>JABSTQ010009376.1:0-560367 GCA_013358835.2 Ixodes persulcatus
GTCTAACTGGACGATCTCGCACGGAGTTCAGTTGTCGAGGCTGGTGCTGAGTGCATGGGTGAAAGCTGCAAGGGCCGATTCGCAGCTCCTGCCGGGGCTGAAACCGTATTGGTGGGGGCTAAGGAAGTTCGATAGCTCAAGGTGGGCTAAGAGTCGCTTGTTAATGACTCTCCATTTGTTTGGCAAATGATGGAGGTTATGGAGATTGGTCGGTATGTGTGGATGTCCGACTTGCGGGGGCACCGTGTCCCTTTTTGAGAGGTGTTACTGACGCAACTTTCTATGATTTAGGAACAGAGCTGCGGGAGACAAAATCGTTGATTTAAGCAATGCGGGGTGGAGGCTGTCTGGTCCAGGGCGTTGAGAGGAGTTGACACAGGCAAGGGCTTCGTAGGTTTCACTTTGAAGAATGACTATGGAAGAGAGTGTGGTTTCTGGTGTGGCCTCGACTGGCAGAGTTGTGGGTTGGGTGAGACAAAGGTTAGGTGCGGTAGGGTCGAGTAATGCTGCAGCCTGAGAAAAGTGGTAAGAGAAGAGCTCTGCTATGTTGTCAAGATTTGAATAAGGCCTGCCTGGAGTCACTAAACAAGCTACGCTTTCGGAGTACCGCATTCCTTTTCTTTGGCATTTTGCCGACAATACAGTCGCTCTATCGAACAATATTCTGGTTCGCTGCGGCATCATTGGACAGCGGCAGTCACGTGAGTCGCTATCATCATCATCGCGTTTTTCAACGGCACCATCTTGGGTCCAGCGATCCGCTGCCTGCTGCTGTTTTACTGTTTACTGCGCGCGCACGCTGAAGTCTGTCGCTCAGCATGCACTTTTTCCTTCTTACGACGAGATACGAACAACACGCTTTATTTCGCTGCCACAGTTGCGGCTACGGCAGCTGGCGCAGGCGACGGCTAGATCTCGGCTTGGCTCAGCTACAGTCCCTCCTCCATCTGCGCGCGGACCCAAGATGGCGGCGCCTGACGCGCTTCAGGCGCGTAGTTTGGGAGTTTTGGTACTCTGAAAGCGAAGCTTTATTTAGTGACTCTAGGCCTGCCGTGATGTGTGAAGACCGGCGCATGGAATATTTTTTTTTATAGTGAAAGCATGTCCAAGAGTTTGGGCTGGCAGGTTGCTTTTGCTCCTAGTTGCTGTAGGTAATCGTTATGGGAGATATGGATGAGATGCTTGACTTCGGTACGTGCTTGGTGGGCTTGGTTAAGATGAGTGGCATTTAGAGGCCCTTTTTTGAATAGCAAGTGTTTACGTCTGATTAAGACTGCAATCTCCTTTGTCATCCATGGAAGGCTGCCGTGCCTCCTGTTGGTCCTTAAGATGAATACATTTGTGCTGAATTGCTGATATGTTGAGCGAGAGGTCGTCGGCCTCGTCAGTCGATGGGTGAACAAACACGATGGACCAGGGAGCGAGGTGGATGAGCTGATTGAGATGAGGGGAATCGATTTTTTAGAACTGCTGGAACTTCTTGGCTTGATGACCTCACTTAGGGGCTGAGTAATGAATATTGGTGAGGAGATCACTGCGATCACTGCCTGGTAGGCTGGATTTCACTGTGCAGCGGTAAGATAAGGTGGAATTATTGGTGCGGATGAGGTCGAGGAATGTAGCATTGCTGTTTTGAGAAATGTAGAATGGGGTGTCATGAAGTTGGGTGAGGCCAGCAGTTTCCAGTACGTCTAACAGCATGTCATCGAGTGGATCAGATGAACAGTGCATAGATACCGTGCTGGAGTTGACGCGCTGTAGGCTCTCTTGGAGGAGGGCGTACGATTGTTCACGGAGGGAGGGTGGGCAGTAGGTAGACACCAGAAGAAGCTTTCCATGTTTGCAAAATACGTCGACAAAGATGGCTTCTAGACCCGGAGGGGTGAGGGGGTCGAGACGTTGGCAAGGCAGGTGTTTTGGCATGGCGAGGACGCACGCCTTCGCCCCAAGGAGTGACGGTCTTGCTGGAATAAAGAGAATTGTGCGAGATTGATTAATTGCCCATTAATTTCCCACCGAAGACAGGCGTCCAGCCATGTCTTGCACACAGCGCATTTTGTATTCGGGAAAGTCGGGAAGGTTGTTCTTTAGGAAGCAAACGTTGGAAAACCAAACGTGATTGGAGTCTGTAGACTCCAATCGCGCAATTTTCGCACAACAACTATGCCAAACGCGGAGTTGTCGTGCGAACGGTGAACGCTGCCGATTTTGTCGCTCGCCGGAGGCGTGTCGGAGAACTACTTCGTAGAGCTGGCGATGATGGTGGAGTACGCAGGGGCTCCGTGCTGCTTAGGGGATGGAAAGAGGTCATCGGCCAGGGGTGGGAGCTGACACGCCGCACAGAGCCACTCAGTTGATAATGAGGAGAAGCGTCTATACAAAGCGAGAGATACATCTTCGCATTTCTGGTGGAACAACAAATCATAAACGTCGCATTTGAGAGTGGCAACATAGTCGAACACAGACCGGAAACAGCAAGGGCAGGTGGGACGTGAGCCGGAGTTTGAAGGTACATCACCAGTGATCAGCAATAACAGGATTAGGTCAGGTTTCTGGCGAGGGTGACAAGTGAAGAATGCTCAGCCAGGAGGTCACTTCCTTGGACGACAATGTTCGATGGTGATGCTGCAGTCAGAAGGTGGCATTCTAGGTGCTTACGTTTTGTCGATGGTAGGTGATATTTCTATCGAAGGGCCTGTAGCCCCGTTAGCCAGATCAGGAGACGGAGAATCGTAAAGGCGCGCCGTCATCTAACCTAACCTCTAAACATTGTGCTGAAGAAATTGACTGGCTAGATCCAACATATCTCATAAAAAACTGACCAGGGCGGCTATGTTCGACAAATGTCTTGTTTCTCTTAAAAAAAACGGAAGTGAGGAAAATGACGATATCGCGTCTGATTGGTTAGAGGCTCAAATGACGAAAGAGGGAACTTTCGTCCTTTGAGCCTCTAACCAATCAGACGCGATATCGTCAGTTCCATCACTTTTGTTTTTTTTTTTAGGAGAAAAAAAACATTTTTCGAACATAGACCCCCAGGTGTGTTGAACATTCATCTTGGGGGGATGGGGGGGGAGAAGGACGGGTAGGTCAAATGCACCTCCAAACACAGCCAGCTTTATTCTTAACCACATTAGCCTGTAGTTACTGTTAAAGCAACTGGTTTGTAATCGCACTCGTTATGTAAAACAATGTCGCGTCTGTGCAGTTTTTTTTTTGCGTGGTTTATGAATAGCTGTTTTGAAATGCCTTTACCGCGACTTTACCTCTACCTGTTTAAACTATGTTTATTGATCTTCGGTTTATCATTTTTTATGCACTTAACTTGAAGGCTAACATTCCAAATTGTTTGTACTACCGTGTCTGTTCGCTAATACCCGTCAGCAACCGCATTATTGCATGTGCTGTTTGTAACGTTTTCGTATAAATTGTACTATGTAGAGCGAAAATAAACAGTTGCCTGCTTGAAATAACTCTTGTGTGAATAAATCACCTGTGACTGTCGTCCAGTGGTGCGCACGTCACAATAAAGCGAAAACGCAACGCAAGCGGACGCGAGAAGCGGGTAAACAAAATGCCATGGGGGCCGCCATTTTGAAAGGCAAAACAATAAAAACGAAAGATAAAATGTGGTTAGTTACCCAATCCGTGGTGAGAGGGCGCTTTTGCGAGTTTAAATAATTGTTTGAGGATCTTTCGCTCTTTTTTAAATGTTTGGTTATCAATATAATTTATATTGTGTGAATAATATATAATGAGCTTAGTTTTACAATGTACTTTTATTCACACAAGGCCCTCGATCACGTGGTTTGCGATTGCCACAGGCCTATTCTACAGTGGGCAAACTGTGTATGATAAACTGTGTCGGTAGCGACACAATTTCTCTGTTTCTTTCTTTTTTCCGGCATGGTTGCGTTTGTCCAGTCCTGCATTGGGTACATGCGTGTCGCGGGATGGAGATGCCTTTATACATGGAAATGTGCTAATTTAATCAAGTTTATCTATCTGTGAAGTTTCCTCTTGTGATGATTATGTTCAAGAAGAGCGCGGAAGATCGACGACGCGGCAGAACGAGCAACTCGACGCAGTTGGTAAGCATGCTTCTTTGTTTGCATTGTAAGTAGACGCGTTGAAGGAGAAGTGAACATTAGGGAGTTTTAGAATAACGTACGTAGTTTCAATGTCTAACTCTACCAAACTTGTTTTGAACATGAGGTGAGATATTTTGTTCTTTGCAGCTCAGGCTCACCCATTTATTTTGTGTTTGTTTTGCCACTTGTAATAAAATATACGTGACTTGGTCAGCTCGTTTTTGTGAATGACCTGAATTATGTTGTTCTTTGTAGCTCATGCTTACGAAGTTGTTTGTTGTTTTGCAACTTGTAGTAGCTATACATTAAATGGCATGGAACTTTACCAGCTTAGTTTTAAATATTTTTTTTTTACAAAAGTGTTGTTTTAGCAAATTTTTTTATTTATTTATTTAAAGAACTTGCTGCCCGGCTGTGAAGAGACCAAGGCAATGCACAAAAACACAATTAATGATAGTACAGCAGGGTATAAAGAAACAAAAATGATATGGTCAATGGATGTGGGCACAGAAACAGAAAAGTCAGTGCCTATCCTTTATATTTTTACATCAGAAAGGCCAGTAACAATGATCGCAGAATACACAAGCGCTTGCCGAAGCAAGGTTAAAGTTCACACAATGGTGAGAAAGGACACAAGAATGTTCATAAAGTGAAGGATACTGGTGAGTTGCTTGGGCCTATCTACTAATTTGTGTTGTCAATGAGTGGTTGAAAGCTGGATGATAATTTATCAATGCAGTCAAGGTTTACCATCTGCAAAGGAAGCCTGTTCCACTCTGTAACGGTGCTTAAAAAAAACTGTACAAAAAGGCATCCTTGTGACAGAAAAACTTGCATATTGTTTTGCCGTATTACTTGCTATATAGTCGGTTGTAGTTCACTGAAACGATGTCACTGATGGACAGACCGTACTAGTTGTTGACTTACTGGTAGAATAATTTGAGCCTATTAACCTTCTTCTGTGTAGCTTGGCAACGCAAGCTGGATAGCCATAAGAGGCAAATATAAACTAGGAACAGCATAACAAATCTTTTCATATTTCACACTATTATGTTGTAAGTTATGAAAAACAATGAAAATGCCAAAATTACTTTCGAAGAGCTGCAGGTTTGTTCACTGCCAATCTAATGATCAAGTAATATGATTTGCCTTCAAGGAGCTTTATAGTTATTGAGTAGCACTATATGCAAAGTTTTTGTCTGGAAGTTACAATTCTATTTTTGATTTTTACACTATGTCGTTAATAAAGCTTCATTTATTCAATTCCAGTTGCATGAAGGGAAATTTGAATCAAGTGGATCGATACATCTTCATAATTATTTACCCATATATTGATAAAACCATTAAAACTCTGCATCTCTGGAAGCACTACAAACATAAAAAAATAGGTGATACATCGTTTGACTGAATGCGACATAAGTGTGCTAGTGGCTTTTGTTTAATTGTGATCATTTGATCCTAGTTATGATGATGTGATATCATAGGTCACATAACCTAGAGACGGACACACACAGGGGGGGGGGGTGAGGGGGGGCGAATGGAGGGCGAAGGAACTGGGGGGATGGCTTCGGACATACATAGGGAGGGTGACGGGACTGGGGCGCGGGGGCCCGGGGAGGGAGGGGGGGGGGCACAGGAAGGTGTCTGGGGGAGGGCGGCTTCGGACACGTGCAGGGAGGGTGAAGGGACGGGAAGAGGGAGGGGGTTCCGTGGTCTCTAGGTCACGTGACCCCGTCCTCCACGTGTACCGTGATATTGTAGGTTACGAACCTATGATGTCTGGTGGTCACAGAATCCACAAAATTTAGCGGAGTCATGCTTCCACTAAAACTTAGCAGGCTACGACTAGCTTTGGATACATGCACAGATGCCTTTTTCAGAACCGGAACATTTAGTACTAGAGCACAAAAACAGAAACGGTGTATGAGACATGTTTTAAAGAGTAAAATCTTACTTCCTCTAATGGCCCTAATGAAGTTTGACATCCCATATAAGGCTATACAGGTTGTGGCTTTATGTAAGTAATCTTATAGGTTTTCCTGTTTGAGTGTATACAGGAGTCGATTTGTTTCCTCACAGACCATACAGGAACTGGTTTATTATACAAAGTACCGATATAGGAATAAACATTAACTGCCATCCTGTAACACTTTCTATACAGGAACTGGATTCCTATAAAAAGAACCCATATAGGAATAAACAGGAAGTGGCTTCCTGTAACACTTCCCATACAAAAGTATACAGGAAAGGGGTTCCTGTAAAACTTCCCATACAGCAACTGGTTTCCTATACAAAGAACCCATATAGAAATTGCCTTCCTGTAACACCTCCCATACAAAAGTATATGGGCAAATGCTTCCTGTAACACTTCCCATACAACGTATACAGGAATCGCCTTCCTGTAACACTTCCTGTATAACATTTATATGGGTTTTTTCAATAGGGGTGTTTGCATTTGTCTTGCAAGTAGCGTCAAAAGCGACAGTGCATGAGGCCCGTGTCTCGTGCGGCCCTTGGGGGCAGTTGTCGGCGCAGCACTGAAATGAGCGGCCCTTGGAAGCGAATGGCAGCGGAGCACCCGCTCCTGGCGAATGTCTTGCGCGTTTCCACAAGAATGGTTGGCGGTACTTGTAAGCGTAAATTGCATCAAGGGAATTTCGTCTGCTCTTGCCGGCAGCGCCTGTGGGGGTTCTTACAGGAGCTCTCATGGCATAACGGAAATTGAAATCGGTTTGGCTTCACGTATTAGGACATTACAGGATTCGACTTCCCTTCATATTCCCGTAGACATAAATAGAAGATGAATTCTCATTCAACTTCCTTTATAGGAATAAATAGAAAATTTTTCCCATAAGAGATCCTGTTAAAAAGGTATATAGGAAACACCTTCCTTTAAGACTTCGTTTACAGGAAATGCTTTCCTTTAAGATTCCCTGTAAACATTTTTTACAAGATTCGGCTTCCTATAGGACATCCTGTTGAAATTTGTACAGGAAACACCTTCCTTTAAGATTTCCTGTAAACATTTTTTTACAGGAGTCGGCTTCCTGTAAGACTTCCAGTAGAAAAATGTACAGGAAACATCTTCCTTTAAGATTTCCTGTAAATTGTTTTACAGGAAACTGTTTCCCGTAGGACTTCCTGTAGAAAAGTGTACAGGAAACACCTTACTATAAGATTCCTGTATAAAATTTTAAAGGATTTTTCAATAGGGACATAGAAGGTCTAGCGGTTGTACTGCACTGGCTCTATTGCTCGTTTACAGCTGAGAGACAAGTCTACAGTTGAGGCAGACTAACTTCGGGCAGTATAAACACACACACAAACACAAATTAAGAATGCACGCAAAGGTATCTCGGACGAGCTTGCTGTCTCTCGGTGCTTTTGAAGGAAGCACGAGCGATTGTGAGCCTGCTTTTGTTGTTTGTTGCATTTTTGCAAGGCTTGTAAGCCAGGCACAACTGCTACACCTTGCCACAGATCCGATGCAGAGGCAATTCATCTACACATATGGACCTCTCGCACTGATGCAGATTCCGAATGTTGAATGGGTGCTGTAAATGGGCCACATTTATACGGGTCCTGTATAAATGTATGGGTCCCATACATTTATACGGGTCCTAGATGAATGTACGGGTCCCGTAAATTTATTTGGGTCCTGTATAAATCTATGGGACCCATATTCAATACGCTGGTAAAAATATTTATACAGGACCCATTAGAAATTTTATTTAGGAGTTTTCAATATTGTAGTTTCAATGTCTAACTCTACCAAACTTGCTTTGAACATGAGGGGAGATATTTTGTTCTTTGCAGCTCAGGCTCACCCATTTATATTGTGTTTGTTTTGCCACTTGTAATAAAATATATGTGACTTGGTCAGCTCGTTTTTGTGAATGACCTGAATTATTTTGTTCTTTGTAGCTCATGCTTACGAAGTTGTTTGTTGTTTTTCAACTTGTAGTAGCTATACATTAAATGGCATGAAACTTTACCAGCTTAGTTTTAAATATTTTTTTTACAAAAGTGTTGTTTTAGCAAAGTTGTTTATTTATTTATTTGGGGAACTTGCTGCCCGGCTGTGAAGAGACCAAGGCAATGCACAAAAACACAATTAATGATAGTACAGCAGGGTATAAAGAAACCAAAATGATATGGTCAATGCATGTGGACACAGAAACAGAAAATTCAGTGCCTATCCTTTATGGATAGGCAATGCAGGCCACAATCTCCGCGGCATCGACAGCGGATTCTTCCTGAGGTGTGTCGTCGAGCAGGCCATCGTCCCAGTTGTCAGGCTGCGTGCCGTTGCTGCCTACCTCGCCGAACTGGGGTCCACCTTCAGACGAACCTGCACCGTCTTCCGTTGCTTCTGCAGCTACTCCACCAGTCACATTTATTGTGCTCTCGGTTTCGCAATCTGTAGTTGAGGCTTGATGTTCTTCCGCAGTCTCGTCAGGTGTACGGGCCAGCCTACTTCGGAAATGCCGTGTTGACGACGGAACGATGAAAGCTTCATTAGGCTCCAAGTGCTTCTTTCTTGACCGTTTCCGAGGTTGGTTTGACATAGCAATCCTAGAACAGCATGGGACTCCGTGCACAGCCTCAACTCGGCTAAGAGAATCACGAAGAGGAGCATGCAGACGCTCGACTCAACTCGACTTTAAAGCGTACCTGAGCCAACGTTGACTCGCGGCATGAATAGTCAACATAATACCAACGAGGTAGAGGGGCTTAGAGCGATAAACCGGGGTTCCGGTCTGCACTCGAAAGTGACCCCCATAAGGCGGCTTCCATTGTACGCAAATTTTACCACTCGTCACGTGATCAAACCAAATACGTGACGTCACATGAAAGATGGCAGCGCCCAGGCAGCGGCTGGCCCCAGCTGGGCCGGAGCATTGGCAGCGCCCAGTGTCGGATGCTTTGTTCGTTGTTCGTCTCGGCGAGTTGATTTCAGACGCGAAAGTCGTCATATGAGGCTGTTCGAAAGCGACTTCAGAGTTTAGCGTGTTGTCTGACGTAGGTATGACGTGAAAATACGGAAGAACGGTGTGCATTTCGCTGGTGACCGACGGGGAATATTGCCACAAAAGAGGAAATCGGCCCTACGTTGCTCGGACCTCAGATTGATTCGGATACCGCTAGGATAAATTTTAAGGTGACGTTTCTGTGCTCTCGCTGACCATCGGGATCTTCGAGGTCTGCAGTGAAGCGTGTGCAATATATTTGGATACACAGTTTGGTGACGGAAATTGCGTGAGTCGTGCTTGGCAGTGTGCACAGTGCAATCGTGGTGCCGCTTCGTTCAAATGACCGAAGGTTCACTTTGGTTGTGCGGTGCACCGGAGAGCTGCATTGAAGCTTGTAATTCCCGTGCCGTGCCTAAATGATACTGTGCTGCTTCCCAAATTGTTCCGGCGTAGACGTGCACTTTCACGGAGCACTGGTGCGCGGCGCACCGAAGAGCTGGGGTGCTATGTTGCGCTTTTTGGACTCCCAGGAGACTTGGAAGAAGGAAGTGACGTCAACGACTAGAGCAAACGCAGATTGGATGTTGACAGAAGAAAACAAAATCAACATCCAATCTGCATTTGCTGCGTTGTTGACGTCACTTCCTTCTTCTAGTCTCCTGGGAGTCCAAAAAGCGCAACATAGCCCCCCAGCCTTCAAGCTGGTAGTTCCTGTGCCGTGCTTTAGGTGATGCTGTGCTGCTTCCTAAATTGTTCTGGCGTGGACGTGCACTTTCACGGAGCACAGGTGTTGCAGTTGGTATTGATTCCGCTGGTCTGCTGCACGTTTCGTCGGCACAAAAGTTTCATCAACACTCGTTGCGCGAATTTCAAGCTGTACAGACATTTCATCGTGCGTGTAACCTACCCAGTCCATCCGTTCACGCCGCTTTGCGATGACAGTCTGCAGCGGCTCATTACCAGAAAAGTGGTCCCACATACATTTCAGTTCAGCTCATCTACGGCAGTCACCAAACCCCGAAGGAGAGGATTTATTCGGACAGAATGCGACTAAAGCAATGCAGCTTTTTTAGTGGTCAGGATATACTTTGTTTTTGCTGTTTTGTCACGGATGCTTGCTCCAGTACTATGTTATCAATATTTACTATTCTGGAAAGTTCCAGGCCATGCTCAGCTGTCATCTCATGTTCTGGTGGAGGTGCTGCGCACTTTGCCCATAGCCCTTCACTCTGTGTGGACCCTGGCGGCTCCTCAGCCGAGTCGCCCGATAACAATTAAGACACGGGTGGCGGATTATTCCACGTCTTAAACGCCCGGCGAGCCGTGAACGAAGTTCTATTGGAAGCCCTGCAGAAACACCGCAAGACAAGCGAGTACCACAAAGACGAACCTCGGAAACACACCACAAAGAACCTGAAATCTGAGCCAGTCGCTGCTACCAGCAAGAATCACCGGAATTCGATCTTTTGCCAGAAAAACCGAAGCTGACTAAGTCAACAATGACAAACCTGTAGCAGCAAACCGTGTCCGCTCCCTCCATCGTTTGCATGCCCGTCGCACGTCACACTCCAATGTCCTTTCACGCAAGGTGTGTGAAGACGTCGAGGGCTGGATTGAAATATATGGCCGTGTCGCCCGCCACAGTGGGTAGACGGACAACCAGCTCCTGCAAAACCTATACTTCTCGTGAAGAAACTGCCAGACACTGGTTTGAGAACCACAAATCCTCCTTAACGTCGTGGGAAGTTTGCAAGATCGAGCTGAAGTGCACGTTCATCAGCCAACATTGACCAGAGAGAGCCGAATTTTATATTCTGTCCAGGATGCGGCCCCAACGAGAGCGTCACCGCCTTCGTGGAAGATGTTTTGAGCCTGATCGAGCACCCCCGCCAACCTCGATGTTACAGAAGACAAGAAGCTAAGAATCCCATGTCCCTCATGTGGGGTACAACACCTTCGGCAGCCTTGTCCGCAACTCCACGACAACAGTCGAAGGGTTCATATCACCGAGGCTTCCAACATTGAATGTACACTGCAGGCCCGAGCCTGCCATTATCAACAACTCCCCAGCTTCTCGCCACTCGAGCCGTCCAGCTGGAACTTCGACGCCAGCCTCCCAGGCATCCGCGACATCCACGACGTTGTCCGGGAGGAGACCAGGAAGCTACTTCCTGCCATCAGTTGCCCGGCTTTTATTTTGATTGCTGAGATTGTTTCGGAACAAGTTCGACAAGCAATTCATCTGGAGACTTTTTCGAGCGAAGCGGCATCTGACGAACCGAGGGCGACCTATGCCACAAAGTCACGACGACCGTCATCGGCTACCCGTCACTACTCAATGCCAATTCAACGAGACACCCCAACGCCGAAGAATTCATACATGTCCGAGCGTGCTGCATTGATGCAGAAAACTACCAGGAAAATTTGCGGATTAGAAGCCAGCTCTGCAGCTTCAGTGCACCAGATGTCAGTGGCCGCACATGACGTATGATTACAAGACGGCATCAGTCGGTCAAAGTTGCCACTCGACCAAACTGAACACCGACGTGCAAGGAGCGTCATCCAACAACAAAGACCACAGGTATTATGACTATACACCTGACACAAGACTGTCGTAGAAAGAACTCGTTAGGTAACCATTTGCAGAGAACCAATAATTATTTAATCAAGTGGAAACAAACATATTTGATAAACTAACCAAATAAACATATTTCTGCTCGCCTTAACGTCTTCAGAGTGTATGCACAAAGAATTGTGTTTACGGTGCGTGCTGGACCTTTTGACGACACTCGCATCTCTGACCCCGCAATATTAATTAATAGGACATACCAGACTGGCAGACTGGTTGCATTGGGCTGCACTCGTTCCACGTCTCCTTAACATGTGGCACATCCGAAAACCAACTCCAGTGATGTGAAAATGTTATTTATTAATTTATTCCCTCCAGAGGCCTTTGTAGGCATTCCAGAGAGGATACGTAAAACTACACACATGATAACATTAAAGCACACTGCTGTAACTTGTTAATTGCAAAAACAAACACACCTCTGAGCATCTAGTTTAATAGTATGTGTTGATGGATTGTTATGTAGCAGGGCACTTCCTATACGTATGACGCAATAGACTTTTTGCAAAACTCCATCAAGCAACACGACTGTCGCCATTTTTCGTTTCGGCGTAAAGCACACGAATGGGCCCCTGTTCACGTCGAACTCTAATGCAACATTCGAGTCCAATAGGCGCTCAGCCGAGATCACAGTGATGGCGGACATAACACTCTTGTTGAACAAATGCCCAAAGTATGAAGGCCTTGGGCAATTAGAGTAGTAGCTACTGTAATTCGTTCCATCACAATTTGGCAAGTGGCGAAGGCTACAGTCTCGGTGAGTCAATATGCACGTTGGAGGGAGGCACATGACAACATATCATCAGAGTGTTCGTCAGCACAGATTTGTCACACGCCTTCACTCCGTCTCTCTGATTGGCACAAGGGGTCTGTGGCGGTTGCCCTTTCCTAAGTTACGGTGATACGAAGTATAGGCAGACCACACTTTTGAAAAAAAGTCTTTTGAAGAGACCGAAAAGAATGGTATTTAACATTTTTCAAAAAGACTGCTTTTCGGGCAAGGGATGAGCACAAATATGAATCATCTTGTACAGGTAACTAGAACAGGTAAATAATTGACCGACTAATAAAATGCACTCTTGATGACAAAAAAAGTATTGCTGCAATAAACCCTACGAAAGACAAAAATGAGCAGTTAATCTATGCGTACACAAAACGGTCTGCAACGATTTATTCATCTTCACACTCAATAAAAACATCATCCTCGCAGCCGAAAATAAGTGTGCAATTCGCACTCACAAAAAAAGGTAGAAATGCGATCGAATGTAGAATCGTTGATTAGCACAAAAGGTTAAAGATTGCAGGAACTTCCTCGCTAAAATTTTCTATGGTTATTCGGTGACGCAGGGCTGAAACAACATCCCCTAGGCCGTCACGCGACGTATACCTTTCGCTTCGATTCTCAGACATTCAAACGAAGCAAGAAAATGCGAATATATTATGCTAGGAGTTATATCGTAAAATTGTTTACAAGTACAAAACGTAAAGATCGCACGAGCTTCCTCGCTAAAAGTTGGCTGTGATTATGCAGTTACTTAGGACTGAAACGAATTCCCCTAGGCCCTACGTCCCACGCATACATTTCGCGTCGATTCTCAGACATTCCAACGTTCAAACAAAGCTAAGAGAATGCGAAAATTTCATGCTAAAAGCACTCAAAGTTCTATCGATCCTCGAACACATCCGGGAATCCGGGCACCAGTACGGCGATACGGCTGATGCTGTCTCACGGGTGTTAATATCCAGATGATCCAGGGCGATCTTGCGGAAAATGGGTATAAAGTCTCATTCCTTCATGTTTTCACATTATACTTGCGTCAGCGAGCACAAAAAAAAAGCCCGAAGTCGTTGGAAAGCAGCTGCACATCATGGCTACCGCGCACCGAACAAACTCGCATTTACTAGCTCTGGGCGCTGCCATCTTACCGATGACGTCACGGCTTTTGTGAGGTCACGTGACAAGTGGTCACATTTGCGTACAACATGGCGGCAACCGGGGGGGTGCCACTTCCGAACTTCCGGTTTATCACTCTAAGCCCCTCTACCTCGTTGCATAATACATTGATTCGGGGATGTACATTGCTCAAAAGTGAATGGTGGCTGATACGAATTATTCATGTCAGTTAAGTGAAAGCGACGGTAATTTAAGTGTTTTCATGTTTACATGCAGTTTTGGGTTCCGCATTTGGTTCCCATACCTCATTTTTCAATAGTAATTCCCTGGGTGTCATGACTAGAGGGCGCGGTATGTCATCCATAAGTGAGGTTGATTAGTCCCGGTCCCGCGCGCATACCAGAGCCGTATATCTAGACACGGCTCTGGCGCATACTGCTCTTCGTGCTTTGATGCAGAAGCTCTTCGGTGTACCTCATTGTTTGGAGAGCAGAAGTTCTTCGGTGCACCTCTTTGTTTTGAAGGCCTAGTAGCAGCGTGGCAGCGCGGGAGCGCGGCAGCGCTAGTGATGTTTGCTCATGTGCGCTATGTGGAGGATAACCTCAAGGCGGTCGTGTTCGTGACGCTGATCCAAAACTTCAGCCCCAAGAGCGTTTCGGATTACGACGTGGCGCACCTGTACGAGACCTACTGGAGGAGTCCCCAGGGAACAGAGGAAGGGTATTATTCAGCCCTAATTCTGCAGCTGGAAGGTAAGTCACTTTTCAATATGAGTTAAGCTATTCGCGCTACGTCGTGCACCTCGATCGGTAATGGATTCACGCACGACGCGAAACTCGTGAAATACGAATGGTTAGAACGAGTTCTCGTAGCGATGGTGTAGTATAGTGGTAACGTCTCTACTTCACGTGTACCTGTCCCCGGTTGGGTCGGGTTCGATCCCCAGGGAAGCTTACTTTTTTTTTTTGTTCTACAACATTTGATTTTGTTGAGCATTTTGCGATATTTACAACATTTTCCTTTCACAATAAACACACACAAAAGAAAAAAACGAATGTTGACGAAGTTTAGCTAAACTAAGTAGGACGGGACTTTCTTTCCGGAGGTGCAATCGGGGACAGCGGGGCTTGGGTTGCCGGCTGGACGGGCATGTGGGTTAATAGTTTTGTAATTAGCAGCCGCACGCTGTCGCCGCGAAGCACCGTGAACGCGGGCGGGGGGCTGCCTTAAGACGCTCCCCAGTGATACCCTTTTTGTGACACTAAATTCTCAACTTTGCACCCCAATCCACATAGGGAGAGAGACTAGCTCTAATTCAAAACATGGAAAATGACAAAATAATTAGCAATTCAGTGCAGCAGGCCTCATGGGAAAATGTCTAAATTAATCTAATTTTTGGCATTTTTTTACTTCCCCTGCTATCTGTCGGCTGTTCTACGAAGCTTCGAGATACAGATGGGCTGATCCGTCCTAAGGATAGTTGCGTTGATATTGCAGACTCTTGATAAGCTGTACTCGTCTGATGGACAAGCTCAGGTCATCTTCCGCGCTGAAAGGGTTAATCAATGCATCTTTTGATGTTTAGTGACCATAAAAACGCATTTAATAGATCACTATACTTTTATTATTGAGTATGTGGCTTACACGACTTACTCTTTTTGTGCATCGTGACGTCGTTATGCAAATAGAGCATACCTGAACAGCCAATTTTGCGGTGGTCTTCGTGCAGCAATAAGCAAAAATTCTGAGCAGCAAATATCCTTCCTGCGTTGATCAGCAGTCGATGATAGAGTTTCAGTAAAAATCTCACGACTTAAATTCTTGCTTTTTTTATAAAACAGAAAGTAAGGAGGATATGATCCAGAACCTCCTGAAGTCCAGAGGCACTGCTCTTCCTCTGATCTTTGAGGACCCAAAGACTGCCATTCAGGTGACATACTACCTATATATCTCAGATTGTAGTAATATATACATTTTCCAGGCAACTCATGCAATCTCAAGGAAGGAAAATGCACTTGCCCAGAAGGTTGCGAGACAAAAAGAAATGAAGGAAATTCTGGGAAAGAGAAGACAGGCGGCACCGAGTGAAACACGTGATGATGACGACGAAGAGCTTGTGCCTCAAAAGCTGCTGATGATTGAGAAGGAGGCGAATGAGCATCTTGAGAAGGAGCTGGAAAGAGTACCAGCAGAACTAGCGGCTTCAAGGAAGGAGTTGGAAGAAGAGCGGAGAATAAGAGCAGCCCTCTCATGGACGCTCCTTTCAATGTTTGGTATGTGATAATGCTGATAATCTTGCTTGTTAGCAATTATATAGAATGACCTCCAAGCCTCTAATTTGTGAATGTTCACACAGACGATGATGGACTCCACATCGCCAAGGCACGCCCACCACAACAGGCGAATGTCAGCACGCTGGGGTGAGTTGTTTTTGCTCCTCTTTATGAGATATGCGCCATTTGTAGCAGCTTCAGTAGATTGTGTTCTTTTATGAGTCACGATTATACAATATCTCTCCTGCTTTCATAACTACTGGTCGACATCAACAGGGCTCTACCCAACATCAGCACGCCTCTCAATGCTGGAAAAAGACTGCGACCCACAAACCACAGGGTGTGGCAGCTACAAGTGGCAGCCAGCTTAGGCAAGTAATTGGGCCTTCCTTTCAGAAAGGAATTACTAATTTTTTTATCTTCTCGTCGTGCTTCTTTGGTGCTTTAGGAATTAAACCTTGTTCACGTAGGTTGAATGAGCTTGTCATTAGTAACATCTGCAGCTTTCATAGCTTCCTATCGTCATCTTGACAGGGCTCGCCCCAGCATCAGCAAGCCTCCCAGTGCTGGAAAGAAGACTGCAACCTACAAACCACAAGGGGCGGCAGCTACAAGTGGCAGCCAGGTCGGGCAAGCTCTTGAGCCTTCCTTTTCCGAGAAATCAACATTGCCAAATGTGCTTTCCTATGCTGATCAGCTGCTTGGACGAATGAGGCATAGTTTTCTTGGTGTTAGGAGCTTGTCATTGACAACATTTTTCTTCCTTTTATATATACCAGTCAGCCGAGTCCTGGGACTCTGGAGCGAGTCATGGGCCCCCCTATTGAAGCCTTGGTGAGAAGTTGCTATTTATCTCTGATGACCCTGCAACTAGGTGTCTGTTTTTCTAACCTGCATTTGCATTACAGTCTAAACATGTTTCTGAAAGGCCTAAATGTATATCGAACTTACACGTATTTCAGACATTGTACTATCAAAATGTATCAAAACACCTTGCTAATTGTGTAGTCCACATTACAAGCTGATAAATTTGTACCCTGTTGTGCCGAGTCATAGGAGAGAATCTTTTACCGTTGCTCGAAGGAGTTTGCTTAGAAGAAGCAGACCATGGAAAGGCATGTGGCAGGGATGCATTTCTGCATGTTTCCTATTCGACAGCAGGTGTCACATGACACAAAGAGGCGAGTGTCCAGTGAGGGCCTTGGTGACAATAGAGAGCATGGTTAAAAATCGCGCACGAAGAGACGAGGACGAACGAGGAAGGAACACAGAACACAGACAGGCACGCATTCACAACTGTGGTATATTAAGTGAAGAAACGAAAGATGAAGCACAGTTATTTTACAGGGGACACCGGCACCAGGAGGTAAGCAGTTCAGTGGCAGTCAAATGTTTGCAAGAAGGCAACTTCTTGCGAACATTAGACAATAGAAGGGTTCTGCAGGGATGCTGGATGATGTTGAGGAAGGTTCCTGAGCTCAGGACCTCATTTGTTCTTGCTGTCTGCTGAAAATCATCATGATTGTGCTACTTCAAAATTATTATGGACGATTGTGGCATCTATGCATGGGTGTCCATTAAAGCACATTTATTGCACGTATGGGTGATCTGTTGGCTCCAACTAAGTTTTCTTTGCTAGCAACTCATCTTGGTTGCAACTGGTTTCATAGTGAGCATGTTTTCGCAGCATTCTGGGCACACAGCAGAAAACCATGCTACGGACCGTGGAAAGGACCAGGACAAAAATTTTGAGGCGGGCCTGGTGGAGTATCTTACTGTTAAGTGCGTCGTCTGGGACGCCGACTGGGGCATCGACGAAGATGTTACGGGCGACGTCGGAGGCCACTACGCAGAGGACGGCAGAAGTGGAAACGACATCGATGGAAACAATAGAGATGGCGCCGCAGATGGAGATGCCGTCTTCGAGAGCAACGGCTCTTCTACTCCACTTTTCCAAGTGCAGGAAGGACAAGTAAGTATCTTTCTTGAGTAAGTTGTGCATTTTTTTATTAAAATGATAAATGAAACCCCTTGCACTTCTACATCATTTTTATTGGGCAGTCTATGCAGGTGTATTGATTGATTTTATCGAATGTATAAAAGGAGTAAAATAGTTTTTCAGATAGCATATCATGTTATCTGCACATGGTTGAAAAAAATCCGAGACTGCGGGTAAACGACACGACACTAAAAAGTCTCTAACACAGCTGTGTTAGACGTTCTAGTGCCGTGTCGTTTACCCGCAGTCTTGGGTTTTTTTCAACCATGTGCAATGTACACCAGCTCGTTTGCGCCCTTACATTTAGTTCATGTATCTGTGCAGTCTGCTTTCATGCACAGCTTTTGAAGTTACCTTCTCAATGCATTTTTTATTGGCATGGGCGAATAGAGGATTTGGGGTCCGAACCGAACTCGAAGCGAATAGTGATTTTGGCCGAATAATTTCGAATCGAATAGTTCGAATAGTAGAAGCAGCAAATACCACAAGATATGTTTGAACTATAGTTTTATATTTGCCCTTATTTGGTATTAGAAGTACTGTAATTGTTTAATTTCAAGTGTATTGAGTTCGGGAGCAGGAAATGGTCGGAAACTTGCGCCACCTGGCCGGTAATCCAAGTCAAAGTATTCGGGGAGGTTGAATAATTCATATTGTCGAATAATTCGATATTGTCGAATACTTAAATATGATTCGAAGCGAGTGCCGAATAGAACAAAATTCGATGGGCTATTCGTAATGGCCGAATATTCGCCCATCCCTAATTTTTTAAAAGCTTAACAAAAAATTTGGGGATCTCAATAGTGGTTTCAATTTAACTGCTCTCTGTGATTTAAAAGTGCATGTATCACAGGCTGTGCAACAATGTTATAATCTTTTCAGATTCATGTGGGGTCAAATATTTTAATTCTGAAAAAAAAAACATCGAATTCGTATTGATGCAAAAACCGACTCGATGTGCGTTAAGGACGCAGCAAGGACCATGTGGTTGACGGCAGAGCTCCTTGAGCGCAGTGTCAGTGGGAAACCATGCAAAAGGTACCTGAAACTGGGTGCCTTGGGCAAGAAGAGAATGACTCCAGAAAAGAAAGGGGCTGTCTTGAGTAAGTGGTTTCATAGCTCAATTTTCTAAGCTGCTCGCAAGTGTTTCAAGTGTAGAAATTGAAAGCTCTATGCTCATTGTCAGCTCCATATAAAAGCATGTTTCACACTAAATCCATATGTGCCGTGAAGTCGTCATAGCTTGGCTAAGGGGTTTATCCTCCAATTTTTTTCATGTTCTCTGATTTTTCTTGTACTTGGTTCAACACACCGATAGACACGACAGAACTCAAATAACATTTTGTCTCGATGTCATTCAGTTTTCAGGCATGGGGTTGCGCCATTTTATTTTTTTCAAACAGAAAGCCACTACGGACAACACTGAAAAAGTGATGTCCATAAGAGGCATAGGTTCGGTGTTTGGGCGGTTGATCGTGTTCCCAACTGATTACACGAAGTTTCATGGTGTGAAACAGATGCTATTGAATCCCATTCCAATCTTGACTAGTAAGCAGCACCAAAGAAATCCGCGACGTGCTCTATTTTTAGACTGCCCTCTCGGCCTGCACGTCGGTGCGTCCTTAATGTCACGCTACTGGAAAGCGCAGAAAATTTTGAATGTTTTGTTTTAGCACCATTTTTATTCACTGTTGTCTCTATTATTATTCCGAGTCTCGAAAAGGGCAAGGACCGTGTATTCAGAAAATGTAGTTAGTTCGGGTAGAACAAAAATTCGTGGAGTACCCCTTAAAGCACCCTAGTTCAAGGGTATTATAGGGAGGGGCATATCAGCAATATATAAATTTCTACAGAAACAAAAAAACAAGACAACGACGACGACAACATGAACAATAATGACAAGCTGTCAGAACTAAGATAATAGAAGCAACCAAAAACACAGGAAAGCTATGCTGCGCATACAAGATAATGGAATTCCTGAAAATCACACATTCTGTGATAGAAACGAGCATCTCCGGAAGATTTTTCCCAAGCGCCCCGGCCCGCGCGCAAGGAATTGTGGGAGAGATTGTCCCTCGCCTGGCCGCTCTGCCTTGAGATCGCATTGCCGTGTCGCTTGCCTCCTCTTAATCCTCTGTTTTTCGATACCATTACCTGTCTTTATCTGTTCAAGTTTATTTTTTATTGCTTCTAAGTGTTTCTATTCTCTTCTACGCGCAATAGTTCTTGTATTCTTGTATATATATAGTATTTGTGTCTTTATTGTTCCTTTTCCGACGGGAGTGCCGACGGACAACACGCCGCATCGCGCGTCGTTCCCCGGGTGAGTACTACCGTTGCTACCGATTCCTATCGCTCTGTTAGCTGACCATTTTGGTTCATTTGACCCGCGTGCAGTCGAGACGAGCCGTTTATGAACACCGCGCACATGTCATAGGGGTGGGCAGAGCTCTGAATCAACAATCGCGGCGCGAGAGCCGAGTGCGCTGTGATTTGGCCGCCCGCGCTCGCTCCGTTGACTCGCACTGTAGCGTATGCCTTCGAGTGCTGCTTACTTGACCAAGATACAGCACGCCGCTTTGTCGCCGCGAACCATTTGTCCGAATGCCTGCGAAACCGTAACACCACATATGCAGCGCTGCGGCGCCTGACAACTGCACGCAGTGGCGCGCAGTTGTCAGCACTTGAAAAAGGGTGTTTGCAACTGACAACCGCTTAGCAGATAGATTAAGAAGGCATACCATAAGCGCATACAAGCCGCGACGTTGGGCCACCGGCGCTTGCGAAGGGCTCGCGTAGCAACGCGCAGTTGTCAGGCGCCGCAGCGTTGCATATGCCTCAGCTTCGCAAACATTCAGACAAATGATTCGCTGCGACAAAGCGGCGTGCTGTATGTTGGTCCAGTAAGCGGCACTCGAAGGCAAACGCTAAAGTGCGAGTCAACGGAGCGAGCGCGGGCGGCCAAATTACAGCGCTCTTGGCTCTCGCGTCGCGATTGTTGATGCAGAGCTCTGCCTACCCCGATGACATGTGCGCGGGTATTCATAAACGGCTCGTCTCGACTGCACGCGGGTCAAATTAAACCAAAATGAACAGCTAACAGCGCGGTAGGAATCGGTAGCAACGGTACACTCTTAAAAAAAAAAAAGAGTCACTAAGACTCCCTTTGGGGGGTATTTGCGCGCCGCAGATTCGACACCTCCAAGACTCCAGTTTGTAGAGTCCCTCGACTCTTTTTTTAAAGAGAGTCTCCACGACTCCCTGAGGGGGGTCTTTGCGCACCACACATTTGACTCTTTCTCGACTCTTGTTTGTAGAGTCACTTGACTCTTATTTTAAGAGAGTCCAGCGACTCTTATCAAACTAGAGTCATGGTAGTGTATAGACGACTCCAGGTTTCGTAGTCAACTGCGACTCTTTAACAACTCTTATCTAACGGAGAAAGAGAGTCACTGGACTCCTTTCTGGTAATCCCAGTGACACTGTAACAAGAGTTGTGAGGACCCTCCTTTTATGAAGAGTCCCGTGACTCCTATGGCAAAAGAGTCATGGTAGTGTATGAGTGACTCTCCGAAAGATAGTCAGTGCTGACTCTCACATTGTCTGGAGTATAGCAGCCCTAGTCAAGTGTCAGTTTGTTGAACAAAGGGAGGCATTGTGTTCGTTAGGAGACTTCTTGCCGCCTGCGAGGTTCAACTTGAATTTCCCTAAAAAAAGAGTAGGAACATCAACTGTGTGAAACTATA
Organism: Ixodes persulcatus; assembly: GCA_013358835.2. Taxonomy (NCBI): domain Eukaryota; kingdom Metazoa; phylum Arthropoda; class Arachnida; order Ixodida; family Ixodidae; genus Ixodes; species Ixodes persulcatus. The sequence continues at coordinate 21,603 of JABSTQ010009376.1, forward strand.
AAAGTTGGAATGGAAACTTCGATTCAACCTAAAAGAAGCGGTAACATCAATTATCTGCAAGTGTAAACGTCGAAATGCAGAAATAATATCTTACAATTTCCTTTAATGAAACATGGAAAAATGAATGATGATGGTCTTAATGATGCTGAACTGAATGCTGCTCTAAAATTTATCATGAAACACCACAGAAGCTTTCAGGACAGCATTCTTTTGTTACATTTGTGGTCGGTTTGCCTTGCTGCATACCCGACCCGGAGGAATAACACGGAGCCAACGGTTTCAACAACAAGAAACTACATTTAATGGGACATGGACAGGACGATTAACATTGTTACCAACGGCGGCTGAGTCCAGTCAGCGACTCCCTGTGCGCCGCCTCTGATCTGCCTTATCAAGGCGGCGCACGCGATGTGCGCGTGGCTGGCGTGACGTCGCCGCCACGCGGGAAAAGTTCGGCACCTTTGCCTCGCAGTCGGGCAACTGGGCTGTGGAGCCGCCAGGGTGCCCACACTTCCCCCCCCCCCCCCCTCAAGCTTCGTCCGGCATGTCGATGACGGAGACGTTGTTGGGCGTCAGGGGGTGGATGGCGCTGCTGGGCGGACTGACGTTGCAAGTCCGGCCGGCGCCTGCTGGACGAGCGCGATGCGTTCGGCGTCCGCTGTCTTTCCAGCTCCTTGTTCTGGCTCAGGGCTCGGCTGGCGGCCACCTTGTTGCTCTAAGTCGGCTCCAGCAGGCGGCTGCTGCTGCTGCTGCTCTCCGCGTGATCCTCCTTGATCCGAGTTAGCTGCCGCTCCGTCCTGTTGGGGGTGGTAGCGGTCCATGGTTCCCTGGGCCGCCCCTGACGCGCCGACGTCCTTGGTGCCCCGGTCCAGCACAAGCCCGGCCGCCGTGTCGTTCCGATGGCGGGTGTGGTGACGGTGTTGACCACGAGCCATCTTCGTAGAAAAACAAGAAAGCAGACGACATGGGGCTCAGTTGAGGGTTGGGCCCGACGTTATCTTCGCACCCCTTCCAGAAAGTTGAAAATAACGGATCTGAGGTGGGCACACAATCTTCTCCCCCCTCTCTTGAAAAGGGAGCAGATCCGTGGAAGTAGAAAACTACCCCCAAAATGCGAGAGAGGCGAAGCCGAAGAGAAAAAAAAAAAGGTTCCTCTCTCTTTCGTGTCACCGACGTCGCAGGTTATACCGCCGCCTTGGTGGAGACAAGGGGGTTTCCGGAACGGGACTGCCGTCAGTGTCGTTCCGGTCCTGCGAGGAATCTTCGTCTTCTGCTTGAAAAAATCGTTTAAGGTCGGTGACATGAACAGGTCCGGTTTCCTCACTAGACTCACAGTGAACTAGTTTGTAAGTGAGCGGCGAGCACTTTTCATGCACGCGAAACGGACCTTCCCACCTGTTGGCGAGGGAGGCTGCGAAGCCTCGAGCGGCGTCACTCAGTGGGTGAGTACGCCGGAGTACAAAATCTCCCACCTCGAACTGCAAGTCACGTCGCCCCTGGTTGTACTGTTCTGCCTGCTGTACTCGGGCGACGTCGAGATTTTCCCGGGCCTCTCGAAGGTTATCGGAGAAGCGCTTTCGCAGGTCCTCTGCGAACTTCACGTAGGGGCGAAGCCTTCCCCCAGACTCTGTAGAAAGGAGACTGTTAAAAAGCGGGAACGCGAGCTCCTTGCCGAAATTCAATTGGGCAGGAGTGAGACCCGTTGACCGATTAGTGGTCGTACGGGTTGCGAATGCCAGCTCGGGCAGTTTCGCGTCCCAGTCCTTGTGGCGCTCTGTGTAGGCCACTAACATCATCTTAAGGTTCCGATTTACCCTTTCCGTGATGTTTGCTTGCGGGTGGTATGGGGAAGTTCTTTTGTGCTTAATTCCCAGCACTGCGCATGCGTCCACGAACACCTTACTCGTGAGATAGGAGGCATTATCACTTACAAGCTGTGCAGGAAAGCCAAACCTAGCGAATGTTTCAAGTAGACACTCCCAGATTTTTTGCGAATCTAGCTTCCGCAAAGGGAATAACTCAACCCACTTCGTGAAGTGATCGGTTACCACGAACAAGTATTGATTGCCGCGGGTACTACGTGGGAAGGGCCCCATGACGTCACAGCAACAAATCTGCCAAGGGCTCTGGCTCACGATCGGTTGCATGAGACCGGGGGGCTGACCACCACGTGGTTTTGCCTTCTGGCACACCGAGCAGCTACGAGCGTATCGGAGCACATCCTGCCTCATGCCTGGCCAGGTAGCAACTTGGGATAACTTTTCATAAGTTTTGCTCCCACTGCTGTGTCCTGCCAAGGCAGAGTCATGCATGTATCGGATGAAAAGCTTACGTAGCTTGCGGGGTATCACGGTCCGGAACGCCGAGCCATCCGGATCATCGTCGGCCTGGGGGATGTAGCGCAGCAGGAGGCCGTCGTCGCTCATCAAGTAGGAGTCGAACTCCTCGTCACTTGGGCGGTCGACTGGACCTCTTGCTGCCAGCCAAGCGGACACGCGTTGGCAGAGCCCGTCATCCAGCTGCGCCTTGCGAAGCTCCTCGCGGCTCACCAATGTACCCCACCGTGAATCTGGGGATCCTCGTGCCGTGGCCGCGATGGTCACCAAGCCATGAGTATCCTGCGAGTGTTCCTCGGGAAGTGGAGCACGAGAGAGCGCATCAGCAACTTTGTTGGTTGACCCCGGGCGGTACACTATGGAGTAGTCGTACTGTTGTAGCGTAAGCGCCCAACGAGCAAGACGTCCAGCTGGATTCTTAAGTCCCCTTAGCCATGATAGCGCTAAGTGATCAGATTGAATCTGGAACGTTGCGCCATCTAGGTACATATCGAAGCGCTTCAAAGCATGAATAATGGCGAGACATTCACGTTCTGCGACACTGTAGTTGCGCTCGGCTGGAGTTAGCGTGTGGCTCGTGAAAGCGACTGGCCGAAGCACACCGCCATACTCCTGCAGCAAGACAGCACCCAGGCCACAGTCGCTTGCATCTGTCTGCAGAACGAACGGCTTGTTCAAGTCTGGGAGCTGTAAACAAGCGTTGTCAGTCACGGCTTTCGAAAGGGCTACGAATGCGCATTGTTGTTGTTCGGCCCAACACCACTTGACGCCTTTTTTTAGAAGGTGATTGAGCGGTTGGGATATCTCGGAACAGTGTGGAATGAAATCCCGGTAGAACGCAATCATTCCGAGGTATCTTTGTAGGCTCTTTACGTCATGTGGGCTTGGGTATTCGGTTAGCGCGCGCAACTTATCTTCGTTGGGGCGGAGCGTGCCGTTATCCACAACGAATCCAAGGAGGTTGATCTTGGGCGCGGCCAACTGAACCTTTCCGGGATGAATCGTGAGCCCAGCATTACGCATTCGCTCAAGGACAATGCGAAGGTGCTCGACATGCTCCTCAATAGTTCTCGAGAAAACAACCACGTCATCCATGTATGCCATGGCAAATTCGTACTTCGTGTTCCCAAGTACAACATCCATTAGGCGTTGAAAACTGGCTGGAGAGTTAGACAAGCCAAACGGCAGTCGGGTGAACTCGAACAACCCTCTGTGGCAGATGAAAGCAGTTTTTGGAACGTCTGATGGGTGAATCTCGATCTGAAGAAACCCGCGACTGCAATCCAGCGTTGTAAACACGGTCGCGTTACCGAGCGCGTACATCACGGAAGAAATGCTGGGGAAAGGGTAGCTGTCTCGTACGGACACATCGTTAAGCCGCCTGTAATCCACACAGAGTCTGGCTGTTCCGTCTTTCTTCGGAGCGAGAACAACGGGGAACGCCCAGGGGCTCTTCGACTCACGTACTGAACCGGTGTCGATCATTTCCTCGAGCGCCGCATCAAGGAGTGCCCTTTTGTGGACGCTGATCGGTCGAGGGTTGCACCTCCGAGGCGGCGCGTCACCGGTTTCAATGCGGTGCAGCAGGATGTCAGTCTTTCCAGGTGTTTCCGTGAACATCGGTGAGAAAGACTCCAGGACGGCTTGCAGCTCCTGCTTCTGCTGGCTGCTTGCGGGGCACTTTCGCAACGATTCTCGAACGCCGGCAGGCAAGACGTCCGGCACCATGGTGAAGTAGGCTGCAGTGGTCGGGTTACGGATGCAGTCCTCCCGTTTGGTAAACGGAGTCAGCTCCGGTTGTTGTCCCAGCCGGTATCCGCCACCAGAAAAGTCGAGCGTCATGCTTTCGCCTGTAATGAAATCTCGGCCCAAGATCACAGGTACCACGAGTCCTGGCAGATAAAGAAATCGCTGACGCCGCTTCTTTCCATTAAACCGAATCTGCAGCCTCACGGCTCCTCCAGCTGTTATCGCTGTACCAGAAGCTAGCTGCAAACGGGTTTCGCACTCCCGGAGGCTTATCTTTTTTGCTTTGCAGAGTTCGAAAACGAAATCCCCTATGAGCGAGATAGCGGCCCCAGAATCCAAAAGTGCGGCAATGGGAAAATCGAGCAGTGAAATTGTCATGCGCGGTTCAATGATGTTAGGCTCGGGCTGGATTCGACATACCGATGGAATCTGTGCCGCGGCCTCACTGCTCCCAGGGACTGTAACGGCCGTCGGCGAGTGGCTGTCTGGTTTCAGCGTCGCCGGCCGTAGTAGTTTCCCTGGTTGTTCTGGTTCCGGCCCTTTGCCGCCGTCTCGTGCCACCTCTTGTTTGTAGTGTCCAGAAGCCTTGGACACTGGTTTCGGTGATGGCCGGGCTGCTCGCAGTGGTAGCAGCAGTCCGACGACAGTTGCCTGCTTAGGCCACCCGCACCGAGGTGCCCGTCGGACCGCCTCCAGTGATCGGATAAGGAACCACTATGGGAGGGCCTCCACCAAGCTTGCGACTGGCTGTTGTGGGGAGGGCTTGTTCCGTTGCGGCGGGGGTCAATGCTGCTGGGCTGCGGGTTTGCAACCGCACCGTGCCAGCTTTCGCCAGCACTTGCAGGAGCAGACTGATGAAGATGGTTCGCTTGGGTGGTGATCTCCGTTGGGCCCCAGCTTACGATAGGGCACGGCACACGACCTCCCACCTGTCGTGGCGACCCCCGCCCGAAACCCTCACGGGCCTCGCTGTGACCTCCGGGGACCTCTCGGGGAGAGTTAGGCAAACATACGCTTATCCCGCACGGGAGATCACCATGCATGCCACGCCAACTCTCCTGGTTGACGTGGTGGGGAAGGGAGGTCTCGTTCGGACAGTCCACTTGCGTGGAGGCCTCGGGGCCCCGCCATGCGCATGCCGGTTCGAGCGCGTACTTGGCTGGTGGCGGCGGCACGTAGTTCCGCTCGGCATGAAGAGCTTCCTCGATGAGGCGGGCGCCCCGGGCTAGCTCTTCAAGGGTCTCAAAGGTGCGGTTGATGAGGTAGACGTGGTACCTTGGGTGACACTGTCTTCTGACCCGAGCTACTCTGTCCGACTCCGGTGACTTCGGGTCCGCCCTCTTGAAGAGCTCTTGCATGACCCGAACGTACCGGACCAGACTTTCATCCGGGTGCTGCGTCCTTGCCTCGAGCTCTCGGAGAATCTGCGTTGCGTAGCCTGCAGGCAGGAACTCTTCTCGAAGCCTTGTCTGGAAGTCCGCCAGGCTGGTGAAGGGGGCCTGCGACCCCAACCAGCACCTGGCGCTGGCTTGCAACGCCAGCGGGACAATCCGGTCCACGATGAAGGCTTCGAGGCACCGGAGGCAAGGTGGTACGTCTGCAGCTCGCCCAGGAAGTCTGCCACGGACTTGACGTCGTCGTACCCCGTGTAGACCGGAACAGTCAAGTGTGGTCGGGGCTCTCGCGGTGGGGTCTCCTGCTGGCCAGGCGTGTGGGCCAGGCGCTGCATCACGGAGTCGCACATCTCCGTGACCTTCGTGAGCAGGTTCATTTGTGCCGCAGCGGCCATCGCGGCTTCCTGCTCCCGCGTGAGCATTCCTGCAAGCACAAAAAAAGAAACGCCCCCAAAAACCCAACACAAGCGCAACACAAGCGCAAAAAAAGGAAACGCCTCTCAGAAACCAAAACAAGCGCGCAAAACGATTGCCGCGGTCACAAAAACAAAGTCAGAACAGGCCAATACAACAAACGCGGACGTGACGGAAGCACGGAACGACGATAGGAAACACGGGGAATAGGAAAAAGGCTTACCGAAAGAAGAAACCAAGCCCCGTGAAATTCCTGCGAGTGGGTAGCATACCACGGTTGGGCGCCATTGTGGTCGGTTTGCCTTGCTGCATACCCGACCCGGAGGAATAACACGGAGCCAACGGTTTCAACAACAAGAAACTACATTTAATGGGACATGGACGAGGACGATTAACATGGTTACCAGCGGCGGCTGAGTCCAGTCAGCGACTCCCGTGCGCCGCCTCTGATCAGCCTTATCAAGGCGGCGCATCCGATGTGCGCGTGGCTGGCGTGACGTCGCCGCCACGCGGGAAAAGTTCGGCACCTTTGCCTCGCAGTCGGGCAACTGGGCTGGGAAACCGCCAGGGTGCCCACACATTGGAATTTGCACACTTTAAAAAACAAGTAAAAGTTTTTTTTAATCGGCAGCTTAACTTTCTATTAGTTTGATTACACTTATCATTTACAATAGGTTGTATATCTTTTTTATCACACGTCTGGACTATTGGAAAGAGCTGGTGTGAACCAGCATGTTTGTTGCTTCATGCCTGCTTTGCGTGGACAGGTGGGTGGCAATAAATTGCAGGAATCTGCAAATTTAACAATAAAGATAGCTTTTTTGTCTTAGCTCATATCACTGCCATTTGTGCACATGCAACTTCATGAGTCCTACCATACAGGTACTGCAAAACAAACCACAAGTATTTAAAACAATTAGAAACTAATGTGATACATATTGTCTCAAAAGCTTGCTTCGGCTTATCACAGGTGTTTTATCACAATAACTAAACAAATAACATAAGAAATAATACTAATACACAAAACTGGTTTAATTATTAGACAAGAATGAAAATAAATTACAATGACAAGTTTTTTTGATGGCTTACTTTGCCTGCTTGGTGTTGCATGATTAAATTAGAATAAAAATAAATTACAATAAGTTTCCTAAAGGCTTGGTTTGTCTACTTGCTGTTTTTTCAAAGCTTTGTTTTTCTTTTTGCAGTGTCTTCTTTTATGGTTTGGATCCTCAGATCAACAGATGCACAAAAAAAAGGAAATCTAACAGAAGTTTGGATACACAATGGAACACACAAACCTTTGTATTATAGCTGGAATATTCACCAAATACATATGGAAAACATTAAAACAGTAACCGTTATTGGTAATTCTTTTTCCCTCTTCTAGGATTGTGCTCCGAGTGCTGTCACAACTTTCACAGCTCTTACCGAAATCTTTGTATTTGTTTACCCACGAGGTGCTCAAGCACAAAAAGTGTGCTTCATCGATTCCCCCCCACATACTGACCTTTCTACGCTCAGTACATGGCTAATACCCGAGAGATTCCTGCTGAAATGTCCAGGACGTCGATTCATAGGTCCTCGCAGACAACACACATGCTGCCAGATGTCCATGGGTGCTTTCCAGTGAAAAGTAACGTCGGGTTCCCGAAAGTCTCCTGGGAAAAAAAAGCCAATGATAAGAAATAAGTTCTGGAAGTCAGACGAAGTTGTAGGTGAGCAAAGTAAAATTGTCGACGACATGTTAAGTGCCCACAGTGTCATAGATGGAAAGTCCATGCAGCAGAGTGAAGGCAAGTGAGGCAGACGCCCGTTGCTGCCTTTCTATATTTCACTTTCCCCAATTCTCACTTGATTGTGAAGTGTTTCGTTCGGTGGAAACAGTGCATCAGGGTGTCTACCAAATTACTGATTTCAAATTTCCTGTCTTTTCTAGAATTTCCCTTAACTATTTTGATAAAAACTTTCTGACCACTTCAGGGTCGAAGGATCATAATTCGGAAACATTATTCAGCATAGTCGTGCCAATGCGCAACCGTCAAGCTTTGTTCCGCATCGCCGTACCACTTTCACTGGTCATTTTTCCTGATGAAGCCAACTTTTACACGATTTCCCTGAGAATTTCAGATTGGTAGACACCCTGATGATGTATAAGGTTACAGATGGACACCACAAAAATGCAGACCATTGCATTCAAAATTATTTTAGCCATCAGGAGGAACCTAAAATATTCCCATGGAGAGAGATAGAGAGTGGAGGGGCGGGGGAGGCTGCTACTGCTATTGTCTACTTTTTCTTTTAAAAGAATATCACTTTAAGGCTCAAAGGGAACGTAAGTAATAAATCAGTAAGTGCACTGAGAGCACTTGAAACACAAGGGGCACGGTCCTTACTGAGGAAAGAGGGGAGGGTACTAAGTCTAGCTGTACCTGTTCTGCAGCACCCTGCATAAGCTTGGTGCTAGGCAAGACTGGGGCTTATCTACTGAGAGTGTCTAGTACAGTCAAAGAAAGCATTATAAAATTCTTTGCTGGGCAAGCTGCTTCTTGGCTGCAATGAAAAAAGGGTACATTAAGACAGGAACAAGGAAGGAAGAGAAGACGTTTTTTTTCTGAATAAACTAGTTGGTAGTGAGCACTGGTTTCTTCCTTTCTCGTCCCCGTCTTATTGTGCTCCTTTTTAGTTGCAACGAAAGCAAGCCACGATGGAATTTAGAGAGAGCTAAAAGCTTGCTTTAACATCTCTGTGCATGTGAGGGAACGCTTCATGTACAAGGCCTACTACAAGGTAGTAATCATCACAATTTTCCATCTGAGTAACAAAATAATTCATCTCTGCATTACAAAGTATCCTATAACTTTTCGTGTGCTGTACCGATATAGGCATCTTTTGCATGCAGAAATGGCGCGACACTAAAACTAATAGTAATTTGTTTATCATCTTCACTTAGATAAATGTCACTGAAGTTTGGCAGGAAAGAACCGCCTTCGAATATGAGCCCGAAATCTGGTCTTTGGTTTGTTTTAAGGCATGGCCAAATACTCCTAATAAAATATTGAAATAACCAGTTGAGAAGACAGCGGATGATACTTATCTCACTTGGTCTCCAGCTTTAAAAAAAACATGTTTACAGATTGGCATAGCGAAGAGTAGTTACATCGAGTTACATGAGTAGTTACATCGACCACGCAAACGGCACGGCTTTCCTCCGCTCTTGTCCCTTCCCCTATCTTGTTTTCTTTTGCGAAGATGGGCATTGATAAGAACAGCGTAGGCCCCGACGACAGCAAACAGAGCTTGTTAGTGATTGTCCGCACCAATTTAATCATAACAGTCTAACCCTCTTTTTTAAGAATGCAAACAAAATGATGCTCTCCCCCTTCAAAAAAATGGAGTAAAGTGGATTAGAGTATGACCATAGCACCTTTATACTCACAAAGCCTGCCAGTTCGACGACGGAGCCATAGAGTGCCTGGTCACAGATTTGGAGCGTGAGGATTTCGTACCAGAGAGCATTAAAGAGCCATTCCTCGGGGAACCTGGACGTCAGCACACAGCTTTTGCAGTGGCGAGGACCCGAAACATACTTCTTTCGTGTTTCGCGTCCGCTGCGGCGAGAGACTTCTCCATTGTATGCCACTCCACCTTTTCCATTTCGGCGACCGCTTCTCTTGGCAATCTGCCAGGTTTTGTCAGTATAAAGGAGGCTATGGTACGACATATGCTGGTGCTCTGTAGCGGGGCGCCATCCTGCTGTGTAATCTTTGGGCAGCCCCTTATTCCACAGAACTCTAAGAATGTACAGGTTATCTATCCTGCCTGTGACATTATCTGCAACTCACAAATTTCAGTGCTGCATTGGATTGTTTACTGCAAGGCATGCAAGCGAGTCATGTTTTTCTTATCCGCAAAACTTTCAAATGGCCTAATTAGTTTACCTCGGCAAAAACTGCACGGTTCGGGGCACAGCCACGCATGGCGGCAAGGCGTTGACACCAAGAGGTCCCGTTCCCTTTCCCTCACTGGCTCTTGTGGTACCCTTGTCTCCGTCGACTGAAAGGAGAATCCCTTCAGTGTCGTGCATACTTGAGCCTCCCTGAAGCAAAAATGATTTCCTATGAACCTACTTGCCATTAAAGACCAAAGTTCCCTTCTTCACTCTTATTTTCTTCCCACCTAATGCAGTTGTTTCTTAACAGGAACACCACCGTTAACTAGAAAACTCATTCGTAATGCAAGTCCTCCGTAGTAATGAATCATGTTCAAGGTCTAATTAAACAACAAGCATGGGCACTAAAGACACCCTCCTACATGGGTGAGTATTAGTGGACCCGACTCGGCTAACATTTGCGAGGCCTAGCTTGACAACATAATAAATTACATTGTTTCTGGTCACATTATTTTTTTTAGATGCCTTGGCATTAGTTCTGACCTTGACTGGTTTTGAGCGCACCAATATAATGTTTGCAACTTCGCCATGGGAACCACAAAGTTCTTTCAAAACTAAATTGCAAGCTTTAAAATAAAATAACAAAAAAAGTTGTACCGATGCACGAATATAATTACCATTGTCTATGCCCGTACCTGCTGGCACCAGTTTCCAGAAAAATCAACAAATACCGAAGTAATGCACGAATTATATCATCGTGAAGAGGCCTGCCGACAACCTGATGAACAGCGTATTGAATGCATAGAACGCATGAACTGTTAAGTTTTCCGTTCACTGCATGGTTCTCTAAAGGCCCGTTCACACTCTTGCGACCTCTTAAAGCAGGGTTCCTTAAAACCTCTTACAACAAGAGGACACACTGGCGCCATCTATTGGGTAGCAGTGTAAACTTGGCGGTTCGGCAAATTTACTATTTCTCTTGCGCATTATTCTTTCTTTCTTGGCTTGAAAAACGTTTGTCAACGTTATAAACAAGCCTTTCTTATAGGTATAACGAACGTTTGACCTCGGAAATCCCGCGAAACCTTCGCTCTTGGAAAATGCAGTTCCAGGGTCACCGCATAGATGGCGCCAGAATGCCAGTGTGTTCTCTCGTCCTAAGAACTTTTAAGAAGTTTTAACAGATGTCGCCTCTCTCTCGGTCGTACTCGGTTGCAAGAGTGTGAACGGGCCTTAAGACTCAAGTTTTTGCCAACTGTGTTCATTTTCTTTGAATCTTGGAAAGTGCTTCCAAGATAGCAGTGCCCATGGATCCTCCCGAAGTTGCTGGTGCATGCTTGGGACACCCTCGGAAGCTTCTGCCGTTGACTTTGGAAACCTGTGGACGCACACATACTGCGGTTCCATCCTTCGACCTGCCATGCCCTTCTTGACGCGCAGTCGTCTCACGACGTCAACGGGTCCTAAGCGCGCAGTGTCGTCGTCCCTGTATACACCACACATATTTGTTATATCTTTGTTTGATTATTTTTAAATCACGCTATTTTGTTTATTTTTGTTGTAAATGATCTTATTTTCATGGAAACTTCGACTTAGCTGGTCTTGACATGTGCAGTTTCAAAGAAATAAGAAACAAAAATTTTGGTTTCTTTTTACTTATATGAAACAAAATAGCGCAATAGCCAGCGGGCTTGCCGAGGTACTGGCATGCCTCCTGCACTTGTTACTTCTCCTTGGACCAGTCGTGGGGTGGTTAACACGCTCTTACTTTAAAAGAAAAAAAATCTCGGCCCCTCGGGTTGTCCCATAGCGGTAGACATCTGTGTAACACCACTTTGCTAACTCCGCCTTGTCACAAAGCGTTGAAAGAGACCAACAAGACTCAAAACTAGGGGTGTGCGAATATTCGAAATTTCGAATACGAATCAAATATTTTCCTTATTCGAAACGTATTCGATTCGAAAACTGGATATTCAGAAGAACCCGAATATTCGGGGGCCGAATATTCGGGAAAAGTGGCGAATATTCGCACAAACTGCGAATATTCGAGCAAGTAACGAGTAATCTGCCTGCCATGCATTCCCTTATTAATATGTTTATTCATTGAGAAAGGCGTTTGATGCGCGTGTTATCGGTCTGCTCTGTTTCTGTCTGTCCGATGGCAACAAGACAGGATCAGTTTCGGTTTCTTTTTCAGCAAGCCCTTTATTGTGTGGCACTTTTATAGCAATATGTGATGTAATTGCGCGTTCTAAAATTGTTACAATAAAATAAACCTTGAGGGTGAAGTATAAATATAAAATAAATCTCCAGTTTGTTATCTAATATAAATGTTTAAAATTAAAAAAAAAGAAAGAAAAAGCTAGGTGCGAGCAGAACATTGCATCGCCATCGACGACAACTCCTGCCACTCCCGCGCAATCAAAACTAGGGATGTCGCGAACCTGCCCAGGTCGAGTTCGACCAAGTTCGACTTTTTCGAACTTTCAACATGATGTTCGACAAATGTTCGACAAAGGTTCGACTGAAGTTCGACTTTTGTGAGCATGCGCAAAAATTAAAAAAAAAAGAACTAGTTGATTCCACCTGGCGGGGGAAAACTACAGTATCTGCTGGGTTTATTGGAATCACTGGTTCACATTATAAAGTAATGAAAGCAATAAAAGCGCATATTTCCGCTCTTATATGGCGAAAACATTGGTAACCATTTTATAAATATAAAATAAATTACTTTACAAAATTATTTGTTTCCCAAAATTCGAAATATTCGTGTAGTAGCCGTGCAACACTGTCCATAAGTCGAACTTCTTCGAATTTTAGTGAAATATCGCAGGTTTCCCGTGTGAAAGGGTCTTTTTACTGGCTGAAGTATTGTCACGGCGCGTAGCGAGCGCTTACTTTCTGAACACGTTGAACAGTTAATTTTTTCGGCAAGATAATATGTAATGAGTGCATTACTAGAAGTATCTTCAGCCTGCTGCAGAGCAGTAAAATGCAGTTGCATTGATTTATTTAAAAAAAAAAAGGCAATAAAACCTGCTCTTACCTCTTGTTTTTTTAATTTTTTTATTACTAGACACATATTCGATATTCGATTAGATATTCGAAGCCCGTTTTTCGTCTTATTCGTATTCGATTCGTATTCGAAAATTTAAATATTCGCACACCCCTACTCAAAACACTCCAAGTTAAAACAAAGAATATCTAGAGTTTTGTATTAACGGACTGATAGCATGTGCACTAGAGTTCTGTCCAGACGGAACGATAGCAGGCCCTGTAGATTTCCGTACAGTGGGAACGACAGCAAGCCTGGTTGGGTCCCGTCCCGAAGGCTGAGCAGAAAGGATTGTTTCTTTTCGTCGAAGTTTGACTAACAATACCAACCTCTCGGTCAACTATTTTGTGATGCCAAGGGTGTTTTTTATTCTTGCGATTATTTATGAGGTGGAGCCACAATACCAGGTTATGACTATGTAAACCCAATTACTAAATTGTCTGCCACAGTCAAGGACAAAACGCCATTGAAAGTTGAGACAGGGAGTGCTCCTTCATTACGACAATGCACCCGCAACCTCAGGTTTTGGATCACAATGGTTGCCGTTCCTAGAAAGCTTGCCATTCCTACAAAAGCTGGAAATGATATGACCCTATTTACTGTATCTTCCTGCCATTGACTACAAACTCTTAAAAAACAAAAACAAAGAAACACCTGCATGGGAGGAGATTTTTGATCGGTATATTGTGAGGTAATAGAGGCCTGCGGATGCGTTGTTTGCAGAGGTTCGACAAACGTTTTTTTCCAGGAAGCAGTAGAAATTTTATAGGATTGCTGGGACAAGTGCATTTGACTTAAAGAACACTACATTAAAAATAACACACGGGCATTTGATGTTGGCACTCCGGAAATGAATCAAGGGTGGAGCATATGGATGAACTCTCGTCTATGCTGTACGCCGCTTCAGTGGCGAGTTACTCTTCCGTCTGGACGGCACTTCACTGGTGCCCAGTGATACACGCGAGTAACATGCTTCCTAAAGGGCGTGGAAAATACCATACCACTTGAAATCGCGAGTAAACGGAGTAAACAGTATTCGTGTCCTAGTACTCGATTTTGAAGGGGCCTGGATACTATGCAGATTGACTTCGTATTGGGCTACGGCACAAAGAAAACATAGCAGTGATAGCGGGAAATAGGAGACGATATATTTTGATCATAAAGAAAGCACTCGAAAAAACAATAATATTAACCGCCTAGATTCTTTTTTTTTTTTTCGATGACGTAGCATTTTGTTTTTTTTACAAGGCTCCACCAGCTTTTGTTTCTCCCTTTTGGGCCGTATATTCAGATCAAAATAACTTACTGCTTTCAGTGAGACATCAAAAATTTTCTTTTTTATACTAATCATCGCGATTTTGTTGTCAGGAGAGCGGGCAAAAACCCAGCAGAGGCGAAGCGAACGCAGGTTGACGTACGCCGAACGCCGTGCCAGCTCATTGCGTGTATTAGTTCGCAACCTCTAGCTAGAACAACCATTTAGACTAATAGTACTGCACTTCTATAACACCCTCGTTCCCTTGGTCAATTTCGTCACAGCACCGTAGCAAGAGGTGCATGTTTGAGCCTGAACGCCTCAAACGTACACGTTTGAGCCTCATTGAAAATAGCGAACGGCGACGAAATGGTTTTATAAAATTTGAGAACTAGTCTCAGTGGCTGTTCTCCAGCTTACAAACAAATGCATGCATTGATCTTGCGAGACGTTTGGCGTACGTCGACCTGCGTTCACTTGACTTCGTCGGGGCGGCTTTTTCGCTCACTCCCGGTGCCATCAAAATCTTAGTTCTTTCATTATTAGTTGTGTCCGATAAGCAGCCAACAAAAGAAAAGGGTAATTACTGCATGGTACGCAAGCGTGGAGCAATTCACGACGACGACGTGAGCAATGGTCGCGTGGAGACGATGGCAGACGACTGATCCAGAACCCGGTCAAACCAAAACTACCCGTTGAAAGTGTCTTGTCTTGCAAAGATATTACTGATCTAATATTTTATGGCTTTTTATTTTTTTGTGACATCTGGTTTCTATCTAATACTATAATACTTACTAGTCTTTTCGTGCTTTGCTCGTAGTATTTATATTCGCCCACTAATCACTAAATCTAAGTGACCATTTTAGAAATAAAAAATAAAAAATGGGTAGCGTTAGTTGGGTGTGTACGTGTTGATGGCTACTTTGTGGAACAATCTGTTCACAAAATTTATTAGCGATTGAATACCTAGAAAATAAATTAGAAAACGAATACTATGCGCCATGGCGCATAGTATTCGTTTTCTAATTTATTCAACATATTGTATCCAACATATCCATTCAACATATTGTTATAAAAATGACGTCTTGGGGTTTGTAGCTTCCAGTTGAACACTCCCACTGCATTTTTAGATGAAATGCAGATTTCGGATCAGTATCCCTTTAAGCACACTACATAATGTGCTCTTTCATTATAGGGTACACAGTGCTACCCTCTTTCCCCGAATCACTCTCTTGGCAGCTCCAAGAAAGTAAACATGCCAGCCAATAGACAGAGCCAAGCTAGTTCAAAATCAGCTATAGTCCTTAGAATTTAAAGAAAAGTGATTTTTTTCGGCAGTGACTGCTGCCAAGACAGAGGTATACACTCAAAGATGATGTCTGAAAATAATGCTTAAATATTTTATTAGCATGTTCATCACTAAAACAAAACTTCCTAGTTGAAGGAAATAGTGACTGGCAAGTGTTTCTTTTTTTTTTTGTTCTTTACCGAATTAAAAAAAAGGAGATAGCTACTTGAATGCCAACTGAATTCACTGTATATTTGTGAGGCTCAACAAACATTAGATGGGTGAATAACCATTGTTAGCCGTGCCTGCTTAAAGTGCAAGCTAAATGCTTTGGATCACGCGTCAGCGGCTGCTCCAGTCAAGGCTACCCGCTTGCGCTTGCACAGCTTTCGCAGTTAGTTCATGCTGAGGCGAGACGAGGTATAGTGCCATTTGCACATTCAAGATAGCAAAACCCACCACATGTCGGCTCCGAGCGGCATGATGATGATACCCAAGAGCTATTTCGCGTATGGTCTATAAAACCTACCTATATAATGGGCGATGCTGAACCTGCCAATTGCTGCATAGTTTAGAGCCGGGAAGGTGAACATGCAGCCAGGCACGCACCTGCAATTGCATTCACTTTGGCAGGTGTAATGGGCTTCCTTCCCACGGCGCCATACTTTGTCACGCCTGGAAGGTTGGCCTGTCACACTCCTATTGACCAGGTCCTCGCCCTTGTAGAGGCACCGGGCCAACAGGATCAGCAGCGCGAGTCGAACTTGGCCTTACCTATGGCCCAGTCAAATTTTTCTTCTGGTAGGGAAACCCCGCCTCCGAGGTAACGCTGCAAGTGTAAACATAATCTTAAATAAACAGGTGCTCAAGCAAGTTTTAGTACAGGTATAGTGCCTGGACGTATTCCCCACTGGTGCAATTGCCATCCTGTTCCGTATTAAGAGTTGTCCCAAGGAAGCAACAATGATGTTACGAAACCGAAAGTGTCACGTTGTCGAAAGTCTGCAGTCAGTCTTCAAACCTCTAGTGAATAAGACAAGCAGGCACAAGTGCCGCTGTCTTCATGGCGTCCCAACTTGTGACTGTGAAGTGAGTGTAGACTGTCGAGGCACCGAAAAGAATGGTGCGTCAAACACACCAGATGGCTAACCCCGCCTAAAACCCCTTGATGAGTTTGTGCTAGTTTCGTAAGTGGCATCAAAGCGCCTGAGAAGGAGGCTCGTGCAGCACTTGGAAGCAAATGGCAGTGTAGCCCTGAAATGAGAGGCACTTGGAAGTGAGTGGCAGCACAGCACTCACTCGTGGCACGTGTCTCTCGCTTTCAGACAATTAAGGCTGGACCGCATGTAAGCGATTTCGCGAGCAACGAGACAAGCATCGGCGACAGCAACGGAGATTTCTCACTGTCGCTTGTAACGCTGCTCGGTTCTTGAATTACTAGAAAACGTCGCTCGTCGCATTGATCGTTTGCTCCTGTCGCTTTCATGCAGTGTGCCTCGTCGTGCGGCTGAGCGATAGCAAAAAGAGTCGCCATCGCTTGTCTCGTCGCTCCCTTCATGGTTGTCGGCGCTTGCAAAAATGTGAGGTGTCAATTTTATGTAGGGCTTTGTCCATGCCGGCTCTCAGACTGCTGGCAGAACTTTGGGTTTCAGTGAAATACGACCACATGATTTCTCACTTTCCTTATGTACTGAGGAGGAAAGCTGAGGAAGAAGTAGTTGAGAAATCAGTTCATGATCTCTTCAGGAAAGTTGTTTGAACACCTCGTTCTTTTTTTGTTCTTTGGCTGTCTACAGTGCCGTCCGACGGCACTCCACCCGCTCCTACAAGTGTCGTCCGAAAGAAAGTCGAACAGCGCGTGTATCCCTGGGGAGCTCGTTAACCAAACCCCGCCTGCATTCATGCCGCCTCGCGGCGACAGTATGCGGCTGCTAATTACAAAACTATTAACTATACTTGGCCCCGGTGCACATGCCGCTTCGCAGCGTTCAGCCCCTCTGTCCCATACCAAGCCCCGCTGTCCCCCATGTACCTCCGGAAAGGGATGCCCATACCATTTTGTTAAGCAAAGTTCCGTCGACAACATCCGTTTTTATTTTGTTTCCAGTGTTGATGGTAAAAAAGAAATGTCGTAAATATCGCCAAATGCCTCGACGAAACAAAATGTTCGAGAAAAAGATTTAAAAAAGTAAGCCCACAGTGTGGATCGAACCCGGGTCCGCTGCCTATGAGGCGAGCTACGCTACAATTTCCACTAAGCTACGCTACAACCTAAAAAAACTCGTTTTGACAATTCGCTTTACACAAGACATTCGGACGGCACTTGAAGGCGTGAGTGGAGTGCCATTGCACGGCACGTGAACGTTCTGCAAGAGTGACGTCGGACGGTACTCGACACTACATTACACACACACACACACACACACATATATATATATATATATATATATATATATATATATATATATATATATATATATATATATATATATATATATATATATATATATATATATATATATATATATATATATATATATATATATATATATATATATATATATATATATGGGTGGTTTCATCTCAAATCGTGCAGGCAAAAAGGGTCGAATTTTTAATTTCGCTGAAAAAAATATATGTTATGCGTATTCTCTAAAACCGCAGCAGCCACAAACCGCAAGTCCGTCGGATTTTTTGTTCTCAACTTACGAATTTTAAAAGAGGCCGCGGCGGAAAGCAGTGTTTTTCACATCCGTCGTGGGTCGGATGTTTCGCTCGATCTCCCGTCGTGGAATTTCAGTCCACATTATATTAACTTTTTTCAAGCACTCTGTGGGCACAGGTAAAACACTCTAATACCATTAAATAATTTTAGGCGTTTTGCTTTTTTTCTGTAAAAATGTCAAAAACGCCCCCTCGGTCAATTGTTGACGAAATGTGACAATTAAATACTGGCGATCTAGTTGGGTTAAATCAATATTTTTATGTCTATGGAGAGCCCAAAACACGCTCTTTATCGATATTATTTATTTATTTATTTATTTATTTATTTTCAGTGCCTACCAACGGCCAGAAGCCTAGGAGGGGTAGAGCACCAAGTCACATTAAAAAGGTGAAAGCGACAAAACAAATCCAGAACACAACCCGACAACAACGCACTAGATCAGATTGTCAACGCTTATCTTGAATGATATGATGTCGTCATTAAAAAAGTCAACAAGGCGCGTATCAAGATGATTAAAATAGTTCTGTATGCGAACTACAGGAGAGAAACAATGCATGGGATTAATGGCAAACGTGCGGTTGTTGCGAAAATGTCTAACAGGCACATTTAGATTGATGCAGGACACAATGAAAGGACAGTCATAATACCCATGCAAACACTTGAACAAAAATATGAGATCACATCTGCGGCGTCTTGTTTTTAACTCCACCAATCCTAAGCGATTGAGCACATTCACATATGAGTAGGGCTCGGACAGGTCTTGTCTTGCGTGAAACGTTCGTGCAAATCGTTTTTGGACACGCTCTAACGTCGCTGCAGCAGTGGCACTAAGGTTGTTCCAGACAACTGAAGCAAAGTCTAATTTGGGCAAAATAAGGCTTCTATACAATACAAAGAAACATAAAGGATCGCGAAACACAGAACTAAGGCGAGTAACAATGCCCAACACCCTAAAAGAGGCTGACAGGATCATTCCAACATGACTGTTGAAGTTCAGCTTTTCGTCTAGCATAACGCCAAGATCCCGCACAACCGACACACGTTTAATAAGAGCGTTGTTTAGACAGTAATCAAAAAGAACAGGAATGGTTTTGCGTGTGAACGAAATGACCTGCGTTTTACGAAGATTTAGGTCAACCTGATTATCTACACACCATGTACATATAGCATCTATGTCGATTTGCAGCAAGGCGCAGTCATGAAAACATTGAACTTGGCGATATAGCTTCATATCGTCGGCGAACTGGGACAGGGTGGAGTGCTGTATCACCTCATGAATGTCATTAACAAACACATTAAAAAGCAAAGGACCTAGATTTGAACCCTGCGGCACTCCGGAGGGAACCGAAAAAAGTGCGACTTGGCTCCCCCGTGGGAAACGCAGTTTAGTCTATCTCGAAGATAGCTAGAAAACCACGAACAGTAACAGACACTTAAACCATGAAAAGATAATTTACGAAGTAAGATTTCGTGACTAACACGATCAAAGGCCTTACTGCAATCGAAATAGACTGTATCAGTTTGTTCTCGACAGGAAATGCTTGGCGCCACGTCACTCAGGAAAGTGACAAGGTTAGTTGCAACGGAACGGCCGCTCATAAAGCCATGCTGATTCTCAACTATGACTCGTTTGAAGATGCTAGACAGATGCATGTGAACAACTTTTTCAAAAACTTTAGAGAATGCCGGTAACAAAGAAAATGATTTAGCTGTATTAAATATCCTTTGCGGGTCGTTTACGTTAAAGTTATGCGAAAACCAAAAAGTACCAAATTTAAAATCGATGTTCTCAAAAAAAACCATTTTTTAGTTTTTTAATTTGTTCTTAAAATGTAGATATGATAGCTGTCTACTCGAAAAGCAAGTCGAGAAAGTGTGTATTTTGTTTGTATGTTCTATATTTAAGCATCAATATCGTACAAAAACGTGTTTTTACGGCTTGAAACGGATTTGCGAATTGCGCGTCTTCACAAACTTGGAAATATTTTTGCCTTTTTTCAACGCTCCCACATAAAAATGAAATACAGTAGTTCCACCCTGTTATATTTATTGATCATTTAGATTATATTATAGGCGGCAAGCTACATTGGAGCAGTTCAAAAGAGAAAGCAACACTTCTTAACAGGCCAGCAGGCATCGTAAATTGTTAATGTATAGAAATCGGCAGACGTCGTGTTGATTCGGGGCCTTCATTGGCCTATATGAACGTCCCGCCCTTTCGGAACCAGCAGACGACCACGACCTTTCGCGCTCGTTGTGTTAGATAGGACGGCCCGTGACAGTAAAGCGAGCAGCGCACCCTGTGTCACGAGGAGTGAAATGGTACGAATGTGTCGTTAACGCGGCGAACACTGACGGCCACCCAGGAGGAGTCAGTCAGTCAGAGTATTGCAGAAGGGAAAGCAAAGGAACTGTTGCCTGGGAGGATGAGAACACCACGGCCTTACAATATCGACGGTCAACAACAGTTCTGCCTGCCAAAACAACGCCGCGTGCGAGCTAAAACCGGCGGCGCGGGACGAAAATCGCGCACGCACACGAAGATGGGCCGGTTTCGTTAGGGATGTGGGAAAATTTTGAAACCAGCCATCCGTGCACGCGTGAAACGATACCGCGTATTTGCCCAAGCTTCGAACGCCCTATCCTAGAAATGGCCGTGCTCTGCAAAGTGGTTGTCCTGTGCTTGTCCTCCGTGTTTTATTCTTTCAATTTTATGTACTCTATCTCCCTCCGCGGAAATCCGATAGCACCGAAGGGTTATCTCTTTTGGAAACAGAGAAGCCCGGAGACTAGCATCAAAAACGAGCGTGTTGGTAAATATACTTGTGCCTATTCTGCCCGGAGACTAGTTGGGTCGAAGTCAGCCTCCTTGTCAACTATAACCGTTTGTGAAGAGTGGTCTTCTCCCGAGATGAAAAGTTAGCGCCGGCTGACGTGTTCTTTTGAAAAAGGGAAGGGGAAAGAGAAAGTTTGAGTAACTGCTTGCAGTAACTACCTCGAAATGTCCTCTCCCGATATGAAGCTCGAGGCATGTTACGTCTCGGTTACCTTCATGCGCACCGCTGCTCGAAACTATCCTTCACTTTGTTCCGCACTGCCGCGACGGATGTGCGGAACAGAGTGAAGAATAGATTCGAGCATCATCTGGACGCCATCATCCTGCCAGGCTTCAGTGTCGTGGGACTGGACTCGGCGTCGGTCAGTTGAGACTTTTTTTTTATTATTTCGTGTGTGTTTCTTCGCCCCGCTGTACTTTGTTTCTCGGGTGCGGTTCTGCTGAACTTTTTTTTTATGTTTCGTTACTAACTGTTTGTTAGCATTGTTTACTTGTTGGGTTTATTTCTTCATGGCGTAGCGGCCTGACGGTGCTGTAGAGAGCGTGTTCGCACGCATTTGGGTTGTGTCCCGTTTAGGGAATGCCCGCAGGAGTTGGTTTTTGTTCTTGCCGTGTGCGGCTGAGTTTTTCTGTTTTCATTAAATTTTTTTTCCTTTACGTGTCGTTGCCTTCTTTGTCTGACTCTCCACCAGGCGTGGGCCTATCGCCTTGCCACCGCTCAAACCTAAATCTTTTATTTTTTTACCGCAATTTTCGTTAAGATCGGAGTTGGGTAATTTTATTCTTATTTATTTATTTTTATTCCCTACCCTTCTCCGTGACAATCTCTCCGTGTGTTTCGGATCGTTTCTTTGTCATCACGTTTGTGTATTACGGAAGTGAAAGGCCATTCCCTGGTGATCTGTGCGATGTGCGGTGAACAAACCCTAGCGTTTGGTTTCGGAAAGAATTGTATATAATAGATCGATGATGTATTGACTTTTTATGTCTTAGTAATATGACAGCTAATAGCTAGTCATGCTAGTTTATAGTGAAAGTTTTATAAATCGAAAAAATACAACGTCTGTGCCTCTTCGGTATGGAAGGTCTACTGGGCCTGCTAATTTGATTAGATATGTTTCTCGTGGTTTCCCGCTCTTTTCAAAACATGAGTAACTATTCAATACCACAAAATGCGTTTATAATTGATTACAAGACGCAGACAAAAATTCAAGAAAATGTTTTTACAATTCATAGAAGCGCACGTTTTTTTTTGTCTGACTTAGGTCTTGCAAAACGAAGATGTCTTTTTCCGATATTGAGGCTTAAATATAGAACATACAAACAAAATACACACTGTCTATACTTGCTTCTCGAGTAGACAACTACCATATCTACCTTTCAACTAAAAATAAAAAAAATAAATATTGGGTTTTTTGAGAAAATCGATCTTAAATTTGGTGGTTTGGGGTTTTCGAATAACATTAACGTAAATGTCCCGCAAAGGATATTTAATACAGCTAAATAATTTCATAATATCTCTAAAGAGCGTATTTTGGGCTCTTCATAGACATAAAAAATATTGATGTAACCCAAGTAGATCGCTAGTATTTAATTGTCAAAGTTCGTCAACAATTGACCGAGGGGGCGGATTTGACATTTTTACAGGAAAAAAGCGAAACGTCTAAAATTATTTCATGGTATTAGAGCGTTTTACCTCTGGCCACAGAGTGCTTGAAAAAAGTTAATATAATGTGGACTGAAAATCCACGACGGGAGATCGAGCGAAACATCCGACCCACGACGGATGTGAAAAACACTGCTTTCCGCCGCGGCCTCTTTTAAAATTCGTAAGTCGAGAACAAAAAATCCGACAAACTTGCGGTTTGTGGCTACTGCGTTTTCAGAGAATACGCCATAACATATATTTTTTACAGCGAAATTAAAAATTCGACCCTTTTTGCCTGCACGATTTGATATGAAACCACCCATATATATATATATATATATATATATATATATATATATATATATATATATATATATATATATATATATATATATATATATATATATATATATATATATATATATATATATTTGTTTTTTGTTACTACTCAATGCGCGTTTTTTCCCACAACCTTCACAATAAACTACAGCCAGAGGGCTAGCAAATAAGTGCAACATATATACAGCATTTGTGTAAAAAGTCCGTGCCCTAGTCAAAAAAGAACTTTTTATACTCTTCGCAAGCATCGAACTTGAATTCGAACACCCGCAGTGAAAGCAAACGGGGTGCAAATACGAACACTAGCACGTAATGGGTACCTTTAGCAGTCATGGGTTCCGCGAAACACACCGCCTGCAGTTAGGTAGTACCAAGCCGCCACCCGATTTGTAGAACCCGTCTTGTCCACCGATCCACGAGATAAAGCTCCCCGATACACTTACGAAGTCCCGTCCCCCCCTCCGGCTTCGGTGGGACGTTCGCCTCTGTGTGCGTTCCCGCAATCTGACTGCTCGCTCAGTGACAGGTCGGTTCCGGGACTTCCTTGGGAAAAGCTCGAAGGTTATCCAATGCGCAAAGCACGTGTGCGACAAGGAGCCGCACACGTTCGTCTTCACGCTGTTCACGCTTCCTGCACACACACACAAGGAAACGTCACAAACGCTCCGAAAAGAAAGCACTGAAAAAGTAAAACGAATGGGCGAGTACTCACGAAGTAGACTCAAACCCATAGTTGGTTCCATGGGCACGCCGGCACCTGGGACACTTTTTGTTTTTCGAAGAACGTTCTTCGATGTTTTTTCGAAAAGCCTAAAGGCCTGAAACCCAGTGTTGCCAGATGGTCCCACCAAAAAACCGCCAAACGACTGGGAGGTATAGCCCAAATATAGCCAAAGCCGTAAAAATAATATAGCCCAAAATAGCCAAGACTGAAACAATGAATTTTAAGCCTTATATTGACAATTTCTCACGCTCATACAATACATGTTACAATCTCTGTTTCAACCCTCAGATGCACCACCTTTTGTGTACATTATGTTACTTGTGGATTTTTCAAAAAAAGCTTTGGAAGGATGAATATTCGTACAAAACTGGCCCTTCCTTCGCAGGTTTTCAGAAATACAAAACACACAAAGACAGCTTTATAGTGAAGCCCGGGAGATATGATCATACAATAAAATAACAAAATACAGAAACAGAACAGTCATATTTAACACTGGGTGTTTCAAACCAGAACCCGAATATCTCAGGTCCTTACTAATATCCCCCTGTCTCTTTTTCTTTGTGAAGAATATTAGTGTCACCCATTCATGTTCACGCAATTTCTGATTGTGTTGTCCTTTCTTGGGGTGAGCAACGACTGGAAGGTAGTCAATTGTTTAGCGGTGAAACTGCGGACTTCTCATTTTTACAAACCTGGGTGCCTAAGGATTCTCACAATGGACACCCAAGCAGCATTTGGAGAGTTCAGTCTACGTCCGGGCGGAGCCTTATACTTCCGGGTTGAAGGCGCGCTACCGGGCCTGTGGTAATAGTGCAGTCTGTTTGGTTTTCTCCACTGGGCTTATGGAGACCGCTTGAACTCTGCAAGCATTGCTTCACTGCGTAATGCGAAAACCCCAAAGTTTGTAAAAGTTTGAAGCCTTTCTCCTTTATGTCCCTCCTCTCGGCTAGCCAAAAGAGAAACTTTTTTGCTTGGAACCTCTATAAAAGTTCGAAAATTAACTAGCCAAACCTCAAAGTTCGGCTTCGAAGCTGAGGTTCGACAAAAGTTCGCACAATTTTTAGAAATAGCCCAAAATAGCCACATAGCCAACCACGAAATTTTGACGCCAACTAGAAAAAAATGTAGCCCAATTTGGCTATATATAGCCCAATCTGGCAACACTGCTGAAACCGCCCGAAAGTTTGCAGCTTGCTTTGTTTTTCATTTTGGTTACGGTGGCAATGGCGATGCGGCGACGTTGGCGACGTTCGCTGGTTCCGACGACAGTGGTTACGACGAAACTCATTTGACGCAACGTGAATTTTCCTGTTTTAGTCGACATACATTAGAACTTTTAAACGTAAAAAAAATTGTTTTAACATTTATCTAAGTCTTTCTAATGAAGTATGTTGGTTGTGTACATAACTGAAGCTTGGCCTGTCTCAGCTTCGTTGTGTACTAAACTGTAGCTTGGCCTGGCTCAGCTTCGTTTTATTTCAACATGGCGGCGACAATCGTTCTCCATGGTGCGTGCTGTGTCGTGCTCAACCTATTTTCTGTGCATTGGTTGTCCTGTTATCCACCTCCTGCAATCCATATCAGCCGCAAGCATGCTGTCTAAGTATCGTGTGCCCGCCGGAAAGAATATCCAGTCTTCTCGGAAGCAAGACTGCAACTAGGGCTGCTCGAATCGTGACTTGGACGTCGTCGGCTCCCACGAACCGCGTCCGCGAGCCTCACGTCGTTTGCTTGGTTCCTTTAAAGGAGCGGTGCAACGATTTTATGATTAAAGGAATTTGCATCTGGTCATTTTTACGTTGTTTATCGTGTCCCGGAGGATAGAGAAAACACCTCCTTTATTAAAAATGTCGCGATTCCGCTGCACAATCGCGAAGCAAAAGTCGAGCTTTTTTGCCCACCTGCAGCCCCAAGTGGCAGCCGAAGGAACTACGGCGAAAAGATTACGCGACCTCGCTCGGCTCTAAGCTGCAGCATAACGCCCGCTAATCTCAGCAGAGAGAGGGAGAGGAAGCGTCCTCCGAGATAGCACACGGGAAGCTAGACGGCACTCCGAATGACGTCACTAGTAGGGGGACCAGGTGTGACCCTGAAGACTGGGAGTGAGTTGAGGGGTGCCCGAAATGCCATTATTTATCTTTTTTTTTTTTTACGCAACAACTAGGACACGCAGGCGAAATCGGTTTTCTGTTCTTTACTTCAGAAGTGTCAGAGGGCAACTTCCACAAATCATTGACCGAAGTCCGGAAATCGTTGCACCCCCTCTTTAAGTTTCCGGCGACGAATCCCCCAGCCTTGGCCTCATCCCTACAGGACCTAGCTGGTGAAAAACAATCTACGACAACGCGGCGTCTTTGGAATGCGATTACTACGATCAGTGGCTCTTAAATCCTCAGTGGCCCCCCTTCAATTGTGAGCTGTGTGTGTGTGTGTGTGTAGGCGTTGTAAAGAGAGCTCTTCGGAATGAACGCTCTTACCTTCACAGTGTGCAAACTCTTCGAATGGATATTCAACAGGTGGCGCTGCGAGACGCGAGCCTTCGGCGTTGCTTCAACTCGCAGTGTGGATCTCAAAATGGGCACATATACTCCTTTTCATACATAGCGTTCAAAGCCGCCAAAGGTACTGAAGTGGTGCGCATGAAAACACAGAAAAAAATTGTGCTCCTCCGTGCGTTTCGTGGACGAGTGGTAGAAGGCTCTGCTCTGGCGATACCGACGTCCGGCGGCAGTGGTTCGAACCCACTAGACGCGCTGAGTTTTTTTTTTCTTAGACGTACTTTTTGTGCAAGATTGTGCTCATTGCCGAACTGCATATTTCAATTCCTCCTTTCTTGCTTTTTATTTATAAGTCGCCGAGAGGCCACATTTCTACCATCAGCTATGCCGCTTTGTAGTGTTATTTGCCTCCAGCACCGAGTTATATTTTTCTTTCGTGCAGCGTGGAATGAGGAATCGCACTGATAGCAGCCTTGTCCCAAAATTTATAATAGGACGTTAATCGACAATAGTTGTGGCCTGTACAGTTTATTTTGAAATAGCTGTCAAGGGTAGGAATCCCCCTCTCGGGGTACTTGCGGTGCACCTTCAGGCGAATGGTGTTGTGTGTGAATTCGGCATGCTTGACGATCCCCGTGCTCAAAACTTCTACATTGCGAGGTCTTCGCTTCGGGGACGCCACCTTGCCAGATAGACACTGCGCCTTGTACTTCGCAACAGTACGGGCGCACACTCCGGTGTCGTTACTGACCGTCTCCAGGACTTCACGACCGACTTCTCCGGAAAACGCGTTCTTGTACTCGCGTACACGTTGGCGATCACCTGCTTGCACTCTTTCAATGTCTTCGCACAACGAACCTTCGAAAATATCCGAGCAGGAGAGGTACTTGAGCTTGCTGCGTAAGACGCCATCTTTTCAAAACCAGCCAGTGCCACACAACCCGAAAACCCGCTGCGGCTGCCGCACGGACGAAAACAATTTAAAGTAGTTTACATTATTTTTTCCTTTTTATTGAAAACAATTTGTGCTCCGTCGAAATTATAATGCCACTACCAGTTACTAGCTCAAGGGAGGCGCATTTTTCGACTTTTTAAAAAAATGTTTTTGCAGGGGACGCACTATTTTATGGGGTGAACGTAGACACGGTCGCCGATGCAAACTGGTGCGCTAGCTTTGACTGCGTTGCACGCTATGTATGAAACGGAGTATAGTCTTGAATAAGGTGCTGCACCTTGTGGGTCGCTCTACTAAACTGCTGCCCAATCGGTCCCTGCCTGGTCCGCCCTCCCAAGAAGTCACACGAGCAAGGATAGATTCAAAACGTTTTACTGTTCGGCGCCTTGGTGGTGGGCTTGGCTGTCTCAGTCGTTATTCGGTTGTCTTGCCCCGCATTGTCCGGAACTCCTCGTGCACTCACTCGCGCGCCGGGCCGCCGGTCACCGCTCCTGCCCCCTCGCGCGCCGTCGTCCTCCTCGGCTTCCCACAACATTCACTCACTTCCAGAGACGCACTCCACGACAGTTCTAGAAATATGAAAAATGCAGACGCAGGATTCGGTTTAGAATAATATGCACGACGCGAAACTTGTTGGATCTCGTATAAAACGAATTCTCAAAACGAGTACTCGCAGATGTAGCTATGGGGCCGCTGTAAACTGGTCTGAGAGCTGTGGTTCGTTTTACGGTTGCTGGGACATGGTACCTACTGGAGTGGAGCAGGGAGTGAATACCTGGGGGTGCCCCTGCAGCACCACAAAAACAGTAAAAGGTATTGGGCGGACTGCGCAGTCCTGCTCAAAAATAGCACCACGAAGTGGGCCAGAAGGGAACTGTCCGTTTTTGCGAGAGCGACAGTTTGTAATGTGTTCCTGGTGCCAAAACTCTGTTATGTATTGCAAGTGTTGCAGTGTAAGCGCGTGAATATTCAAGCGTTTCACCGCATTTTTTTTAAAATTGATTTGGAGCTCAGGGTCAGAGCCTATGAGGCGGGACAACCTTTTTAGAAGTGTCAAGTTAGGCGGTGTAGGGCTAACACACTTGTTTATTTCACAAATTGCTTCGCGTTTTCTGTTTTTACGGGACCAGGAGGACCCTTTTCTGAGGACAGTTCTTCAGTGTAAGCTGGCGTCTTTTGTGCCAACGTTCGTCGTGTCATCTTGTTTTTCGGAGTCACCACGTTTAGTGGGCTTTCTTAAGGAGGTGGCTAAGTCCTTTTCATTTTTGAATGCCAGTTTCTCTATCGATTATTTGAGTTCCGTTTCCATGAAGAGGCTCGTGCGGGACTTGAGGGACATGCTTTTCCCCATTTCGCTCTATCGGTCTTTATTTTCTGACGGACCTGGAGAGGACTGTTTACAGAGGGTGAAAAAAAATGACAATAGCGCCACGAGTAAAAGCTTTCTTTTTTAAACTACATACTGCAACGCTGCCAGTTAAGCCCTGCCTTCAAGATAAAGGAATATATGTACCCTCGACTATAAACTGCAACTTATGTAAGGCCCCCAAAACCATTGATCATATTTTCATTGACTGTTGGGACGCCATTTTCTTTTGGGACGTCCTCAAAAGAACAATAAAAAAAGAATTTTACATGAACCCACATACTATCCGTTATCTCCCTCTTAAGAAAAATGAAACTATGCCCATTGATACTTTTGTAGTTCTTGGTATTTATAGCCTCTGGCGATCTAGATTGATTGTACGGCACGCAGACGTCACACTCCTGCATACGCACATTGTATTTTTAGAGTGTATTTCCACTCTGAAATCCGTCTTCGAGACGCTTCCAGAGATGCCCGAATGGGCAAGTGTTTTTGATCAGCTTCTTGCAGCAAAGTGGCTGTAGGAGACGCCCAGAAGACTTGGGTGTTTCCTTTTTAAACTATTGACCAGTGTATGTGCTTCATGACTATATTAAAATTAAAAAAAAGCAGGTGTAGCTATGTGGAAAGATGCCCGCTTCATACGGAGCGAATCCAGGTTCGATGCAAAAAATGAACATACGTGTTTTTTTGTTTTTGGTTTGTTTACAATTATTGTTGAGAAAAATTAATGTCGACGAAACTTTGTGGATACTTTTTTTTCCTTTCCTTTTAATTTTTTTTTGCACAATTAATATTGAAAAAAAAATGTTGTCGACGAAGCTTTGAACTAAATGGTATGGGACTCCTTTTCTAGAGGTGCATAGGGAAACGGCTTGGCTTGGGTTGCTGGCTGGACGCCGCGAAGCAGCGTTTACGGGGGGGAGGGGGGGGGGGGGTTAATATGTGTGTAATGAGCAGCCACAGACTGTCGGAGACTGTTGGCCCAGACTTTATCCGACTTGCCTTTTAGGCGGATTCCTCAAACTCTGGGCTGGGCCTGGGCTGGGCTAACCGGAAACTGTTTGCTAGGGCTTTATCCGACTTGCCTTTTAGACTGAGTCCTCAAAATCTAATACTGTAAACGACTAAATTTTCGCAAGGACCTTATTTTCGCGGATTTCGTGAATTTGGGAAATATGTGAACGCTACGCTACGGAAGCTACACTCGATTTGCGAAAATTAGAACCCGCGAATAATTAAAATTTTCAGCTTTGGCCCGATTCGCGAAAATTTGAGCCCGCGAAAATTGTCGTTTGCAGTATATTTTTTGCAGGCAAATCGCGAAGATTACAAATTCGGACATACATTTTTTTTTTCTAAATCTTGCCTGAACTTTTAATTACATTTTGTGAATGCCGAGTAGTACCCAGTTTGCTAAACATTGTGCCTCTGGCATCTGTTTTTTCGGTAGGGCAAATGCTGCTGACCTGTGACTCACGTTGAGAAGGGGAAGAGTCAAAACAGAGTCACACGAATCATTGACTCTCTAAGAGAGTCGTGAAGTGTCAAAAGCAGTCATGGAAGCAGCGACTCCCTTTGGACTCCTTTTTTTCTAAAGCGTGTTGTACTCACCCGGACAACGACGTGCGAAGCGGCGTGTTGTCCTGTCGGCACTCCCGTCGAAAAAGACAAAATAAAGACACAAATACTATATATACATATATATACAAGAAATATCGCGCGCAGAAGAGAATCGAAACACTTAGAAGCGATAAAAAATACACTGGAATAGATAAAAATAGGTAATGGAATCGAAACACAGAGGATTAAGAGGAGGCAAGCGACAAGGCAATGCGATCTCAAGGCAGAGCGGCCAGGCAAGCGACAGTCTCTCCCACAATTCCTGGCGCGCGGGCCGGGGCGCTTGGGGGATTTCGCAAAAGGTCTATTGTGAGAAGTAGGAATCAGTTGTTAAATGCATTAGTTGAACCGGATATGCGCTGAAAGTAGTAGGAGTTGACACGACGACCGCGCAGGAGTTTGAAGGAATAAACGTCTGATAGTGGAATGATTGTGATAAAAATTGTGGATTAAGCAAAGAGTAAGAGCAGATAAATCTAGGCTTTTTTTTTTTTTTTTGCAAATAAATCTCTAAAATTGTAATTTGACAAGATGTAGCAGGGTGCACGATTTTGGACTGCTTCATTTCGTTTCACAGTGATACGGATACTACTAAACTGTTATACAGCCCAGTGTCAATCAGCTTTTAGAATTCCGATTGTTGTTTTGAGATATGTATAGGAAGTACATCCAGGACGATCTCTCCGTGAAGGAGATAGCCGTCCTGGCCGATCCAAATCTCACTCCCGACGAGAGAGTGGCTGCTGCCGTAGAGATGAGGGAAGCTCGTCTCAAGAACATGAACAAGTACATTGCTGAAATGTGTAACGACCAACAGAAGAAGTAAGTTGGGTGTATTATAGTGCCAAAATTCATTTGCATATTAATTTTCCCTATAAAAAGTGGAAAGAAATGCCATGTATGTTTTATGTTAAAATCCCGACTTATGTATTATTGAGGATAATTTTACTTACAAGTAGGATTTTGTGATCACCTGCTCTGGCTTTAAACCTTTGGGTGCAGTGCTAGCAAACAGATACGTTAGCACAGCATATTGCCGCGAGCGCAGCTGACCAAGCAGGCAGCGCGCTCGTGGCCTATCGCTTATCGTGCCTGCCTCCCACGCGAAAGGCCAGGGTTCGATTCCTGGGAGAGACGTCTATTTTGTTTATCCCTGCAATTTAGTGTTCTGGAAAATCCGAGAATCCTGTTGCTTGTTCGAGGTCCGAATGTTCTACGCGTCGAACCTTCTAATGAAAAAACGCTTAAGGTACAGGCGAGCTGGTGGATATTTACCATTTTGGAACTTAACCCGAGACTGGGGTAGAAAAAGGAAACTTAAAAGTAGAAGGGACAGAGACAAGCTGAAGAAGAGAACGTCTCAATCTTGAGGAAGTGAAGAAGAGAACGTCTTGAGACGTTCTCTTCTTCACTTGTCTCTGTCCCTTCTACTTTTAAGTTTCCTTTTTCTACCCCAGTCTCGGGTTAAGTTCCAAAATGGTAAAGAACCTTCTACGCCGGTTATTCCAGAAGCCCACGCGTGTACATAAGGAATTTCGCGTGGCGAGCCAGAGTCAGTTTTCGCCTCAGCGTTCGATCTTACTCCTTCGCCACCTTCGACGCCCGCGACGCTCTCTTGTTATCTTTCTTTTCCCTTTTATTTTTGGGCACAAGTTCGCCCCATTAAACGTTCAGTTTACTCAGTTATTATCGCCTCATGCCTTGTCATTCGAGACATTTTGGTGGAGGGGCTGGGTATCGCATTATATGCCCGCGGAGCGTACCCCTCCGAAAACACGCCCGCCAAGTGACGTGCTCAGCCCCGGGAGGTTACCCTACGCAGAAGACGCCAAAGCCCGATCAAGCCGCCGTACCAAAGGCCGATCCCCGGAATTTGGACCCTTGTTACCGAAACCAAGGAAGAAGACCGCGACGATGACCACGCCACCCGTCGTTGTCCTACCCGTCGCCGCCCGTACGCCCGTGTCCTTCCATGGTGAGCCCTATGAAGACCTCGAGGACTGGCTACAGCAGTACGAGCGAGTGGCCCAGCACAACCGATGGACGGAAGAACAGCCCCTACAGAGTCTTTACTTCGCACTCGAAGGAACCGCCCGGAAATGGTTCGAGAATCGCGAAACTTCCCTGACCTCGTGGACCGCCTGCAAGGACGCGCTGAGACGGACTTTCACCAACCAGTACCGGCGGGAGAGGGCCGAGGACCTCCTTCGAATGAGGACCCAGGACACAAGCGAGACGATCACCAGCTTTGTAGAAGATGTTCTGCGCCTGGTCGCTCGCGCCGACCCTTTAGCCACCAACGAAACGAAGCTTCGGATCCTGATGCGAGGCGTAAAAGACGACATCTTCGGTGGCCTTGTCCGCAACCCCCCAGCCACCGTCGAAGATTTCGTCAAGAAAGCCACAAACATCGAACGTGCGCTTCAAGCACGGGCCTCCCATTACCAGCGACTTTCCGGCGTCGCTGCCCTCTCGACTTCCAGCTGCAACGGCCCGGACCTCCGCGAGATCATCCGGGACGTCGTGCGGGAGGAAATCAGGAAGCTTCTTCCTGCTGCCGCAAGCTCGGATTCGCCCTCAATCGCCGAGGTTGTCCGGGCAGAAGTTCAGCAGGCGCTACAGCCACAAGTTCTTGTCAGCGCCGCTCCCGAACCACCGACGCTGAGCTACGCCGCAGCTACCCGACGACCACCGCCCCCTGCTCACCCGTATACGGCGCCACCCCGACGGGAACCTCTAGCGCCGCAGTTTTCCCGATGCCAGGAAGATCGGGCGCACGCGCACCCAGAACCAGCAGCGCCACGAAAGACCGACGTGTGGAGGACGGCCGATCGACGCCCGTTGTGCTATCACTGCGGTGAAGCCGGCCACATTTACCGCCGATGCCTCTACAGACAACTGGGGCTGCGCGGGTTCTACCCGAACGACCCGCGCCCAAGGTACGACGAGCGCCCTCGCGACATCGAGGAGTACCTCCGACGTTCGCCCTCCCCAGTGTCGTCTCTCCGCCGTGAAGCCCGCTCCCCACCGCCACGACGTTCAGCGTCCCCAGCGCCACGACCTCGCCGAGAGAGCCTGTCTCCCCTGCGTCGCCGGGAAAACTAAGTGCGGCAACGCCTGGAGGTGACGTTGCCGAAGACGACGGAAGCAAACAGCCTCCAAAAACGCCGGAGCGCTCCCACTCTCCCAACGCCCCGCATCGCACCGACGCTCCTGCAACGGTGTCAAACAACCTAAACGTTGTTATCGACGGCCTCGACGCATCGGCACTCGTGGACACCGGAGCAGACTACTCAGTCTTGAGTGGGAGGCTCTCTCGCCGACTGCGAAAAGTGACGACGCCGTGGGATGGTCCTCAAATACGAACCGCCGGAGGGCACCTCATCACACCAGTAGGAAGTTGCACTGCTCGCGTCAAAATTCACGGCGAAACGTGCCCTGTAAAATTCGTCGTTCTACAAGACTGTTCTAGAGATGTCATTCTCGGCATGGATTTTCTGTGTGAATACGGCGCCGACATCGACCTGGGTGAGAACAGATTGACGCTGCGGAAGCCCGTTCCACCTTTAGAGAAACCCCAAACAGCGTCAGCCGCCGTCCGAGTCGCCGCCGACCACGTGAACCTGCCGCCGAGATCATGTACAAGACTGTTCTAGAGATGTCATTCTCGGCATGGATTTTCTGTGTGAATACGGCGCCGACATCGACCTGGGTGAGAACAGATTGACGCTGCGGAAGCCTGTTCCACCTTTAGAGAAACCCCAAACAGCGTCAGCCGCCGTCCGAGTCGCCGCCGACCACGTGATATATGCCCGCGGAGCGTACCCCTCCGAAAACACGCCCGCCAAGTGACGTGCTCAGCCCCGGGAGGTTACCCTACGCAGAAGACGCCAAAGCCCGATCAAGCCGCCGTACCAAAGGCCGATCCCCGGAATTTGGACCCTTGTTACCGAAACCAAGGAAGAAGACCGCGACGATGACCACGCCACCCGTCGTTGTCCTACCCGTCGCCGCCCGTACGCCCGTGTCCTTCCATGGTGAGCCCTATGAAGACCTCGAGGACTGGCTACAGCAGTACGAGCGAGTGGCCCAGCACAACCGATGGACGGAAGAACAGCCCCTACTTCGAATCTTTTATAAGTGGAAGGCCAGCGCGCGGCGATTGTAGAATTACACCTCCAGCGTTCTCCTCGATGTTCGGGTAATTTGCTAATAGGTAAAGTTTCACTGGAGCCGAATTACAGGTTTTTCAATTTACGACGGTGTTATATACAGTTCTTACATGCTGGCCAACCATGCTGCCGGTGTACCACCCGCCTTTCACTGCTCCCTTTTTTCTCATCGTTTCTAGAACTGAACTTGGTCGTCCTCTTTCGAACTTGGAAGGAAATTTCAACGAGGCTTGTCTTCAATTCAGACAGACAAATATTTAGAAATTTCCAAACAAGGGTTAATTTAGTTTTACCTTACCGATCATCAGTACCACGAGCAATAAAAATTGTTGCTTAAGCTCAAATGTATGCTGCGCTGCGTCCTGAAAACGCGGTAGCGCATTTTTGGTTCCCCCCATTTCGGGAACCTTTCCAAGGAAGCCACTTTTATTCGCTACAGCCAGAAGGTGACACCAGCTACTACCCCATAATAAAACACGGAGCTACCGCTCATCCATCCCTCGTCAAA
Source organism: Ixodes persulcatus (assembly GCA_013358835.2). Taxonomy (NCBI): domain Eukaryota; kingdom Metazoa; phylum Arthropoda; class Arachnida; order Ixodida; family Ixodidae; genus Ixodes; species Ixodes persulcatus. The sequence continues at coordinate 56,377 of JABSTQ010009376.1, forward strand.
CTTGGCTAGGTACTTACTTGTAGGTACCTAGTAGGGAAGGGCGGTTAACTTTTAACCGCGGTTAAAGTTAACCGGCTTCCAGCTAATGGGCCAGGGGGATGTCAAATTCAGGACATAAAAAATACCTCACTGTATCGAAGCGCCACCACATACGAGTTTTCAAAATGATGTACAGGCCTGGAAGGCGATCCCACCACCATCTGTTTGTTTAGAACTAGGGGTGTCGCGAACTTTTGTCGAACCAGATTTTTAGGTCGAACTTTCGGGGTTCGACTGGGTCGAACCGGTTCGACGAACCTTCGCAGTTTTCACCAGATTCGACCGGTTCGACTTTGTGGACAGTGTGGCCAGACCTTGATACAAGCGTGACTAGGTTTGGAGAATTTTTTTTTTATGAAAAGGGTTATTTTATTTTATAAACAGTTGCAATTAAAAGAAACTAATTATAATCACTGAAAAAGTTAATAACTTAATTTTTTGTACTGTATTAACAGAAATAACCAATCAGCGCTGCCCTTAATTCATCCCTTAGCCATCACCATCAAATCCGAAGCCAACTGGCCAGCCTGTCGCGCATGCGCACACGAGTTGAACCTTAATGCAAGGTTCGTCGAATGTTCCAGTAAAAGTTCGAAAAAGTCGAACCTGGTCGAACTCGAACCTCGGCCGGTTCGCGACACCCCTATTTAGAACCACACTACACTCTTATGGTGAATTCCACTCGTAGATCCGGAGCGCTTTCCAAAATCCGCGAGGGAGGCAAAATTCCGCTCCGTGGGACACGCTCCGAATCGACGAGCGGAAGATGAACTCGCCTTTTTGGAGCGACCCCTCCCTTGCTTCCCCTGCTCCCCCCTCGGTCGTCCAAAATGGCCGCTGCTCGAACTTGACGAGGCCCCAATGCTTAGCCGACTGATCTTTCCGACGACCAGTGACAACTGTCAATGCTTAGCTGCAGAAATAAAACACGACACAGGACGGGCGAAAATATCCACAGCACGGAGCCCATGTCACAAATAACGAGGAAGACGTCCGCATTCGGCACCGTCACATACCTCTCGGCCGCCTCCAAGCGGCGGGGCACGCACAGCGATTGTCAGCAGTGGAGTTAAAATTGCTGGTACGGCTTTATTAAACACAGAAGTAACAAACCACCACTGCCACGGTCGTTGCCTAATCTGTTCTTGCTTTATTGCACGAGAAAACGCCGGCGGCATGCAGCGTACAAAAAACTAAACAATCAGTGGCGGCAAGATGAACAGGCCTAACCTTGCGTCTGCCTCCTTCCGATTTTCTGTCGTTCTCTTTCTCGTTCATCCTCTCACGATCACAGATGTCAGCGCTTCCGATTTGTCACGCGCCTGTCCCGGCTTTCAACACGAGGTAGAAGCGTTCGAGCCGTCACAATCCCGCGTAAACAACCGACGCATCCGAGAAAACCCTGCTCGACCGACTCGACTCCGTCCCTTCGTCGACGGCGCGGCCAGCGCGGCCGGTCGCCGGCAACGCCTCGTCGCGCAAGCGCCACCGTCGAGGGAGGGGAAATGACGTAGCGCGCTCTGTGGCGCTCTGTCAACTTCCGTGTAGATCTCTCAAATCCCGCAGATCAAGTTCGGCGGAGTTGGATGCGCTCCACGGGGCGGTAGCTGCCAGAGATCTACGAGCGGAAGATGACCAAGTCGAGCCAGATCTACGAGCAGAATATGCGCGCTCCAAATGGAGCGGTTTTGGAGCGCTCGAGATCTGCGAGCGGAATTCACCATTAGAAAAAGTGGAGAGAAAAAGTAGCAACGGCGCGTCTTCCTCCCTTCTACTGACGCGCCCCCAAGCCGACACGAGAAGGGAGGAACGAGACGTTTTCCGCCTTCTCCAGGCAGACTGGAGAAAGCTTTCGCCCTCCCGACTCATCTTCTTTCGGTTTCGTTTTCGAGCAGGTGGCGCACGTTCTTTAATAAATGCTGTTGAGTTGATTGAGCTTCAGCGGCAGCAAAGGCCGCCTGTAATTCCGTCTTCTAGTCCAAACGTGCAGAACATTTCGGTTGCATTGACGTTTTTATCACTAATTTTATCAAACGAGCAAACGAAGCCGCTAGAAACAGCGAAGTTCCGGAGCAGTGCCGGCCACCCACGTACACTGGGAAAGGGCCGTCTCCGGATTGCGGGACTTTACGCGGAACTACAGTAGCGAAAGCACGCGGAACTGTGTCGACGTTTTCGACGTTATGGAAATCGCATAAATAGCGTCCAAGACAGGCAGGTTTTGCTGCCGGCTGCCTGGGTGCCTTCCTTGCTGAGTTCGGTTCTGTTTTCCGATGCCGAGTGCAACCGGCGTTCAACGTGGTTCTGTATTTGTGCGTGTCAGCAACATAGCAGCACCATCGTGATGGCAGTGTTGTGGGTTGTGACAGAAGACTGGAATTATCGCCGATAAGACCGTGTGTTCGCGTATCAGTGTATCAGTGGTGTAACAACAAGATGAGATGACGTGAAACTGTCGGGCATGGATGCCGCTGGTCGGGCCGTGATCGGAGGGGGCGGGGTGTCGCAGGTTGACATTCCGCTTTACATTAAAAAGTTTAATACCACTTGAGGGATTAGGTGCAATCGATCAACGTGGGGATAGTCATGTTGGAACGCTGGTCTGAACAGTAAGCTCCTATCGTACAGTGGCCAATGTGACTGTCTGTTGTCTCGTCCCCGATAGCGATTGCGCTATGGGGAAAGGACTGAACAGTACGAAATCATGACGGAAAGTACGTATATTTACAGTGTGGAATTTTAGCATTAAAAAACAATAGTAGATAAAATCGAAAAAAAAGCTACCCTTTATTTTGCTGTTTAAATATACTACGGTTCCTGGAGAACCTGCCCTCCAAGTAGCGCTGGGATGCGCGCTAGAAGTTTTCGAGCTCGCCACGGCGTAGCTCCGTACACTTAAAGGGGCCCTGCAATCATATTTAAGCGTCGACCTTTTTTGCGGTTTCCACGTCTCTCGAAGTTCGGGCAAGCCGGCGGGCACGGAGAGAATAACTAAATATCAGTGCGTCATATTTTAACCGGACGACGCGGAAACCTCCTCCACCGACGAGGGCGACCCGCGTAACCGAAAGCGCGCAAAATGTGACGTCTTTGGTCATGGGCTTACTACTGGTCAGAGCAGCTAAAAGCTTCTTTTTAGTCGAAATACAAAATATAACTGGCGCGAATCGTTTCAATTATTTATAAAAGTAGTTTTTGTTCAGTATTTTAGATCAGAAAAGAAACGAATGCAGTTTATAAAGTACGGAAACAAGAAATGACCCGTCGACATACTCGCCTCCAAGCGGTGGAAAAGGCGGCGCATACTAGAAAGGAGTAGTGGGATCAGGCGCCGACACGGAAAGGTCCCGGATGTACGCGGCGGCGCTGCGGTCGTATGGACAGGAGGATCCGACCGGCTCGGAGCGTTCCGAAGGCCTTCGGCGAGAAGCTTTGTCTTGCGGTTTGGCCGTTTCGCGGTATGGCAGCACGAAGTGGCTCCTATTGTGAACCGATCTTTACCCCGTGTTTGCTGTCGTTTGTGGCCAATGAAGTGTCATGCCGAATTTGTGTTTAATCGCGCAGCAAATGCAGTGAGAGCCGCTCTGGCTGCCCTCTGCATACAGCCTATCCAGAACATGTTTTAGTGGCGCCCTCTCGCGCCGTCGACACGGAGTGCGGCAGCCGTGAGCGCTCGCGATGAGCCCACTACCCCTCCTCTAGTTCACAGCCACCCAAGCAACCAAGGACGTCTGAGGGAGGTTATTTTTTGCTTGTTTTTGTAATTTTAATTTGCCTATAACTTTTAAAATAAAGCGAATTTCGAGAAAAGAAAAGTTTCACTAAGTTACTACGTTCAGTGCGCTCATGTTTGGTGCAAATTAAAAAACAGTAAAAAGGTCCTTGCAGGGCCCCTTTAACACCTGCCGCAAGTCGCGGCTTTGACTGCATTCAAGTTGATCGAAAAGAGATTTCTCAGCCCGTGAAGCATCACTTCCAGCTGAGTGAATATCCGCTCTACAGAGATTAATAGACCGATCTCAGCAGTCAGTTTGGCTACGCCACCGCTGCCGCAATGCATCAAGGGAACTTTAGTCTTTCTCCACGCGCAACAACCTCGGTGGAGCTCTGCGCGTGTGGAGCACGAGACGGCACGAGCCCTCGCATGCACGGCTGTCTGCCTCCCGTGAACTAAAGTTCTGGTGGTGTCACGCATGCGCCGAATGCTTGGTGAGATCGGTCTATTCGAGACGGCAATTGCAGCCTTGCGCGAACAGCACAAATAGAAAAACAAACACTACAATAGAAATAGAGGCTACGACGTGCCGTGTGGGGAAACAAACTCATGGCTTCGAACCGCATGGGAGCGGCTTGATTTATTGGATTTCAAATAATTACGGCATGATCGAGCGTTCGCATTTTAATAAGAGATTCATCCCTTGAGCCATTCAAAATACTCTCAGAGGTATGACATTGCTGAAAAAAATCAACATGCTGTGAATATTGTTTATTGCTTATTCAGTCACCGAGAAATTCCGTACGTTCAAAACGACCAGTATAAAAGACGGAAACGCAGAGCTCTGGTTAGTGTACGGGTTAGCGTGTCGTTGTATTGATGTTTGTATGTGCAATGTATGTGTATGTGCTCAGTGTATGTTCACGTGGTGCTTGTAGTATACGTAATGTGTGTATAGGAGAGGTTCCCGAAGCGCTGAGGAAATGATGATGATATTCTTTATTGTAGAAGGGATGGCGCTATGGCCTCAGTGGGGAAGGGGGCTAGGGAAGCACAGTCGAGCGCGCAAACTTCCATAACGAGAGTAGTGTCTCTTTAGTGTGAGCGTCGTTTTTTGGGGTGACCCAGTCCTGGAGATTTTGGATGCTTGGGTTTAGGTACTCGGCTCTTTTTTCCCGTAAGCCGGTGCAGTCCCATAAGAGGTGCTGAATAGTGGGAAGAACGCCGGCAGAGCACGTAGTGCAAGTTACCGGCGCTTTTGATCCCGACGCTTCCTCGTTCTCCGGCGTCTGATCAGGTGGGCGGCCCCTCTGTGGCTTGTAGTCTCGCCATCTGGCAAGCACATCCTCTGTGAGCGCAGCGCCGGTGCGGGCTTTGTGTACCAGCACTTGCGCCCCCCTAGGCAGTCCCTTGGGTAACGGTGCGGTTGTGAAGTGTCTGTTCTCGCAGCCGACGGCGATCTTCTTGGCGGGCCACAGCTTTCCGTTCGAGGGGGTCTGGGTCCGGCAATGCGAGCGGGACTGAGATTCCCAGGTTGGAGCGGTCTTCCCTGTGCTCGCTCGCCCACGTGTAGGCGGCTTCGTTACCGACGCCGCCTACGTGTCCCGGGATCCAATCCACTCGTATTTCGATATCTTTAGCCGTTAACAAATCGGAGCACAGGCTCTTAATCCGCTGGCAGAGCGTGCCTTCGCGAGGAGTCTTTCCTAGGCGTGTGAGGGCCTCCCTGCAGTCCGTAAAGATTGTTATACGAGTAAGAACGTCTGCTCGGTCGCAAATTTCTTGTATGCGAGAGAGCGCTAAATGTATGGCATCAAGTTCGAGACGACTCGCGCTGAGGAAATAAAAATATTTTTTGTAGAACATGAATTGGGCAGTATCTAGCGCCACCTAGCCTGGCTACTTGAAATTACTCTGCTTGACCCTGCCATCTGGTGGCAAGCGATTTAACCTTCTTTCACGCTACGCGATAATCAGCGGCTTCGAGTTTGTTCTTTTGAGAGCGGCTTTTGGTTTCGCGGATTGGGTTTGCCATTCCTCCGTGATGTGCGGTTGACGAAGGAGTTGTGACTCGAGGAACACCAAAGGTAAGACGCAAAGTGCGCGAAGGAACTGGGTATCGGTTGTCTCCGTTTAACATCGCAGTAACTACGAGAAGACTGACTAACTGCTTTCGAAACGCAAGTTTCTGTACCTGTTGGGGGAATCTGGCTTCGGAAATAAACACAGTTCGCGGAAAGCTCGTTTTACGCTTTTATTTGCTGCTCCTCTCATCCCGTACAAGAGACGTAGCGTCCTCGTTAAGCCTTATTGAGCTCGATTTTTTCGATTCAGGGCCGCCATAATGAGAGACAGGTGACGGAGGAACTAGTTACTCCCCTGCTTCAGGGACGAACGTTTCTCCCTTTCTAAAGGAACACAGGTTACAAGACCGTTCCTCCCCTAAGGGAGGACTTTCGATACCCTTTTTTCTAAGAGTGTAACCAAGGGTGGGGTTGCACCTTAAAAACCCCAGGCTAGCGGTTGTACTGTACAAGCTAAATTTTTTTTTTTTTATTTCAGCTTTAGACAATACATTTTGTCTGCAGCACCAAGGCAAAAAGACCGGAGGTCTGACGAGGCCTTGGTGCCGCTTTTTAGACGAACTACAATATAGTCTATCAGCACTGTCGACAACAGAGCATGATACAAATAATATCTGATTGACAATAATAACTGACATAGTCATAACAGCAAACACTACAAAGCAATAATGCAACATTGACAGAACAAGATATGTAAAAAAAAAGCTTTTATAAAAGTTCACCAAGCTCGGTGAAAACAATAACACAGCAGGTATTTCTTAGTTTGTTTCCCTGGGTATCACCAGAGTTTCTTTCAATATATTCTTGAATTTTGGTAGTGAGATATTGGATGTTATGAGTGTATGAAGATGACTGTATGTGTTAAATAAGTTTGGAATTTGATACGCTAGTGTTTGTTTGCCCATATTTGTCCTGATTTTGGGTAATATGAACTTGTCATTTCTAGTGTCGTATTGGTGGTCAGGTCTAGTGCAAACCGATGGGTAGGTTGGTTGTTGAAGCCTATGATCCTGAAAAAGGTAGATTGCAAGCTTATAAATGTACAGTTGTTTAAAATTCAGTATTTTATACTTCTCAAATAGCGGAGAGGTGTGTGCGTCATAATCAGAATTATTTATTAGACGAACAGCCTTTTTTTGTTGTAAATGTAGATGTGTGAGATTCGTCTTTGTCGTGTTACCCCAGACAAGAAAAGAGTAATATACCTTAGTGTATATTAGAGCATAATAGAGTTGATACTTGAGACTTTCCGGTAAAAGGCGTTTAGCCTTGGAGAGTAAGCCTATTGATTTCGAGATTTCTCATCAACAGCTGGGGAATAGTCGCCCGTTGAGGTAGACTAAGTTGTCGCTGTGATTGGCTCATTACAATTGGCCGAATGCTGACTATGACGTCAGCAAAGGATATCAAATCGACGCAAATAAGAGCAATGTAAGAACATCAAATTTGACGGTGTGGGCAGTGTTACTTTGAGAGCGCTATGATTTCAGGCTTTGACCATGCTCATTACAGACACCATTCAACTTGTTCTTCACAAGGTAGTGACGTCACAAAAGGTAAACAAACGAGGGCGCCACCGAAGCATCTCGCCGCTAATAACCAGCACACAACCCAATTTCGTTTTGCACTCCGCACCATCAGCATTGCCAGTCTTAGCGGGTATCTATGTGAGATCGCTCTGAGCACGGGCTCGAAACATCGCCCTCGAGTATGACGTCAGGCATAGCCTCCCCTATACTCAAACGCCTGACAGTTCAATGACGGAGCCATAGAGTGCCCGGTGGCAGATTTAGAGCATGAGGATCTGGCAGCACAGAACATTTCTCGGGGAGTCTGGTATTTAGCGCACAGCTTTTGCAGCGGCGAGGACCCGAAACATGGTTTTCAGACCGGACGAGAAAAGAAGCGGTAGCCCGAGGAACGCGACGAGCGCGAGCGGACATTCCATCGCTCGGGTCAAGTGTGTTTCAGCGACTCGCCGTAGCGGGGCGCCCGTTACACGACTCTTTTTTGCCGCTCTACCTTTTCGCTTTCGGCGGACTTTCGGCGGCCGCTTCTCGTGGCGATCTGCCAGGCTTTGTCACTATTGGCGACGTGCGCGATCGAAAGCGTCGCTGTGGTCGGCCTGCCACGATTGGCCGAATGTTGAATATGACGTCAGCAAAGGAGTTCGCATCGACGGAAATAAGAGGAATGTAAGAACTTCAATTTTGACGGTGTTGCCTTCAGAGCGGAATCATTTCAAGCTTCTAGCATGCTTATTACAAGCACCATCGATCTTGTTGTTCGCGAGGTAATGACGTCACGAGGGAGAACCATAGGAGGGCGCCACCAAAACATCTCGCCATCTCGCCGCTAATAGAAAAGGATATGCGTCAGGGCATGCTCTGTCTCAAAACATTATTTCCATTAACAAAAAGAAGCGACGAAAAAGACGACGACGAGAATTCATTGTGAGGAACGACATCAAGCAAGTTGGGAGACTCATATTCTTCTGAAAACATCGAAATGGGTTAGTGTTTTTACTATACTTTTACCATTATTGTAAAAACGTTTAAAAGACGACTAGGAGGTGAGGAATGTCTGTGTTGCACTGAAACTTCTGAAGCAAAACCACCCGCCCATAAAAAAGGCCGGTAGCCCAGATCCCGCAGTGTAGAAATGGCATTGATAACATAAGGTGGGCGGCGCCTCTTCCGATAAATATCCGGTGAACAAAAGATGGAACGAGAGTTATACAGAAATACTGACGCGCGCTTGCAGGGCTCAAGTTGTCCGAGTACTTTAGTCTTTGCCTGCCTGGTCGTTCACAAAGACGTCGCTTCTGATGGAGGGCGCGGGATAGCGTTATGTTGAATGCTAAGGTACGCATTCGAAGAAAGTTTGAAAATTTTGTTTTACCTATTTGACTCTGAGAAATTTCCGTGTGTAATAATAACTAATAGTGACTTCATTTCCATCCAGGTAATTGGGGGGGGGGGGGGGCTTGAGGAAAAAAGCTGCATTGCTCTGCTTGACTAGCCCCCAAACCCCGACAATGGTCAGCTGCGTGCGGGCGTGCAGAAAATATACAAAAAAAAAAAAAAATCAACACACACGTTAAAAAAATAAACGCCTGGAAGAACTATTGCAACTCACTCTACAGAAAGTAACACAATCTGAAAATGACCAAAATAACTATGCCACATTTGTGTCATACACTTTGGCACACACAAGCATTACGCCGAACAAAAAGGAACAAATATATATTAAGTACAAAAATGTGAACGCAAACTTTCAGAAGTTACATTGTCAAAGTCAATACTATTTACACAAAAAGGTAGTGAACAGTCGTGGAAGGGTAGATTTAAGCATCTAGAAGCCATACTTAATTTGCTGAGTGTCCACCCTCCCCTGCTCCGTGTGACAAACCTGAGATGACAAATGCCTACTCAACAACGCTAAGATTTTTTAAAAAGCATGTACCCCTTATTGTTTTTCTTCTTGAAACCGGAGCACACTTGATATTCATATACAAAAGGAAACGGTCAGCTAGAACGATAGCGACAAAATACATACAGGAAGAAACAGACATGCACACCGCTGGCTATCAACAAAGACCTTATACGTTTTCTTCCTCACTTTAACCCAAAGCTTTACACCTAAAGTAATGCCAATAAATAACCCTAAATCGCTGCATTACACTACTAAATTGAAATAAATAAAAATAATTAAATTTAATTTAATTATTAGATTTGTTCACTTACACCTCCCTGACTCAACCCACAAACCATCGCCGAAACATATCCCTCTTATTCCCTCCCGCGGGCAGTGCCACATTTCAAAAGCTGCCTTTCTCTCTTGCTGACCGCCACGGAGGGCATGCTGACGCAGTCATCGGCGCTTTCCTCAATGACCAGGGCCTCGAGAATCTCGTGCGCAAAGGAATTTCTGTGCCTTCCAAGAAGAGAAACGCTGCTAATACTTGTCCTGCACCCCCACGTGCGGCAATGGACTGCAAGGTGCCCAGCCCCGTGCCCTGCACCGACGCCGCGTGCTCCCTGACTGAGTCATTCGTGCAGCGTCTCATCTGCCCGATGTAGCAGCTCCCGCATGACATTAGGATCTTGTACACAACGGCAGTCTGGCACGTGGCGTACTTAGTCCTGTGCGCAGTGTTGCAGGTTGGCTGGCGGTTCTTGGCCTGATTCACCCTGCGGCACATAGCGTTCCCTCTGTTCGGTGCCGAGCACACGACCCGGACACTCTGTCGTGCACCAATCTTTTTGAGTCGGTGGTTTTAAGTGTGTTTTGCCCCTAGCGTTCTAGCTGACCGTTTCCTTTTGCATTGTGTACCAACGAGGTCAACTTAAGCCTGATATTCATATAGTTGGTAAAGACTATTATGTTAAGGTTTCTAAATAATTCAGCAGTGTGAGAATCATGAACATAAATAGTCTTTAAAAGAGTTTCTTTTATTTTTGGTAAAAAAAAAAATATTCGTTTGTGCTGGCGTACCCCAACCAAGGTGGCAGCACGTTAAATGCAAAAAAAAATACTAAAATTAAAAATTGACAATTTAACATTCCCCGGAAAAAACAACAAAAACGGCATCGATTTATAAGCCCTAAAACACGACCTATTTTGGGAATTATATTGTTTATATGGTTACTCCACGACATGTTCTCATTTTAAAAAAACTCTGAGAGTTTTAAAATAATTTTTTGCATTAGAGACGCATCTATACTTAACGTTTTAGGTAATACGATATGCCTATTTTTTGGTCGAAAACTGATAGCGTTTGTTTTAATGTTGTTCAGTTTTAATAAGTTGCTATCACTCCATGATATTAGTCTGTCTAAAGTCTGGTTCGCCATATCAATGGCTTCGTCGCCGTTTCCAAAAGAAAATACGCTTGTTTCGTCGGCGTAATTAGCGAATTCAACCTCGAGGATAACATTTACGATATCGTTTATATACAAGTTACAAAGAAATAGACCTAACATACCACCTAGTATAACACCCGAGATGATGGGTTTCGTAGTAGAAGAATAACCAGTGATGTGCACATATTGCTGGAGGTAATGAAGTTCGGACTGTAAAAGTATCAGTGCTTGACAACAGACGCCATAAATTGCGAACTTCTTAAAAATAATATTATGAATAACGAAGTCAAAGTCCTTGGCGAAATCTAATATACACCTTAAGCAATTCGTTTATTTTTAAAACCTTTCAAGATAAATATTTCGGAGTAAGTAAGGCTGTTTCATTCGAACAGCTCTTCCTAAAACCAAATTAGGACGGAGTAATGAGCTAAAATTTATTCGAAAATTTTACCAAAGGGCGTAAAGCGCTTTAATAAAACTTTAAAAAGAAATATGGGCAGACTTTTATAGCCTTTTTTTTAAATGACACTTTCGCCACTTGCATTTTTTTATGGAATACACCAGTTTCAAACAAAATATTTAAAATGTAAGTTAGCACAATAGAAACCATATCTACGTCCTATTTAATTGGACCAATTTGCATGTCAACGGCGCCACAACAACAGCTACAATTTAAGTGCGTAATGACTTTAAAGGGGCGGTCTAACGATAATTAATAGAATGTTTTCCAATTTGTACGAGCTTACTGGCACTAGCGGGACTAAAGGATACTCGCAGGCAATGCCACTGGCCAAGGGATTCCTTTGTTGCGGTGTAATTTCAAGGACAAAAGCGAGCGTCTGCATTCAATCTCTAATTCGCAAAACTTGATGACGTAACTGGAGAATCGCAGCACCCCCCCCCCCCCTCCCACCCCAGTTACGATATTTGAATGCGGCTCATAGATTGGACCCGAGCATTGCGTGGGCACTCAATTTGGGCTCGAGATAATTACTAGCTCGAGAAGCATTCGGGTAGTGGCCCGTGTCCCATTGGTGCAATGACGACAATAGCCGAACCATAACAATGTCCGGAACTCAGCGCGTGTTCCGTGCCTTGCCAACCCCAGCGTGTGGCTCTGATCAACATGTGATCGACTCCAGATCACGAGGCCGCTTGTTCCGACTGCGAGTTGTGGGAGGTGAACGCTGCTCGTATTTTCTTTAATTTCCACTGCGACTTCAATTGCGTGTGGTGAAAAACGAGCTGGTGTTTCATGGGACATTAACGTCAGGGATCTGTTCTAAACGGTGTTTGCGCAAAGTACAAAACTCTTTACATCGCCTCTTTTAAAACTACAGGCTTGTAATTGGTTCTAAGAAAATCAAACTGCAGTTGTTATTGCGGATGTATCTGCAAGAATCAGTGCCATCGGTATTGCCAGCTAAGTTTACGAAATGTTCATTAGACATATTCGCCAGCTCTCCCCCATTTACTAAATTACAAATAGCGCTAAGACAATGACACACAAAGAAGTGGACCGGACAGGCGCTAACTCACAACTGACGGTTTTATATACAACTATAAAGAAGAAGGTGAAGGAAGTGGCTGGTGTCGAAAAAAGAAGAAATAATTCTATTTCTAGCCGGGGCGCTCTAAGAAGGTATCTTTGGCGTTGACCGAGAAAGAGGTTCAATACTTGAACCACTATACATGACAATCTTCGGAATTCTGTTTGCACGAGTGCGTGTGAGGTGGGGCACCGGGTGGGTCTTCGCGCTCGAGCCGGTATAGCTTTGGCTGTGGTGCCTGTTTGGTGTAAAAAGGAAAATAGGCTGTACGAGGCACTGATCGGCGGCCTATGAACGATCATTTATTCTTTTTTTTTTCTATTCTTTTTTATTCTTTTTTTTGTCTCTCACGGTCTAGAGGTTATTTTCTAACCCTTCAAAATATTATCGTATGTAGTTCAAATTCATTACCTTTGTTTAATTTTTTTAATACCTTTTTAGAGCGCCCCGGCTAGAAATAGCATTATTTCTCCTTTTTTCAAAACTAGGCACTTTCTTCACCTTCTTCTTTATAGTTGTATATAAAACCGTCAGTTGTGAGTTAGCGCCTTTCCTGTCCACTTCTTCGTCTGTCCTTGTCTTAGCGCTATTTGTAATTTAGTTTGTGTAACCAACTAGCCCGCCAGAATATTCTGATCCCCCTTTTAAATTCATTCCCTTATGCTCTAACGTGTTAAATGCATTTGATACTGGTGAATATTCAACTATCGAACCCAGATGATTCCACATAAAGTCAATACGAACATTTGACGATAAAAAAGAGATGAGTAGTGTCTCCTGTCTACATGCCTGAGCACACTAGTCAGACTGTTTCGGTATGATTTATGTTTTTTAAGATCATCGGGATTAGAGATATTCATAAGATTTTAAAACATAATATCTTTTCACGCGCCTTTTACTAATCAAATTGAGAGTTACCAACGGATTATGAGCTGAAATAAAAAAAAAATATTTTCTTAGTTTTATATGGAAACTGATGAATATATAGTTTAAGGATTCACGAAGAAACATGTTCTACGCACCATCAACAGTAGTTTCTGTTAGTACCACACCCCACATTGTAGCTGCAATGTACCGCCTAAGGGCATCGAAGGTATGAATTTGTACATTTTGGTCAATTATAGCTGGGTATTTAATTGTTTTTTAAGGCATATGAAGGTTGTCAATCAAAACATCTTGGAAGATAGTCACTCAGGTCACAACTAAAATCTTGTTATGAAAATCAATAATAAATAAATCTAAGAGAGTTATAGACTGTAGAGTAATCATTGTGGTATTCTAAATCGTAATAATGCATCCGGCCGTGCTAATAAGGCCTCCCGTTTCTATTTTTCAAACACAATCAGAAAACATATTTTTATTAAAAGCCGAGCCGCAAACGACGTTATATTTGTTTTTGCTTACGTTGTGTTTCTTTTCGTTTATGAATATTAAGAATTTTTTAAGAACTCCCAGAAAAACTGGAATACTACCATGCGGCGGGCAGTAAAAAAAAAAAACCAAAAAAAAAGTTTTCATTATTGACTAATCACAGTTTTTCTGCATCTTTCGTAGCCAAAAAAATATTCACTAATCAAATCACATTTTACACCTTTTCATATCAGCAAAGCTAACCCAACCGATTGTTTTGGAGAGCGAGTTGAAATCGTACTTCAACAAAACGGTGTTAGATTAGCGTTGCTGACAAGAGAAGGTAAAAAGTGATTTGCTTAGTGGTTACTTTTTACTACGAAACATGTAGAAAAACAGCGTTTACGCAATAATCAAAACGTTTTTTTTTTTTTACCGCCCGCCGCATGCAGCAGTCTAGTTTTTCTTGAAATTCTTGATTAATTATATCTCGCCTCATCAATTGCCATTCGTGACAATATCAAACGAAGTGTTTAAAACAATACGTATGATATTGTCACAAATGGCAATTGATGAGGCGAGAAATACCTGAAGGAAACTAAATGTTTAATAGGGTTAACTGTGCCCGTAACAAAATAGAAGAAGTCTAGCGTCGAAGGCGTTGACGGCGACGTAAAAGCAGGATCGAGCGCGGGCCCCGAGACAGACTCCGGCTTGCCACGCGGAGCACCTCTTGTAGCCACGTGGGTTTCTGGAACATTCGGGGGCGAATGTTCGGCGCGTAGAACATTCGTAACTCGATGAGACCACAAGGTCCTCAAAACTTACGAGAAGGCCAGGTTGAAAAAATCGATAAAAGAGTCCGCTCTCAGGAATTGAACCTGGAGCCTCCGCTCAACAGCCAAGCTCGCTAACCATTCGGAAACGCACGCAATTGCTCGGCAATGCGCATGGAATTACGCCCCCTCTTAAAAGTGCATCGCCTCGATGCAACGTGCCCTGCAGCAAAAACGGCAAAACAATAAAAAAAAAAAAATAATGGCAAATCACAGTTCTGTCGAGCGTAGTACGGTAACACAGTTCAGACTTCTGTCGAGCGTAATACGGTAACGCACTTCACAGTCCTATCGAGAGTAGTAACGCTTGGGACGCCCGATGTGGACGACATTCGGTCGCGGAGGACGGCTTGATGAAGTCCGTGTTCCGTCGGGCATCGCCTCGTAGTTCAGGTTCCCGAGTTGACGAAGCACCTTGTAGGGTGCTAACCACCGTTTTAACAACGTCTCGCTGAGAACGCGGCGGCGAATGGGTGTCCACACCCATACCCTGTCGCGTCAACACGTTGTTGGTCATGGACCCGCACGCGCGCGAGCTGGCGTACCTCTCCTCTGCTCGTTTGGTTATCAACAGGGCCTCGTCGGTTCCGTCGTCTGCTGGGTTGTGGGGTAGCAGTGCGTCTAGCATTGTTGTCACCTTTATGCCATGCACCAGCTCGAACGGTGACATTCCGGTGATTTCTTGAACAGCAGTGTTGTAGGCAAACGTGACGCACGGCAATACTTCATCCCATGTCTTGTGCTCAACGTCGACGTACATAGCGATCATGCCAGCCATGGTCTTGTTGAGCCACGCCGTCAGTCCGTTGGTCTCCGGATGGTATACCGTGATCCGACGGTGTTCGGTGTGGCTTAGACAAAGTATCTCCTTGGTCAATTGCGACATGAATTGTAGCTGCAATCTCTAATGAGGACTTGAGGAGCGCCATGTCGAGGTACGACGGACTCGACAAAGAACTTGGCAACTTGCAGAGCAGTCCTCGACGGAAGGACTTTTGTCTCAGCGTATTGTGTCAGATAATAAGTGGCTACAATTATCCAAAGGTTTTCCAGGGTCGATTGCGAAAACATGGCATCTGATGGAACGGTGCAGTTGTCGGAGGAATAGGCTAGAGGACACCTGCCGACTTCGTCGGCGGTTTCTTGCGCCGCTGGCAGTCGTGGCATGATCGTGTGTACAGGTGACAGGTTTTAGGGAGATTGGCCCAGTAATACGTTTCACGAATACGTGCCAGTGTGCGGTTGTAACCAAGGTGTCTGGACGTCGGGTCTTCATGTCATGTTTGAAACATCTTCTCTCGAAGGTCGGTAGGGATTACCAGCATCCACGGCCAGTTGTTTTCCCCGAAGTTCTCTTTGTAGAGTTTACCTTGTCGAATGACGAAGGTCGGCCGGAGCGCAGGGTCGCCTCGTTGATGTCGTGGCATGTCGTAGGTGTTCACTGCGCCTAGAACAGCTCGTTGTCAACGTCGCCGCTGCTGCTACAAGTTGTCTTGACAGGGGCTCTGGACAGGCATTCGGCGTCGCTGTGCTTGAGTCCTGACTTGTAGACCACAGTCATGTTAAACTCTTGTAGTTGGAGACTCCATCGATCGAGGCGTCTTGAAGGGTCCTAGAGGTCGCAAGTCAGCATAGCGAGTGATGATGTGTGAGTAAGCAAAACGGGTTCTCGTACAAGTACGTGTGAAACTTCGCGATATCCCAGGCGACAGCAAAACATTTTTTTTCAGTCGTGGAGGAATTTCTATCCGCTTGGACAGTGTCAGACTTGCGTAGGCGATGATTTGCTCGGTGCCTTCTTGCAATTGAAACAGTACCGCTTCAAGGCCTGTGTTGCTAGCGCCCGTGTGAATCTCGGTTTCCGCATCCTAATCTAACTTTCCAAGAACAGAAGGAGTCAGGGAGTCTTCGCTTCAGCTTGCCGAATGCCTACTCCTCCTTCTCGGCCCATTGGAACTTCTCGGCGTTCGTCGTGACGTACGTGAGCGGTGCGAAAATGTTTGCGAAATCCCAAACGAAGCATCGATAGTAGGCAGAAAGTCCGAGGAATTTTCGAATGGCCGTCTTGTCGGTCGGCGTTGGAAATGCCGCGACGGATTGAGCCTTCTCGGGGTCTGGGGAGACGCCTTCGTTACTAATCACGTGGCCTAGAAACTTTAATTGCTCATAGGCGAACCGACACTTATTTGGCTTGAGGGTGAGTCCGGCGGTCTGTAGGCTAGGAGAACCGCTCGGAGTCGTCGCAAGTGCGCATCGAAGTCGCTCGAAAACACAACGACGTCGTCAAGGTAGAGGAGACATCTCTGCCACTTCAGTCCTGCCAGTGCGGTGTTCATGACACGCTGGAAAGTTGCTGGTGCCGTCCGTAGTCCGCTGGGCATCACCATGAACTTGTACAGTCGACCCCGCGTGACGACGACTGTATTCTCTCAGTTTCATTTGTCGACTTCGATCAGCCATTAGCCACTCTTCAGGTCCATCGATGA
Source organism: Ixodes persulcatus (assembly GCA_013358835.2). NCBI lineage: Eukaryota > Metazoa > Arthropoda > Arachnida > Ixodida > Ixodidae > Ixodes > Ixodes persulcatus. Next base: position 73,302 of record JABSTQ010009376.1, read on the forward strand.
AAAATATCGAAAGTGGGGCAGCCGGTCTAACGTGTCTAACGTCTAACGTCTTTCTTCGTCACCGCGTTCAGCTGCCCGTAGTCCACGCAGAACATAAACGTTCCGTCCCCCTTCTTAACCACGGACTGCTTGAAGGCTGGATTATGTCGTCGTTTGGCATCTCTCGAGCTTGCTCCAGGATTACCTTCCTCTACCCACGTAAAAGCACACCTTATAATCTCAGAGATCAAAACTATACGACACCGAAATATTACGGTTTACAAAAGTTAGCACATCAAGTTCCTGAACTTTAAAATAAATATTTGGAAATTGAAGAAATAGTTAAAGATGCTGTATCGTCTTATAGCTTTAAAAAGAGTGTGAAAGCTTACTTCTTGTTGAGTTTTGGCTAGTGTTTTTTTCTACTATTGTTGATTGTACGGTTGTGACGTAGACGGTATGACGTGTGTTCATTTGAATGTAGTATTACTATTGATTTGGATTGTTCCCGAGTGTTATGTTTATTTACATTGCCACGCGCGTCAACGAGCAGGCGCGTGCGTGGCCGAGTGGTTACCGCGCTCGACTTTCGCGCGGAAGGTGTAGGTTCGATTACAGTCAGCGGACTGTCCTTTTATTTATATTTTCAATTTGGCCTTCTCGTAAGTTCGGGAACATTCTCATCTGATCGAATTCCAAATATTCTACCCACCGTAACTTTTACGCCGAAAGATCCAGAAACCCACGATAGTACATAAGGGACTCCGCAAGGCGAGCGGAGTCGGTCTCGCTCCAGCGATCGATCCTGCTGTTTTGCCGACATCGACGATCGCGACGCTTTGTTATTATCGTCTATTCCCTTTTAGTTTTGGGCACAAGTTCGCCTCATTAAACGTTCAGTTTTTTTAGCTTTTCTTCGCCTCATCATTTATCATTTGTGACATTATTATTACTTGCGATAACATTTTAGGTTTTGTCTGACCATTGCCTAAATGCTGTGGAAAGTTTTTTTTTGTTTTTTTATCACATTTTATTTTTTTTTGTCCTTTGTTCCTGAACGATGTACATGGCTGGTGAAGCCTCGTCAGGCGGCGTTAGATGGCCTTTTGCCACACCAACTAAGACTACTGTGTGTGAATAAAGTTTATTATTATTATTAGGGAGGCTTTGTATTGCGATCGATGCACAGGGAGCGCGTCGTCCTCAGACGCTCGCGCACCCCACCCTTTGCACTGCTTTCTTTCAGCCAGTCTCAGGACGCTGTTCTAGCAGTGCAGACAAAGGCATGGGCAGGAGCGCGTGGCTTTGTAAAGTGCCTCCTATGCACGAGGTCTCGTACAAACAATAGCGTTTCGCTGAGCTAGGCTCACGCGCCTGTGCCTTTGTCTTCACTGTCGACATTTCTTAGATGGAGTAGAGGTCTCCTGATTGGTCGACGCTGTGTCACAAATTTAGTTTACGCTCTAAGCGTGGGGGGAATATTCGGCGCTGGCGGCGGCCTTTGCTCCGCCTATTGTCCAAACTCTCCTAATATACGGCTCTGGGCTCACGCGCCTGTGCCTTTGTCTTCACTGTCGACATTTGTGAGATGGAGTAGAGGTCTCCTGATTGGTCGACGCTTTGTCACAAATTTAGTTTACGCTCTAAGCGTGGGGGGAATATTCGGCGCTGGCGGCGGCCTTTGCTCCGCCTATTGTCCAAACTCTCCTAATATACGGCTCTGGTCCTCGGTAACGATGCTGTACTTCGGAAGGGCGGTTTGGCGATACTTCGACAACGTGGCAAAGCGTTCGCTGTTTTCGCCGAGGAGGTTAATCAGCTGCCGTCGTTTTGCGCCCGGAAGCTTGGGGTCAATGTCGAGCTGCGCTGGCGACGTACTGTCTTGCTCAAGTGGCAAGGGCTCTTCAGTAATTGCGGCGATTTCGCCGTAGTTCAGGAGTTCCTCGATGTGGGCCACAGCGACACCTTCCGTGAGGTGTTCCGTTTTTTTCCAGATGTTCGTCATGACGACCACAGCGCGCCTATCCTGAAGTTTAGTTACTCATCTTGCAACGCCTATTCCTCTTCCCAGGAGCAATTGAACGTTGCCTTTCAGAACAACCTACGCGCTGGAATCTATCCTATCCTTCGCGACGGGTACAACAATACTTGATCGCGGTGGCGGGTTGACGTGATCGGCAGCTACTAGAACAGCGACTGACGTTGTTCGGGGTTTCTCTGAAGGCGAAACAGGTGTCCGGAGAGTCAGTCTGTTCTCTCCAATGTCGAGGATGGCGCCGTATTCGCACAGAATGTGCATGCCGAGAATGACGTACTCTGGCACAGGCTTGTAGAACGACAAATTTCAAGGCTACACCTCTCCGTGAATTTGGACGCCAGCAGTACATCTTCCGATCGGCGTTATCAGGAGGCCTCCGACGGTTTGTATTTGCGGGTCATCCCACGGTGTCGTCACTTCCCGAAGGAGGCGAGAGAGCTTCCCACTCAAGACGGTGTGGTCTGCTCCAGTGTCCACATGTGCCGATGCGTTGTAGCCGTAGATAACAATGTTTAGGTTGTTTAGCACCGTTACAGAAGCGTTGTTGTTATGCGTGGCGTAGGGGAAAGTGGGAGCGCTCCGGCGTTCTTGGAGGCTCTTCACATCGTTCGTCTTCGGCAACGCCACCTCCAGGCGTTGCCGCACTTAGTTTTCCCGGCGACTAGGGGAGACAGGCCCTCTCGGCGTGGTCGGGGCGCGTTGGAGACGATGAACGTCTTGGCGATAGTGACCTGGAATTCAAGGCGGAGTAGCGGCGCTGAGGATGGCGAACGTCGGAGGTAGTCCTCGATGTAGCGAGAACGTTCGACGTACCTTGGGCGCGGGTCGTTCGGGTGGAACCCGCGCAGCCCCAGTTCTCGGTAGGGCATCGACGGTAAATGTGGTCGGCTTCACCGTAGTGCTAGCAGATGGGTTGTCGGTCCGCTGCCCTCCATACGTCGGTTTTACTTTGCGTCAGTTGGTCTCGGCGGTCGTACTGATGTCGTTCTTCATGGCGTAGGGGGTATGAACGCCTTGGTGAGCCCCGTCGTGGTGCCGCCGGCTAATGTTGAGCAGCTGGCGGCGGCGTCGGTACATAGCGGCGTAGGTCATCATCGGCTCTTCGGTTTCGGTCACGGTGACAGTAACGCTGGCTGAACCTCGTTTCAAAGAACGTCGGCGATGGAGTTTGAGGTCGGGCGCTCAGCAAACGGGCGAAGCTTCTTAAGCTCCTCCCGGGCGACGTCACGGATGAGCTGACAAATTCCTGGAATACTGGGGGCAAGGTCGCAAGTGGACTGCGGAACTGCACTGACACCGGGTAGCCTCTGGTAGTGGCTGGCTCTGGCGAGAGGAGCACGCTCGATGTTGGTGGCTTCCCTGATGAAATTTTCCATGGTCGTAGGCGGGTTCCGCTCAAGGCCCCCGAAGATAGTTTGCTTCACATCTTGCATAAAATCCGTGAGCTTCTTAGCTCTGGGGGCATCGGATCCACGCGGTTGATGCGTCCAAGAGCATCTTAGACTAAGCTAACGACGTTCTCGATGGGGCCTTGCACCCTCGCTTGTAGAAGCTCTGCGTCGCGTTCTCTTCGCTGTTGGCTTGTCAATGTTCCTTGGAGCTCAGCCTTGAGTTTGTCACAGGAGGCGAGCGATGCTTCGTGGTTTTCAATCTAGTTCCGCACTGTTGCCTCCAAGGCGACGTAAGCATTCTGAACACACTGCTCCCGTGTCCACCCGTTATGGAGCGCCTCTCTTTCGTACTGCTGGACCTGGTCGTCGATGTCTTCGTAGCTTTCACCGTGGAAGGGAGCCGGGGTCCGGCGCCGTTGGTGTGGCCGTTGTGGGTTTTGTCTGCGTTGTTCTCCCCAGGAGTTGCCCGAACTCTGTAGCTTGGCACTATTGTCGGCGGCTGGCACGAAACTCGGGTCCGTCAATATAGTTCGCACTCGAAAGGGGCTCGCTGATCGGGTTCTCAGAGGAGTACGCTTCACGCGGTGCAGAACCCGTATGTCCATTAAAATGTCCCGAATGACAAATTGATGAGGCGACAAATAAGTGAAAAAAGACGAAAAAAACTAAAAGCTAATGTGAACTTGTGAAAAAAGAAACAGAAGAAGGCTAGCGTCGCAGGCGTCCATGGCGGCAGTAAGAGCAGGTTCGAGCGCTGGGGCAAGACTGACTCCGGCTCGCCACGCAGAGCACCTTTTGTAGCCACGGGGGTTTCTGGAATGTTCGGTGTAGAACGTTTGGCGTGTAGAACATTCGTAACTTGATCACACGACAAGGTCCCTGAACTTGTGGGAACGCTAAGTTGAAAGAATAAATAAAAAAGGAAGAGTTCGCTCTCTGGAATCGAACCTGGAGCCTTCGCTCAACAGCCAAGCACGATAACCATTCGGCCACGCACGCGGTCGCTCGGCGACGCGCGTGGTAATATGATGGGAAGCGGACAGGACCGAGTGATCAGCATGGCATGTATCCGGTAAACATGACGAAATCAAAGTTAACACCAAGCTTTTCAAAAACAAACTTCTACGTTTTTTTATTTTTTTTTTCACTGGTGACAGCGTGTTGAGATGCAAGCACTATGAATGAAAACTACATTTTAGCTCATGTAGCATTTTAATTCCTGAGGAAGCAATGGAGCATTATTCCCCAGACAGGGAAAACACAAAAGCACAAACAAACAAGAAAAAGAAAATAAAAAAAAAAAAAACGAGGAAAAGCCACACACTCCACTCAATCATCAACAAATCGTCCTCGATTCTTGGAACGTTAGCTCGTTCATCATCCTTTCTGCGTACCAGAATCCTGTCATTGTGGTGCCAAACATTAAAAAAATGCAGCACTTTCGGCCTACGTTTTTGCCATCCGAAAGAGCGTCTTTTTTATGTTCATGTTTTCAAAAACAAAAACTTCATACTACTCGCCCCACAGCTTTTATTTAGCCAGAAACCATTGTTGCCTTACTTCCTGCCTTGCAAAACAAATATTGACAGCAGGAACTTTGTCTGGTTTTGCGGGTAATCGGTGCATGCATGGCGACAACATCATTTTCCGGTAGGGGCGGAAGCTGCAACTTGGACGCAACTTCACTGACCTTGTAATACAACTTTTTATGTTTTGTTGTAGCGATTCCATAAATCTCCAAATTTAGCTTCTTCGTTTGCCACTCGGGTTGGTTTATTCCGCCTTGTAATCGTTCGATTTCGTGGGCCTGGTTTTTCCAAGAACAACTATGAGCGTGTTCAATTCGTCAATGTGTTTCTCATGGTGAAATTGTTTTTTTTACGTCATCATACTTGCCAGAAAGCTCTTGAACGTTTTTTCTCAATTCTGTCTACTGTTTATTTAGAAGCGCCAGGGCATCTAGGTTTCGGTTCATCTCCATACTCAGGCTTGCTACGTGAAGCATTGATTTCTGTTTGCTTGTCTAACCTAACTTCGATTTTCCACGTTTACAAGCAGGGCATCGCCAATTTTTGTTAATAGCCTTCGGAGGCGGACTAGGCAGCGACCAGCCGAGTTGGAGTTATATCATAGAACTGTTTTAATTATCGAAACAGAAAAAGAGAAATGATAAGAAAACAAACAAGCAAAGAACAAAGCTCGCTCAGCAGAGCTCGCGCTCTTGGCGCATGCCGATCGGCAGTGTCGCAGGTGTTTGAGGGGCGCTGCCACAGATGGTCAGTATTAGCGGCGAGATGTTTCGGTGGCTTCCTCGTTCGGTTACCTTTTGTGAAGTCATTACCTTGTAAACAACAAGTTCGATGGTGTTCGTAATGGGTATGGTGGACGCCTGAAATCATAGCGAACTCAAAGCAACACTGCCAACACCGTCAAAATTGAAGTTCTCACATTCCTCTCATTTCCGTCGATGAGACATCCTTTGCTGACGTCATAGTCAGCATTCGGCCAATTGGGGTGGGCCGACCACAGCGACGCCAATAGAAGAAACAAAGCGGAGGGAACAATGATCGAAACCGAACTGAACATAACCTTTTCCCCTCCCTTTCTTTTTTTAAGAGGGTAGAAACAACAATAATGGAGATGGCATCAGAATGCGTATAAAATCGAAGGGGTACGTACATACATACAAGTCATCATCTAGCACCGTGAGAGCACATCTGTAGTGCGGTGAATACTGGTCCTCATTAAATGTTATTTTTTGGTGTAACACTTTGCACTCGAACTTTGAAACCTATTCAGTTGAAAAAAAGGTATTTTGTCAAATCACGAGTGCGCGAGGAGAAAAGATTATGCACTCGTTCACAACAGCAAAAATAGGTAGCATGTTAAGCACACTTTAAGAGAAGCGGACAAATAGTTCACTCTACGTCAAAAGTACAAAAAGAAATAGTACACTGATTTCATCGAGTACCAAAGTCTCCATACCGCACTGGTGGTCCACGGTTACGCTCTAAGCGCCTTAGCAGCACCTGCCTAGGATAGGGTGCCTTCATGTGCGCTTTGCTTGGGGTGGTGACATCTGGCCATTTTGTTTTGAACGCTTATTTTTATTTTTTGTTCTGAAGCGCGTGAAAGAGCGTGTCCCTGCATGCGCTCATGGCGCTGACTGTGCTACGGCGACTTTTTGTTTCCTGCAATTTCTTTGTATTTTCCCTGTGAGCGCGTGCTGTCGGCATCGGGTACTACAAACGATGGCATCACCCTTAACAGAAGGACATTGAGGCACTCTAGCCGAGGATACTGAACAGTTGAAGTCCCCCCTCCTGGTGGTACGTCCGGGGCGGGTCTGCATTCAGGTGTCCGCGATCGAGGCAGCTGCTGCATGGCCGAACATAGCACTTGTTGGTGCCAATAATGATGTCTGTGGTAGGTGTCACCTAGAGTAGCAGCGTGGCTCGGCTGGTCACTTTGAACAGCAGCCGGTGTCCTCTGTTGATGGCTTGCTTGACTGGGCTCGGGAGCAGTAGCGAGTTTCAAGGCATTCCACACTCTACCATCTTCCAGTTGGAACGTCCACCACCCGACCCGCTTCATGGTGCATAGTGGTGGCCCGAAGGCCGACTCCCCTTTGGCTACCTTTCCTGATTTCTTGACTCTAACCCAGACGCCAACCCTAAACCTGGGGATCTTCACCGCTCGACGCCGGTCGTTGTAATCTTTCGTGTACTGATGCTTCTGCTGCACTTGATGTCGCAGCCGTTGCAGCTCATTGGAGCGGTTTTGCAAGAACTGCTCCGAAAACAGCCCGGAGATGTTAAGCCGGGTGCAAGGCTTCTGTGGTTGGAACCGAGAGTTTCCAACAACAGAAGCCATTTCAGACAGGTTCCCATGGATGCAAAAAAGGGATTAGGAAGAAATGTTCTCCGAATGTCCCCGCAAAAAAAAGTCCCCGGACAAAATGTCTCCGTTAAAAAAGTCCCAGGCGGAAAGTGGGAAAAATTTCCCCGAAGGATTCTTTATCACTGGGTTTCCCTGATCCTCGTGGCCTTCGGGCGGTCCGGTCATATGTCCTTCGGAAAAAAGGCACCGTGTTGCGAGTAGGAAACGACGGCCCCAACAAATAAAGAAATATACGATTCCCCGTGGTACACATCACGACACTGTTAGCGCGAGCTCGACATCGGCGCATTTTTCTATTTTACTTAGAAAGAGTATCAGTGGGAACAAATTTTTGCCGTCTGCATCATATCCCCAAAAAAGCACTTACAGTGCCTATAATAACTTTGATGACAATTAACCTTTCGTTTCTATAAAAACACGATAAAAAAAAAAAAAACTACCGATCGCTTGTTTGGGCTAACAGTGTCGCGCCTTTTACCTATTTAGAAATGGTGCACAAGTGCGTCTCAAAGTTTCCCAAACTCAATAATTTGGTTGTGGCTAGAAGTGTTATAAATGTTTATTTCACAATGAAAAACCAAAAAAAAAAAACACTTGATATGCAATGTTAGAAAATCAGGAATTAAATGACACTCTAGATTAATACACAAAAGTCAAAAGCGGATCGTACGGCCGACGGCACACATGAAATCTTCAGTTCCAATACCCCCGCCGGCGTACCTTTCGCAGAGGTTGTGAAGACGTCGTTGCATTTCGACGAGTGTGAACTCGGATCATTTGTGACCGGACAATGACTGGACTGCCCGAATGCCATGAGAACCAGGGGAAATCCAGGAAAGCGGAAAAAATGTTCCTTCGGGGGCATTTTTTTCCTACTTTCTACCTGGGGCCTTTTTTTCCGGGGACGAAATTTCCGGGGAATTTTTTTAGGGGACATATTTTCCGGGGACGTTTTTTTGAGGGGCATTCTTGTGCACGGAAAAGTCCGTGCACGGACCTTTCGGTGTAAATGTGTGCCTTGAAAGATTTTTAAGATTAAAATTGAATTTTTATATCTGTAGCTCTATTTTAGTTTTCTGAACAGCTTGCAAACTCTCTAATGAGAGCAACTCTCAATTTTAAAGCAACGTTTTCGGCTCACTTTGTTTTTTTTTTTTGTTGTGTTTAGAAACCTTTAAGAACTACAAAGTAACACCAAAACGTATATTTGTTTATTATTAGTAAAAGCGCAAATCTGAAACCATAGCTGAGTTAAGAACAAGGCAAGTTTCAAGATTCTATAATGAAAAAACAGAGCTACTGGCCCAAACATTTGGTTCCAGTAGTTCTAGGAAAACATATTGCAAATAAGGCTCTCTAGAGTTAATTCTCTAAAGCGTAACACCATGCAAACTCACACAAACTCCTGTCACCCTTTAAACCACATATAAAACTAATTTTGCATGTCCTTGGAGTGGACCCGGTCAACTCGCCAAGAGCCAATCTATCCAAGAATACTCGAACGCCAACTTTCCAAATTAGCCGTATGGTCATTGGACTATTTACGGAACGGGTAAACTCGTCGGAAAGGGCAACCTGCCCCAAGGCAATTTGTTTGGCTGCCTGGGGTAGAGTTCCAAATGAAATTGTTGTTTCATTATTGGCCTTGATTTCCGTTTTTCCGTCAAGTTCCTTTTGTTTTCAACTTGTTTGGAGAGTCTGACACAGTTGACACTGCATGCAAATCTGTACAAAGAGATTTCAAATTTAGGGGTATGACTGGTCTGAAAGTACGTAGCTTCCCCCGTAGTCTCAGCGTAGGGGTGAACGGAGTATAGGAGTGGTGGCTGGACAGAGTCCTGCTCCAGCCTTTGAAAGCTGCAGAAAACAGCCTTGCTTCCTGTGCGCGGGGTTATATTATAATAATAATAATAATAATAATTATAATAATCATAATAATAATAATAATAATAATAATAATAATAATCATAATAATAATAATAATAATAATAATAATAATAATAATAATACTTCATTTCCTCTCCAGGGAGCGGAGGGGCAAGGACAAAAAGCTGCATACAGCAATTTGACGAGGTCCCTGCCCCGATACAAACGGCAGAAAGAGTAGTGATGACATGTTCTATAATCACTCATTTACAAAAATAATTAAACAAGAAAAACAAAACTACACACATACAATAAAAAATTGAGCAGCGGTCAACCAAAAAACGTGTGGGTTAAAATTTGTTAGTCAGAGCTAGTGAAAGTCATAAACAGGGACATTATATGGGACTTGGTGACAACTGCAGGTATGACGTGATATTGAATCAATTCGTTTAGTAAGTGAGGTAGATTGTGTCTTGTTGATTGATGTCCATACGATGTACGAGATGTTGGCACAAACCATGGTTCAGCATGTTGTGTATTATGATTTGTGAGATGCTTGTTTAGATTAAAAAAAATCAATTATAAAGGTGTTCTTTGCGAGTAGGGCAGATCTGTAAAAGCATGTGAGTCTGAGTTTGTAAAGGAAATATACATTTAGAATGTTTAACTCCTGAAAATAATTAGCAGTGCTCTCATTCCAGGCGAGATTTGCTATTATTCTAATTGATTTTTTTTCTGTGCACGAATGAGGTTAAGTATGTTATTTTTCGTAGTTGTACCCCATATGAGATGACAATATGTTAGATGAGGAACGACAAGAGCATTGTATAACATTTTTTTTTAATATTGCATGGTAGGCTGTATCTATGTTTATTTACCATCTTATTTATTCTATTTATCTTTGTACGGGTGTGATTTATATGAATGTCCCATGTGAGGTGCTCGGTAAAATAAACGCCCAAGGATTTTATTTCACTTACAACTTCTATTTTCTGGTTGTCAGGATGAAGATATGTTGGCCTAGAAATAATTTATTTCTAGGTCTAAAGAAAATCGCTTTAGTTTTATTAGGGTTTATTTGCGGACAATTTGCGTCCATATATCTTTGCAAAATTCTAAAAGAGCTATTTGCTTCTAAAACCATATCATTCGGGTCAGTACCAGTAATAGGAAAAGTCATGTCATCGGCATAGGCTATTATTTTTGCTGATGTCATTATGTTAAGAACGTCATTAATGTAAAATATGAAGAGAAGAGGGCCTAATATGCTGCCCTGGGGCACACCTGTTGTAATAGTATAAAGTGGAGAAAAAGAAGAGTTTATACAAACGCATTGAGAACGATGCTGCAAATAAGATTGAATTAATAATGCTGCGCTTCCTTTATTACCATAAGCGTGAAGTTTAAGGTTTAGTATATTATGGTTTATGTGGTCAAACGCTTTAGTGAGGTCAATAAATATACCAAGTACGAGTTTTTTCGTCTGAAATGCTTCAAAATTAGTCCGTTTTTGTGTTAACAGTGCGGTTTCTGTTGATCTGTGTTTACGAAAACCAAATTGTGAGTTAGATATAATATTGTGTTTGTTAAGAAAGTTAATTAGTCTTGAATGAATTATTTTCTCAAGGCTCTTAGACAGTACCGGTAAAATTGATATTGGTCTATAATTTGTGAGGTTGTCTTTGTCACAACCGTTGTGCAGCACCCTTACCTTGGCCTTTTGCATTTCTTTCGGAAAAACACTGGTCGTCAAAACGAGGTTAAAAACGTACGTGAGAGGAGGAGCAATTACATCAATGACATATTTGATGGGTTTAATTTGCAATTCCTTTATGTCCTGGGATCGGCTATTTTTAATATTTAGGAACGTGCTAATCACTTTACTTACTGTAGTAGGAAAAAAGAACATAGATTCATTAAGAACGTATCGCGATGTTACCGACGGATCTATGGTATAACTTGCTGGCTGTACCAAATTTACGAAGTAATTATTAAATGTGGTAGCAAGCTGTAAGTCAGACAACTTGCCTTCATCAAGTTCAACATCATAACGAGAGCGTTCTTCAGCTGGTTTTAAAAAAGAATTTATGCGTTTCCATAAAATATCTCCCTTTTGTCTTATGGCGTCATTGAACAGATTGTTATAGTAATTCGATTTAGCATGCTTCAGTTCAGAATTTAGTTTGTTACCGAAAGCTTTATAGGCACATAGTTGACTGGGATCCCTGTTTTTAATAAATTTTTTAAAAAGCTTATTTTTTATGTTTATTTTACGAACTAGTTCAGGTATGACCCATGGCTTTTTAGACTTTTTGCTTTTCCTTATTTGTTTATACAGAAAACAATTTTCATAAATCCTAGTTAAAGAAGACAAGAAAATTTTATAAGCTTCATCTGCTGTTTCCTTTATGTATACTAAGCTCCAGTCTGTATTACCTATGGCAGTACGAAACATTTCTAATTTTTGGGCATTCATTTGTTGAGCAAATATTGGTTCCTGTAAGGGTATTGATGTCTTATTACGAGATTTTCTAATGAACGAACAAGTGGGTAAATGGTCGCTGACATCACTTAGTATTACGCCAGAGTACCCATGTTCATTATCATTATTTGTCATGAAGACGTCAATGAGAGTAGACGAGTTACTTGTGACACGTGTTCTTGCTTGTTAGCGACTGGAAATACGAACAATTACGTGAGCCAACAGCTACTGCTGGCAACGAGTGCGGCAATAGCGTCCAGGGCCGGTGGGGCCCCGGAATAGGGGGAATGTAACCCATCGTTCTCCAATTCTCGCAGTTCTGATTAGATTCAATAAAAGATGTTATAAACAATAACTTATGACAAATTGCACTAGTCATTTTGGTGCGCGCCGAGATCAACTTTTCTGGAGCGTACCTATTGAACTGGGCAATCGAGATCAAGGCGAACCTCTTCCACTTTTCGCTTTGGATCAGCTCAAACTCCAGATCGCAAAAGAGTCGCTCTGCCGATTTCGGCGGATTCGACCGGAGTGCAGTATGGCCAGTCCTCGGCGCGCACACGTGACTTCCTTTCTCGCCGGGCATCTCGCCGTGGGAGAATTCGTAATGACCGCTTGCGAAGTGCCGCCCGCTTTACTGCTGCTGCTGTTTGATGACAGATTGTCGTCAAGTTGATCGAGCAGCTCCTCCTGCAGCAGCGGCTCGAGTAGCAGCGACGACGAGGATTGCCTTTATGCCCAGCATGAGTTCGACAGCCTTTTCAGGCCTCCGCAGAAGAGGCCAAAAATTGAGACGCACTTTTGGCAAATTCACGAGTATTCCGAAGAAGAGGCAAGTAGGCTGCGCTGATGCGGGATCCGGTTAACTCGTCGACGGCCAATTCGTCGAATAGGCCCATTCGTTATCGGACAATTCGTCGAAGTGCAACTTGTCGAAAGGGCCATTTGTCGAAGGGTGATTCATCGAAGGGGTTGAATGACGGCACGAGGCACAAATTCGTGGTTTCTTGTTATCTTTTCACCTAATTCTTTATTTGTGTTTGGACTAGGGACAGCGTCCTTTTCAGTTTGCAAGACGGAAAGAAAAGCACACGAGGGCGAAGACCTTGAGACCTTGAGACAAGTTGAGACATGCCATATCGGGATCGTCTTCTTTTTTTCCTTTTCCGTATTACATTTTGTAATTAGCCGCCGCAGACTGTCGCCAAACGTAATGACCCTCCCCCACTGCACCATGAAAGCAGTGAAAGCGTAAGGTGTTATCTTTGACAAGAAAGAGCACTATATATTTTACTTTAAAAAACGCCGCGGCCAGTTGGCCTCTTCAACGAGCTTTACTTCGACTAGTCGCTCTATGACGAATTGACCTATTCGACGAATGGGACGCCGATGAGTTGACCGTCGACGAGTTGTCTTTCTACGAGTTGGCCTAGACCCCTCTGATGCACATCGCCTATCGACACGCATCTTTCACATCATGCTTAACTTCGCTCGCGCGTTGAACACAGCGCCACTATTGCGAAAACATATGTGCTTCGAGACCCGGGACCGTGGGAAGGTGAATGACGAGAAGTCATTCGTCGATCCTGGAGGAGTGGTCACGTTCCACGTGGGGATCCGGAGGTGGAGCTACTCCGTTCGGATCGCGTGCTCCGTCTCGGATCTTGTGCACTGATCCCGGCGCGCTCCAAAACGACCAGTGGAGTTTTAAGTGAGTAGAAAAGGTTTTTTTTTTTTTTTTCTAATTCGCATGCTTCGAAAGACAACTGCTATTGAAAGTCATTATGGCTTTCCTGACTGCTCTTGTGAGCGCGTCGGGCATGGACCAACAGAGTCGGTAGACCTAACTAAAATATTTTACTCTGAAAGGAACCAGAGCTTGGGCATGGGCCAGTCAGCCGGAACTCGCAGTGCGGTCTCTTCCCCGTCCGGCCGGTCGTTTTTCTATCCTCGCGCAGCGCCCCATCGAGCAGGGGTCCGTCATCATCCTTCTCATCCTTTTGAAGCATGCAGACACTTCAGAGAATGGTGTCTTGGTAGACTCTGGTGGTCCTACAGGGACGCACCGCCACATTACTCCTCCTTCAGTGAGGAGGCGAACGTTTCATTAGCAACGACACACAGTGCCCTGGGGAAATCGTGTGGGTGATGGGAGACGGCCAATTGCGGCTTGCGCTTGAGGACCCGGAATTCCAAGGCGCGCTGAATAGTAGACATGGCGTCCAGAACGTGTTCTCGTATGCGGCTGTTGGGTGTTCGAGGAGCAGGGGTGCGCACGGTCGACAGGAGGTGGAGGGTGTAGGTGATCTAGTGGGATCGGTGTTGTTGCTGACGAAACTTTTGGCTGAGGAGTGAGGTTTGGTAGTGCAGCTGACGGAGCACTGTTCAGATGGGCTGGTTTCACGCCGTCTAATGCAACAACTTCCTGCCGTTCGCGGATGTCTAATGTCATTGTTTTGGACCCTCTGCGCAGCACCTTGACAGGCCGTCGTAATGTGGTTGGAGCGGCTTCCGGACGGCGTCATGTCGTAAGAAGACATGACGCCCTCCGGACCTGTCGCCAATTAATCATTCACAAAGGTAGATGGGCCACGTCTTTGTCGCTGTGCTTTGACGCGGAGTTGTTTCATCGTCTCTCGGAGTCTGGTGGCGTAGTCTGCGGGGTCGGGATAGGCGTCAGCTGGTGTCGATGCAAAGAATTCTCCGGGGAGGCGAAGGCTGGTCCCGTAGACCAACTCAGCCACGCTGCAGCCAATATCAGACTTAAGTGACGTGCGGATGCCCAGGAGCACGAAGGGCAGCACCTCAACCCAGTCCTGTCGTTGATGGGCCTTGAAAGCAGCCTTCAACTGCCGAAGAAACCGCTCCACCATACCGTTGCTCGCGGTGTGGTACGCTGTGGTTCGGATCCCTTTTGATCCCAGGAGCTTCGTCAGTTCTGCGAAGAGATGAGACTCGAACTGTCTACCTCAGTTCGTGGTGATGGTTGACGGCGATCCAAACCTCCAGATCCATTCCGCCACGAGCGCACGCGCCACGGTCTCTGCGGTGATGTAGGGCAGCGGTATCGCTTCCGGCCAGCGTGTAAACCGGTCGACACATGTCAACAGGTAGGTTTGCCCTTGTGATGGCGGCAGCGGTCTGACGATATCTATGTGGGTATTGTCGAACCGCGCGTCCGGGTGGTTGAAGGTTCCGAGGGGTGTTATTGTAAACATTTAGAAGGTGGAGACACATAAGGGACGATACAGACAGGACAAACTTTCAACTTCAACAACATTTGTGGCCCTGAATTTTGGCGCGCTGGCACTGCACGCAGGCGCGGGCCCACTGACGTAGATCTTTGTTGATATTGGGCCACACATACCGGGATGTTAGCAGGTGTTGTGTGGTTTCGATGCTGGGATGGGAAAGTCCATGAAGGGCGTCGAAAATCTGCCGACAAAATTGTTGCGGCACGTACGGGCGCGGCGATCCTGTTGATGTTTCGCAAATGACGTTGGTGGTGCACATGGGAAGTGTGACCTCATCAAGCACGAGGCGACCGGGGGATGTACGGAGCTCTCGTAGTTCTGCGTCTTCTCACGCCCTGCGCTGCAACCAGTCGGGTGAAGTCGATGGCGGCTGGAGGTTCAACCGTGCAGGAACCTATGCGCGACAGCACGTCCGCTACAATGTTCTCAGCATTGTTGATGTGCCGGATGTCATGTGTGAGCTCGGAGACGCTAGACATTTGCCGGAGCTCTCTCGGGGAATGACTCCCCCCGCCTGGTTTCAAAGACTGGAACTCGTGGACGAGAGGTTTGTGGTCCGTCAATATAAAAACTTGTCGTCCTTCCACCATGTGATGGAAGTGTCGTAGGGCCAAATACACACCAAGAAGTTCACGACCGAATGTACTACAGCGCTGTTCCGTCGGTGTCAACTTCCGGGAGGAGAAGGAAAGCGGCTGCAAATGTCCGTTCACTTCCTGCTGAAGCACCGCACCAACAGCCGTATCCAACGCGTCGGCGACAACTGAGAGTGGAGTACCCTCTTTTGGGTGTGAAAGCAATGTATTAGTGTCGAGGAGTTCACGGGCGCTATAAAACTCCGATGTGGTGCACTCGTCCCATGTGAGCTCGGTGGATGAGCTACTCCTGCCCGAGAGCATGCTGTGCAGTGGCACAAGATTGGCGGCGCAGCCCTGGAGAAACTGGCGGCAAACGTTTACCAACACAAGGAAGTCCCGGAGTTGCTTCTTCGTCGACGGTTTCGGGAACTCCTGATGGCCTGTACCTTGATGGGGAGTGGACGAATTCCCGAAGAGTTGATCGTGTGTCCCAAAAAGTCGAGTTCCGTCTTGCGTAAAGCGCACTTGCTCACATTAACGAGAAGCCCGTACTCGACGAGGTGAGCGAACAACAGTCTGAGGTGTACGACGTGTTCTTCGGCAGATGTGCTTGCCACGAGTTTGTCGTCAATGTAAACATAACAAAACGGCAGGCCTCGCAACACCTAGTTCATGAATCGCTGGAACGTTTGCACAGCGTTCTCCAACCCAAAGGGCATCCGAAGGAACTCAAACAGTCCAAAGGGTGTGGTAACGGCTGTCTTGGGTATGTCCGAGGGCTCGACGGGGATCTGGTGGTAAGCGCGTACCGAGTCGATCTTCGAGGAGATGGTAGTGCCATCGAGCGCTCCGGTGAAATCAGGGATGTGCGGGGTGGGATAACGATCGTATGACGCGATGTGATTGAGAGCTCTGTAGTCGCCACATGGGCGCCAGTCCCCGGGGGTCGATTTGAGGACCATGTGAAGAGGCGAGGACTAGGAGCTCTTCGCGTGGCGGACGATACCCAGCTCAAGCATGTGCTCGAATCCTTGTCCTGCGATTCGTCGCTTGTCCGGTGGCTGTCGGCGTGGGCGCACATGAACAGGTGCCCCTGTAGTCTGGATGGGGTGCGTAGCATTGTGCTGACGGGGCGTTCGTCCAAGCTTACACGCGTCAACTCAGGGAACTTGGTGAAGAGACTGGAGTACGGCGTCTCATCCGCTGTAACCGCGAACGTGACGCTGATGGAACCCAGGGACGAAGCAATGCCTTGCACTGTCAGACGAGTTGTTTCGTCGCGGAGGCTTATGCTTTTAACGTCCACCAGCAGTGCAAAACGCTTCAGAAAGTCAGCCCCAATATTGGCGTGGGGAACAACCGCACATACGAAGACCCAGCGAATTGTGCGCCACAGTCCGTAAGTCCAGTGTCAGTGAGCGCTCACCATGCGTCGCAGTGGCCGTGTTGTTGACGGCCCGGAGCTGTGACGTGCTGGGGTGCCGGCGCTCTTCCGCGGTTGCTTGAATCACGCTGATTTCTCATCCGGTGTCTACCAGCAAATGAACACCAGTGATGCGGACAGACACAAAGAACAAAGTTCAGCGGCTGTCTTCGTTGGCGGGAGCACTTGCCACCGTCAATGCTCTGCCCTGGCGTTTTCCGCTCGTGAGCAGGGCGGCTCACACTTGCGAGCAGCGGGATCGAACCGCTGGTGGTACACACATTCCCCCGAGTTGATGCGAAACGATGAAAGAGGCTTGCGCCGTGGTCGTTCACGTGACGTGCTGCGCCCGCGGGAAACCTGGAGCTTCGCCATCATGTCGTCGAGACGACGGACTTCCGCTCGCAGCTAACCCAGCTCGTCCGGAGTACTTCTGCCCTGGACCGCTGAGATGGTTGTTGGTGCTGCCGAGACCTCTATGATTTTATCAGCAAGATCGGCCAATGTCCCCTGCGGACGCGAGGACAATTCGAAAATTGCTTGGCGACCGCTGCAGAAACAACTCGCGGAGCAGCGACTGGTCAATCGTCGTCGCCTTTTCTCCTAGGAGCTGCTCCAGTCGGCGCAGCAGCTGGGTGGGGGTACGGTCGCCCAGTTCCTCAGGTGTAAACAGTTGCCGGAGCCGCTTTTACTCGGAAGCGCTTGTCCGACGTATAAGCTGAGCCTTGAGTGTGTTATATGCGTCTTCCGCTGGCCGTGAAATTAGCAGATCCCGCACCTCTGTGGCGATGGCAGGCGATAGGCTGGACACGACGTGGTGGAATTTCGACATGTCCGCTGTGATGCGCCGAGTCTCAAACTGGGATTCGACCTGCACAAACCACAGCAGCGAGGCCGCCGTCCAGAAGGGAGGCAGCTTCAAGGTGACTGTAGAGATGCCAGAGGAAGTCGTCGCGTCGTTGTCCGTCATGACAAGGCTGGTTCCGTTGGTTGCGTCAGTTCGGAAACCGGGTCACCACTATGGCTTTCCTGACTGCTCTCGTGAGCGCGTCGGGTATGAACCAACAGAGTCGGGAAACCTAACTAAAATATTTAACTCTGAAAGGAACCAGAGCTTGGGCATGGGCCAGTCAGCCAGAACTCGCAGTGCGGTCTCTTCCCCGTTAGGCCGGTCGCTTTTCTATCCTCGCGCAGCGCCCCATCGAACTCGAGTCCGTTATCGTTCTTCTCTTCCTTTTGAAGCATGCAGAAACTTCACAAAATGGTGTCTTGGTAGGCTCTGGTGGTCCTACAGGGACGCACCGCCGCATCATCAAAGTGTAAAAGATCAGGCAAGGACCGAAAAAATCAATAAACGGGGAACTTCTCACTTAAATCAATAAACGGGGAACCCAAAGATTGGAATAAAAGGAACACTGAAATCAATCGCTTGCTTCGGTATAATTTTTCAATCTCTTTTGTTTTCTCACTTTCTTTAGCGGTCCACAAGAGTTTGTAGAGCATAAAAAAGTATCGTGTTTTTATTGTCGATGCACCGAAATGCCGTGCACCGAAAAGACCGTGCACCGAAAGTTCATGCACCGAAACGTCCCTGCAATGAAATGTCCACGCACCGAAAAGGTCGTGCACCGAAAAGGCCACACCGAAATGTCCTACACCGAAACGCCCTACACCGAAAAGTTCTCGACACTGTGCCGACGACGGCCGGAGCTTCCCCCGGAACGGTGGAAAATGTAAAACGCCACTCTTCAAGATAAAGACCGGACAAACAACACCTCTGAAGGATGGTATACCGGGTTCCAACAGCTTGTCGGCCACGCCCATCAAAGAGAGACTGATTGAATGCCTCCAGCTAAATCAGGCACTCGTTGCCACGGCATTGACCGGAGAGGTGTTCCCCCAGTGAAGCGGGTGCGAAAAACCACTCTGCGCCTGCAAAATTGTCTGTAAAATATTTGCGAGGGGCTCTAGGTACACCAAGATCTACCAGGACTGCTGGAGCTAGTAGGGGACTGCATTCGCTTCTAACCTATCAATAACTTGTGTCTACTCTAATCAGCCAGCCATGCGCCTTTCAGATTTAATTTATTGTTGTATTTTAATGTAGCACGCATGCACCTAAGTTGTCCGCACTCGTGATAAGACCAACTGGAAATTTTCTGCTGGTGAGATTTTGTCCGGGTCTGTGAAAAAATGGGTGAGCTTTTGTCCGGTGAGCTTTTGTCCGGTGAGCTTCTGTCTGTTGAGCTTTTGTCCGGTGAGCTTCTGTCTGTTGAGCCTTTGTCTGGTGACCTTTTGTCTGGGATTTCTCGAAACGAGTCTAAGGTTAGCGCATGTACCAGGGCACTAATGCTGACGCATTAAGAAAACGAAATGTCCTCAGAATCCTAACGTCAGACAATGTGGCATTTCAAGTCTCAAATCAGGCTCACACCTTCCTTAGGCAAGGAGCGGATGAAGTTTAATTTTGTTTAGTGCGGAAGGAACGAGAGTATTTAGGGGTGAATTACGGCAAACTTTGGTCTGCACTCTAAAACAAATACTTTGCAAAAATATTTTAGCAGGTATTTCGGAATCTAAAGTGTGCTCAAAAGTGATGAGTGAGTAGTATTGCGAGTTGAATTTCAAAGCCCGAAGACTTAACGTGATCTGACTACATTAAGTGCATAGCGTCCTCGTTGGGCAACATCACATGATCCACTAGTGCGTTTTGCGGCGCCTTCATAGTTTTGCTTAATGCTTGTTTTTTTAACAAACAAGATAAGACCAGTGTATGATGCAAAATACCCGGTTAGATAAAATAAAGTTGCTCACAACATTCGAGCAACCTTGAATATTTTACGTTACATTAATTTTGTTGCGAGTGTCGTGGTACGTGCTGCGGTGTTTATCCTCTATTTGTAAATGAGAATACAATTATTGTTCTGTGTAGACATATTTTTGTAAGCACCAGAGAAAAACATATTCGTCTGGTTGCGACACTAGATTGAATACTTGCGTATATATAAATTCAATATGAATGTGAAAGACTGATATATGCCTTCATTTAATTCCTGTCCCTTTATTTACTTTTTTTCAGAAGAGTACAGTGTGACCGGTAAGTTGAAGTGATGCCGAATAAATCTTTATTTGGTATTGGAGGGTTATAAATCTAAACGACAAAACGACACTAGGACTATCGTTGCAATCTGGAAAAGGGTGCATATAGTTATTATGAGCAATTTTTGCTAACTTTATAGTTTTTAAATAGTGCAATACTTAAAAATTGGTTAATAAATTTGACTTGTAAACTTATGCAGGTGCATAAAAAACATTGAGTTTAATTTAGGCTGTAAACAGCGATGCTCTGACGGTGTCCGCTTAATCCTTGGTACAGTGGATCACGGTGTCCGCTTTTATTCTTGAAATTTCACCGCTACCAAGAAGCGCTTTCATTAGTTTGACTCGCGTGCGAGCATACTTGCGTTTACCATAGTGCCACCAAGGTAGTGCAAGGCGAGAAACATTTCAACCCAATAGCGTCGTATGGCCCTTTAAAGAGATTTGATCATTTATTCCCTGAAAATATTGGGCACGAGCGGAAACTCGATGTTCCGACAAGTCACATATTTCTATCCCTCACCCCTAAATTAGAAAAAAAGAAACGTGACATTCTTCCCGCGTTCTCTTGCCTTACGCAAGTGAAGAAATTCACTTACGTCAGGAAAGGCGCAATTTCGTGTACGAAACCCGCCTCATACTTTCCTTAGGTAAGAAGCAGACGAAGTACTCTTTCGTTGAGTAAGGAAATAATGAGCGTTTTAGGTGATGATTATCGCGATCTTCGGTATGTACCGCGCAGAACTGTACTTCGCAGAACTAGTTTAGCCAGTATTCTGGCGTAATAAGATGTCTTTGGAGACTCGTACGCCTAAAATTGCGAATGTTGAACTGAAAAGCTAAAATATTTTGTGTTTCTGGACTGTGCATTATGTGCTGCACCGTGGCCTCCTCTGGCGACAAAACGCGATCCTGCTCGAGCGATTATCTGTTGTATCGACCTTGTCGACAACTCGTCGGCGACTCGTGAACATAATAGTTCTTACTCTGTTTCTTTATTTATTTAAATACCCTCAAGGCCAATCGGCATTAAATAGGGGAGTGGGAGTAACAAAATAACACACAAAGAACAAAAGGGCAGAGTACATAAGGTATCATGGCGGCTCAGGACAGCAAAGAGTGTTTATAGCAATTTTAAACATTTGCGTATCAATAATATAAATTACGAAAGTCGGAAGGTGATTCCATTCCAAAGTGGTTTTAGGAACGAATGATAGTAGAAATGCGTTGGTATTACATTTACAAATTCCAACTTTGAGGTGATGATCGATGCGAGGTGAAATGTAGAATGGTGGGATAAAAAGACGTTGATTTAAGTACGGGTTAACATAATATATCTTGTGGAAAAGACACAGACGAGCAACTTTTCGTCGTAGAGAGAGAGGTTATGCAGGGTCAAGGTGATTTTCATGGAGCTTACACTGGCAGTGCGGAGATAGTTACCTAGAATAAAACGGGCAGAACGGTTTTGGACCGCTGCTAGAACATTAATTAGATTAGACTGACTGGCGTCCCAGATAGAAGAAGCATACTCTAATTTGGAGCGAACGAGAGATTTATACAGTGTTAATTTTAAGGCTGACGGTGCGAGACCAAAGTTTCTTTCAGGTAACCTAGCATTCGGTTAGCGTTATTGATTACATATTGAACATGCAGTTTCCATGAGGTTACAAGTAATGTGAACGCTCAAATATTTATAAGAAGAAACAGGGGCCAAAGGGACGTTGTTGAGATGGTAGAAGGGCACATTAGGACTAGTACGTGATATTCTCATAAATTTACATTTGGTCATGTTAAGTTCCATTTTCCACAGTTCACACCAGTGGTAAACAGCATTGATATCTGTCAGCAACTTTAAAATATCAGAGTCGTTAGTAGATTTAGTATATATTGCACAGTCGTCTGCGAAAAGTATAATTAATGATGAGACGCAATTAGGTAGGTCATTGATGTAAATGAGAAACAGTAGAGGGCCTAATACGGATCCTTGAGGAACACCTTATGTGACGGAAGTGAGGGGAGACGTATTCTCCTTAGCAGTAGCAAACTGATATCGGTTAGTTAGAAAACAAAAACAGGCTATCCAGGCAACTACGTTAGGATCAATACTTAATTTGTTGAGTTTTAATATATGCAGCTGGTGAGGAACATTATCAAAAGCCTCGCTAAAATCTAGAAAAACACAGTCAACTTGGGACCCATAATCAAGGATGGAATGAAGATCGTTAGTAAATGACAAAAGCTGTGTCTCAGAAGAATGAAATTTGCGAAAACCATGTTGGCCCTTGTTAAAAAAAATTGATTCCAGGAAATTAACCAGTTGGGAGTATATTACATGCTCTAGTAATTTACATGGTATGCTGGTAAGCGAGCTTGGACGATAGTTAGGGGGGGGGGGGAATGCTTATCACCTCCTTCGTTGAATGGAATCTTCCAGTTGGTATCTTCCAGTCGTCAGGAAAATGCCAAGTTCAAGCGACTGAGAAAATAGATTAGAAAATATAATAGATGAGTACATAATTGAGTTTTTCAAGAACATTGAGTTAATATTATCAGGATCAGCTGAAGAAGACAGTTTTAAATTTTCTATTAGTTTAACAATACCAGTGGGGTCAATTACAATGGGGTTTATAGGTAAAAAATTATATTCTTGTAGTAAGCAAGATGGCGGATTAGCAAAACTTGAAAATAAGTCAGCAAAAACATTGTTCAGGATCTCCGCACATACATCACTGGGGATGGCACAACCGTCAACACAAAGCGAAATAGACGACTTGTCTTTACTGTTAACAGTGTTCCAAAATTGTTTAGGACTAGTAGCTGGTAATGTCGGCAAGGTGATATTAAAGAAAGAATGTTTGGCGCTTTGAAAAGCAGATTTGTACTCCACAAGAGCGTCGTGATAGGCTGACCAGCGATCCGGTTTTTTAGAGGACTTAGCGGCCCTCAACAAACGTTTTTTTTTTTTTTTTTATTGAAAGCCGCTTGAGTTGGACATTGGATCAAGGAGAATTATTGTGGGACGTTATCGATCGAAGCAGGAATGTATGTATCCGTGAGTGATTTAACAATATTTTTAAAAAGGTTCAATTTCCAATTTAAAATTTCAAAGGTTAAAAAGGTTCAATTTCCAAAGGTCCAATTTTCTTGAACTGATCGTTGTGAAAAAGAATCGATGTAGCCATCCACCAAGAGAGCGAGTACATTGTTAATGGCGTCAAAATCCGCTTTCTTATAATCTCCAATGAGTTTGGTTCCTTTCGATGAAGTAACTACAGGTAAATTTAAGGTGAAGTGTAACGTTGTAACGTACAATAATCGCTGAGCTCAGGAAGATGAGAAATTTAAGAAACAAGATCGGGTAAGGAAGTTAATACAAGGTCAAGCAAACTGGCAGTTGTGGCTTTAACACGTGTAGGCTTTGTGACAAGCTGAGTTAAGTTAAAATCACCGCATACATTTAGAAAATCCAGACATTCTGAGGTATCGGGGCAACAGAGGGACACACATCACTCCACACAATACTAGGATAGTTAAAATCTCCCAAGAGAAAGACGGGAGAGTCAGGAAACCTGGTTAAAATCAAATTAAGAACGTCGTGTAGCTCATTGGTGAAGGTAGCAGAATAATTCGGCGGTCTATAACAAATACAAAAACTATACGTTTATGGCTTGCACTAACGCATACAAAAAGAAACTCAAGATTAGTTGAAATGATCACACAGAAAGATGTCATATTCTCAGATACAGCAATTAACACACCTCCACCGGATCTGAATTCCCTATCATAGCGATACACATTGAAACGCTTACCACACGAGAAAATTTCGCTGTAACGTATTTTAGCACAGAGCCACGTTTCTGTGAGATTAACTAAATCAGCAGATGATTATTCTAAAACGGCATTAAGAGCGTCACGGTTTTTGATGACACTCCGTATATTAGTAAAAATAATCGAAGTTTGTTCAACAGGCGGAGGATGGCTGTTATTGCGGTTAATCTGCTATGACGATGTTTGTGCAAGCCTAGAAGATGACCTATTAGTCGAAGCGCTCGCTACGGCCTCCTGATGACCCCCAAGCTGAACGGCGACGTCAGTTTACAAACATTAAAAAAAGACCTTTTTGTCGACATAAAGCTTGTTATAACGCAAAGTAAAGGCAACATTGGATACGTACCTTTCGCGAATTCGATTAGCTTACGTCGTGCATGACGGGTTGCCGGCGAAAAGTCCTCGTTTACAAAAACACATATATTTTTTAGTACTGACTTTGAATTCAAAATATTATCACGAGCCTTTAGGTTTACAAATTTTACAATTAGCGGACGACAACAGCTAGCAGAGAAGGCAGCTATTCTCTGCGCCCGAGCAATACATTCCACGTCAATCTGCAAGTTCATGGCTCGAGACAACGCCGTTCTTATCTTCTCCTCCGATTGAGCCCATGTTTTACCATAGGTTCAAGCGAAGCCAATGCATTACGAATTAACGTGTTGTCTCGGGAGCTTTGACTTCAGGAGGGCGTAGAAGGCTCGCTTAAAGCGTGGCGCTTGTTCCCCTTGAAGCTTCTCCTTTGCGCGCACTCAGTGTGAAACAGACGAGGAATCAGAGGTGACGCTGCGGTGCTTTCCCGCCGTTGTCATTACTGGGCTAAATAAAATATTAAACTTACAAGGATGTTAATTGCATAGTACAATTTTATTGTGGAAGTTGTCTAACGTTTTTCTTGTTTGTTTTTTTGCGTCGTTTCCAAGAGTGCTTTTCCTAAATTTATGTAAGCGATGCAAAGGGTTTCGTTCTTTATTCATTCATTCAATGTTATATACGCTTTGAACTTCAATAATATGTACTTGAGAGTAAACAATGTGACACCTACCATACTTGCGCTTCATGTTTCATTTTTACCCTAAATATAAGGCCGGTTTTTGAAAAAACAAATCCAATCAAGTTACAAATTACGCTCAATTTTGAAGCTAATTTTCGTGTTTTTTTTTTAATTACCTGGGTTCTGGTGCGAGTCTTCTGGTACGTGCTGTAGAATTCACGCTGTATTTGTAAATGACGCTATAAATATTGTTGTGTTCATACAAATTTTGCCAACACCAGAGGAAGCAATTCGCTAGGTTGTAAGATTGGACTAAATGATTGCTGATATGGAAGTTCTAGATGAATGTGAATGACAGACAAATGCCTTTTTTAACTCGTATCCCCTCAATACTTTCAGAGGTGTCCAGTGTGCACGGTAAGTTGAAGCGGTGCCGGTTGGAATTTAATTTGCTACAGGCGAGTTACATATTTCAACGTCGCTATAGGAATATCATTGCGGTCAGGTCAATTGTGTATCTTAATTTGTTGAGCTACTTGTATACGCTGTGCTTTCTAAATAGCTGATTCCTTCTATGTTAATTATCAAACTGAGTCTACCCCGGTATGTGCGTAAACAAAAAACAAAAAACAAATTATAAGGCAACTTGCTAGGCAATTGCGTTGCATACGTGAAACGCTCAAGGGTTTCTTGTTGCATTCGTGAAACGTGAAGCGATACTCTCACGGGGCTTTTCATCACATAGTTTTCGATCGTGGTATGTGTACACCTAATCGTTCCTCTTTGAGTTTCACGTATGCGTGACAGAATCGGCTACTCGAATTTGTCTAGTGAGAGCAGCGTGTGTTCAGATAAGGACGGTCAAGGTGGTGTCATGCCTATTTTTTTGTTTTCAATCATATTTTTATATGAGGTAGCGAACCTTGCCCACACAACGAGACAGACCTTACTTTTGCACGATACTTTCTTGTAGTCGTGAAAAAAATCTCATTCGAGAGAAGGTTGAAAAAACGATTTTCCCGACTGCGCGATGACGCAAATTTGAAGGCTGGTGGAATAAAGAATGCAGCTTTGTTCTGAGTCAAAATTTTTACGTTTAATGCACGCAACCTTTACTGCCAGATGCAGTTAAAGTTAACTGATATGACCATATATTTCAAGCAAAATCAAATGCCAAACTTGGCCTCTGGAGCAAATCTTACATAAAGAGGCCATTTGTTCAGCGAATTTTTAAGTCACTTTAAATTTTTATTTTAAAGATGAAACTTTTTGTATCCAGTGTTTCGTCCTTTGCGAACTTTGAACAAATTAATTAGCGTTCTTCCGTTGAAAGTGTTTTCTGCATTGCGCAAGGATATTTCGTCGAAATAGAAAAAGTGAAAAGTTTGCAATGTTTATGTTGCAGATAAAAAAATAATCCTTCTCGATTTTTTTAAATTTGACCCGATGGTTCCTTGATGACCGGTAATTATAAATCTGCCAAGGCGTGTTGCATTATTTTGTTTAAGAACAAGAAAATAAATGCGTAACCAAGTCGTGGTCGCATCAATTAACTCTGGGACGTTTCTGTCTTAACGACTAGCGGTACACGAGCGACGCATGCCACAGTAACCGTACTTGGTCATATTAATGCCGAGGCGTCACAACGAACTCTAAAAATAGCAGGCGAACTTGGTTTCATCGCTGATGTGGCTGATATTTCCAATGAAAACTGAACGTTGCGGCGCGTCTGATCCATATTGTGGTGTTATACTTGGCTGGTTAGATGTTCATCGTGCTACCATTTCAAGTTAGTACTTTACTATTAGTACCTGGTTGACAAAATAATTTTATTCACATTTCTGGGCACCGCTCGAAAGCTTGCTGGCAAAATGGATTGATTCATTTCTCAAGGGATCGCTTGGAACGAGCGACATTGCGGAAGTTTCTGCCCGACCGATGGCGGGCGTGTCCAGGGCGGAACGATAACAGCCTACATCTCGAAAAACAATTGCGAATGAGTGGAAATCAAGGTTGAGTTAGAGGGGATTTAGGCAGCGTACACAGTCCAGTGTCAGAGGCAACAGCCAAGTATGCGCTGGAGAGATACTCAAGTCGCTCCAACAGGATCTCTTGCGACGCCTCCTCCGCGATCAGAAGAGTCATGATCTGTGACTGGGTCAACGGGCCCAGAGAGTTATAAATCTGGGAAATATGTTTAGGAAATTCCAAAGGGTCATAGAGTGCGAAAAGCCGCAGATGTTTATTCACAATTAGAACGCTCTTGGTGTGAATCAACCAGTGCCGCCACCGACTGCCATAAACCGTCGCGCGCGCAAAGGTTCGTGGTTCACTATAAACAGTAAAGAAGAAAAAAACTGCTGACCAATCGACCGGCCTACGCAGCGGTGAGGTCCTGCCAATAAAGAGGACGTAACGCAAGTTTTAAAATAACGGGTGTTTAAATAAAACGATCATTTAGATAGAAACAAATAATATAATGGGGTTGACAAGTACCGGAACGTGGCAATAAATAGTCTTAGCATTTCAACGTGCCGGTGCGCGGGCGGAAAAATGCAAAAATACCCTTGCGACTACACAGAAGAAAAACAATTACTAGACAATTGAAAGCTGAACTCCTAAAATCCTCAATTACTACAAGCCAGATTGCTATACTGAGGAGCCAACGGGTAGAGTGTCTAATCTGTCACTGTCCGGGAGTTAGGGCCTCTTCCGTTGCATTGTTCGAAGGGGATGGTACCGGTGGATCCCACGGTGGGCTAGTGGGCAACTCGATGAGGCCAGCCACACACTCACACACCCACACAATTCTTGCGGAGGCTTTCTCAGCACGGACGTGGACTTCGACCGTCGCTTTTCCCGGACTCAATCCGCTTTTTCGCAGATCGAATATCACGGTTCCAAGTCCAGAGCAGACTTCGTGTTCACACAGGTCGCATTTCTTGAGAGACGAAAAGAGCGTGGTTGGAAGCGCGACGTGATATATCAAACCAGGTGCATGAAGGCCTTCGAACCGTTTGTCCCGCGGGGTCTTGTTTATATTGAAGGGCATGGAATTCGGAAACTGTGATGTACGCCTGGGGCAGTCTTCAGGTAATTCAACGAGAGGAGGCTCTAATATATCGGGGCGGAGCCGGATTTGGTGACACAAGCAATCTACTTCCACTCAGAGTCCGCGCTGCGTGCCACGTACTACAAGAAATTCTCCTGACCCGATTTCTCCTATTTCCACATGTAAAGTGAATGGTGACTGGATTCCAGGCACCCCCTTGGCGTCCTTCCACTCTATAGTCGGTGACAGGTCAAGAACGAAGTGGAAGCTCCTCCTACCCCTTTCCACTTCAGCGGAGCGAACGGTGGAGAAGAGGTAGCCTTCTCTCCAGCGTTCGCTTTATTGAAGTGGAAAGAGGTGGGAGGAACTTCCACTTCGTTCTTGACCTGCCACCGACTATAGTTTTTTTCGTTCTCGAAATGCCTCAAGCTCGCCATCCGTAGGCGTGGTGTTTTGCAAGCTCCCCTCCCCCGTCGCATGCATTCTTGCCGTGCGCTGTTGCCGAAAAGATACACTTCGTCGTCTGGAGCTCACTGCACTGCGACTATTGAAGTTGGTACGGGTTATTAAAATGGGCGGCCGCTCCATCGCTAACGTAAGTGAGGCGAGAATAGATTGGTGCGTTGCCCTCGAGGTGTTATTTTTTGACGAGGCCAAGCTGCGCCGAGTCATGAGTTAGATCGTCGAAAATATATAGCGTCGTAGCACCGCGTCGACTTCCTTGACATTACAACGCACGTAAATATTCCGATTTGTTTATTTTGCCAATGGTACCCCTGTGTCTCGTCCGGAAGCACCACGGTCTAATTCTCGGCAAAGTCAAAGTGGAAAACAATAGCACCCTTTTCACAAGACGGCTTTTCGTCATGTATTGCCTTTGCTTGCACGCGTCGTAGGTATTTGTGAGGGAACCACTTAAATGACAGTTTTTTGTTTAAGCTCCTTGATAAACGCTACAGCCGTCAGCGGCTTCTTAATTAACTCCCCCAATTCCCATGTGGCGAAGACTACCTCCTCATCATGTCCAATATCGAATTTTTCCAATGCCGATTCTTCCGCTCTTGGGCACTGGTCGCACTTGCCGAGGAAGCAAAGGGAAGTGGGCTGCGGACATACACAGAGAGCCTGCACATCTTCCGCAGAAAGTGAATCCCCTGTCCTATTTTTCGAGCCCACGAGACATAGATGGAACTTGGCACAGTAGGTACAAACACACACGTCCCGGTGTGGCAAGCACTTCACCCAATGATGCCACAAAGATATGAACCTTGCAAAGCTGGGGTGGGCAAGTTTGTAGACGCCATATGCTTCGCGCAGGAACGGGGTCATGAAGCGTATTAAAACCCAATGGGTCTCTCCATTGATTTTCACATGCGCACCATGTTCCTTATTCGGGCTTTGCCTTAAGCAATCGAGCTTGCCCATTTTGGAGTATGCACGCATTGCATTATATGTTCCTCACAAACCCTGCATCTACACGCCTCGCCTCCTCCGTTCTCCGTATTTGTTCTTTCGTGGTGAGGGGCTGCTGGGCCACCGCGGAAGGAATGAAGTCTGCACCAAGAAACACTTGTTTTCCTCCGCCGTCTCCAGTTATGCTCCAGTTTGGAGTCTAGCTACGCCATGCGTTACAGTACGATAAGATACCACCGGCTTAACCTTCCGTTCACGCCGCGCCCATTATCAGTCGGACCAAAGGCTTCCATAACATCGCTCGGTCTTACCTGTTCCTAAAACGACGAATCAAATGATTTTGTCAGCTAAGTACTCATATTAAAGTACTGATCCTGAAAAGGTAGCACGATGAGCATCTGCCCAGCCAAGTATAACACCCTAATAAGTATGGGACGCGCCGTAAAGTTCAGTATTTATTGGCAATATCAGCCAGATCAGCGATGAAAACAAGTTCACGTGTTATTTCTAAAGTGCTTCATGGCGCCTGGGCATTAATATGACCAAGTACGAATACTGTGGCATCCGTCACTCGTGTACCACTAGTCGTTACGACAGAAACGCACCTGCGGTAATTGATGTGACCACGACCTGGTTACACATTTATTGTTTTGGTTTAAAACAAAATTAATGCAGCACGTTTTTGCAGATTAGTAATTACCGGTCATTAGGGCCCATCGAGGAAAATTTAAAGAAAATCAAGAATGATTCTTTTTTTTAATGGCAGCACAAATATTTCAAGGTTTTGACTTTTTTCATTTTGACAAAAACTCCGGGCGAAATGCAGAAAATACTTTCAACAGTAGAACGCTAATTAATTTACTCAAAATTCACAAAACATTAAATACTTGGCACAAAAAGCTTCAGCTTATGTAAGATTTGCTCAAGAAACCAAGTTTGGCATTTTATTTCCCTAGAAATATATGCTCATATACGTATACTTCAACAAATTCTGGAAGTAAATTATGCGTGCATTAAACTTAAAAAATTTGATGGTGTAGAAAGCTGCATTATTTATTCCTCCGGTCTTCAAAGTTGCATCATCGCGCAGTTGGGAAAATCGTTGTTTCAACCAGACTTGTACACGCTACTGAGGAATAGTAAGGAATTACAGTTACAATTACTCGAGGCTAAATTGTAATTTAATACAATTACAATTACCCTCCCATAAAAGTAAGTGACCGTTACCCCAAATGGTAATCCGTTACTTTAGTGGCGTTACTTTCAGCATTACTGTCTTCAATTAAGAAGCAAAGGGAAGAGGGTTATTCAAGTTCTTCGAGAGTTTTAGTAGATCGCTTCAATACCTCCGATTCCCCGATAACGATATGATGAATGCACATAAGCAGCGGCGGAGTATCGGGTATCGTTATCAGAGTCATCGGAGCGATCTACTAAAATTCTCCATTGTCGAAACCGCGAAGCTGTAGAAGTCAACATATATCTAGCCAAAACTAGAATAAGAATTGATTTATGTCCATCTTACTATACGGGCATATTGTCACGAATGACAAGTGAGGGGGCGGCGAATGACTGAGTAAACTGAACGTTTAATGGGGCGAACGTGTGCCCAAAAATAAAAAGAAAACAAAAGATAACAGCAGAGCGTCGAAGGTGGCGAACCAGCAGGATCGAACGCTGAGGCGAAACTGAGTCCGGCTGGTTACGCGGAGCCCCTTTTGTACACGCGTAAGCTTCTGGAACAATCGGCGTGGAAGGTTCGACGTGTAGAACATTGTAACCTCGAATCAGCAACACGGTTCTCGAATTTACCAGAACAGTACATTAGAGCAAACAAAAATGCGTACACGCGGCCAGGAATCGAACCCTGGCTTTCTGCTTGCAAGGCACGCGCGATAACCGTTAGGACACGAGCGCGCTGCCTACTTAGTCAGCTGCGCTGATATATATATACACAACGGAAGGATAGCAGAGTCGCGAGCCACAGTTCACAGTTCACTCTTTGACGAGAGTCCAAAGTTGTATCATTCGTAATACGGCTTCAGCCGGACGACGTGCACCACCTTGGGTCGTGGCTGGCGTCTTGCAGATGGGCGCGTTCCGTCGGGAAGAACTGCGTAGTTCAGGTCGCCGAGACGTCGGATGATTTTGTAGGGTCCGAAATAGCGCTTGAGAAGCTTCTCGCTGAGACCACGGCGCCGTAACGGTGTCCACACCCATACCCGGTCTCCGGGTTGGAAGTGGACGTCCCTGCGACGAAGGTTATACCGGCGTGCGTCGACTCGCTGTTGCTCTTGATTATTGATTCTTGTCAGTTGACGAGCTTCCTCCGCGCGTTGAGAGATCAGTTGAGCGTCGTCATTGCCATCGTCGGTTGGCACGTGAGGCAGCATGGCGTCCAGCATCGTGCTAACCGTCCGGCCGTGTACCAGTTGGAACGGCGTCATTCCTGTGGTTTCTTGTACCGCTGTGTTGTGCGCAAATGTATCGTACGGCAACACCTCGTCCCACGTCTTGTGCTCTACGTCGGCGTGCATGGAGATCATGTCAGCAATGGTCTTGTTGAGCTGCTCTGTTAGCCCGTTGGTCTGCGGGTGATAAGTGGTGGTTCGTCGATGGCTGGTATGACTGAGCCGAAGTACCTCTTGAGTCAGCTGTGCCAGGAAAGATGACCTTCGATCTGTGATCAGCACTTCAGGTGCGCCGTGTCGAAAGAAAATGGACTCGACGAAAAACTTGGCGACTTCAACCGCTGTTCCCGATGGAAGGGCTTTCGTCTCGGCGTACTGTGTGAGATAATCTGTGGCGACGATTATCCAGCGGTTTCCCGACGTTGACGGCGGAAAAGGGACAAGTAAATCCATTCCAGCCTGTTGGAAGGGCGTAGTTGGGGCAGGAATCGGCTGCAGAAGTCCTGCTGGCTTCGTCGGAGGCTTTTTACGTCGTTGGCACTCATGGCAGGACCGTGTGTACAAATGGACGGTTTTTGGGAGTCTCGGCCAGTAGTACTTGTCACGAATCTGGGCGAGCGTCCTGCTGTAGCCGAGGTGTCCAGCCGTCGGGTCGTCGTGGCGGGCTTGAAAGATTTCTTCGCGCAGTCTGGCCGGAACAACCAGCACCCAGGCAAGGTTGCTTGTTCCGAAGTTCTTCTTGAAGAGTACGCCTCGCTGCAGAACGAAGCTTGGTAAGCCTCGGGCCAAGACTCGCGGAACTGAACTTCCTTGACCTTCGAGGTGGTCGATCACAGCACGAAGTTCCGGGTCGTCTCGTTGAAGTGCTCTTATGTCGGTATCTGTAGCTGCGCCGAGAAAACGGTCGTCATCGTCGTCGTCGGTGCTGTCGGAAGGAGATACGACTGGGGCCCTAGACAAACAGTCGGCGTCATTATGCTTGCGGCCAGACTTCTGCACAATGGTTACGTGGAAATCTCGCAGTCGGAGACTCCAGCGAGCGAGGCATCCGGACGGGTCCTTGAGATTGGCAGGCCAACAGACAGCGTGATTGTCCGTGACAACGCGGAAAGGGGATCCCGTACAGGTACGGTCGGAACTTGGTTAACGCCCAGATGACAGCGAGACATTCCTTGTCGGTCGTTGAGTAATGTTTCTCTGTCTTGGACAGTACCCGGCTTGCGTAAGCGATCACCCTCTCTGCTCCGTCTTGTCGCTGAACGAGTACCGCACCGAGACCGGTATTGCTGGCGTCCGTGTGTATTTCTGTCTCCGCCAACTGATCAAAATGTCCGAGGATAGGGGGCGACAGCAGCCTTCGCTTGAGTTCGTCGAACGCTTGTTCTTGCTCTTCTCCCCACTGGAACTGCACGTCGTCCTTCGTCAGTTGCGTCAGCGGTGAAGAAATCTGTGCAAAGTCACACACGAAACGTCTGTAGTAGGCGCACAGCCCATGGAATCTACGGATGGCCTTCTTGTCCGATGGCTTCGGGAATTCGGCGACAGCGGACGTCTTCGCAGGATCAGGGCTTACACCCTGAGCACTCACGACGTGGCCCGAAATTTCAGCTCTCCATAGGCGAACCGACACTTCGAAGGCTTGAGTGTCAGCCCAGCAGCCTTGAAGGCCCGTAGCACGGCTCGCAGTCGTCTGAGGTGCTCGTCGAATTCGGTTGCGAACACGACAACGTCGTCGAGGTAGACGCGACAGCTCTGCCATTTCAAGCCTGAGAGGACGGTGTCCATAACACGCTGGAAGGTTGCCGGCGCTTTGCACAGCCCGAACGGCATCACTTTAAATTCATACAGTCCTGTCCGGTGTGACGAAGGCTGTCTTCTCACGATCTCGTTCGTCGACCTCAGTCTGCCAGTACCCGCTCTTCAAGTCCATCGACGAAAAGTATCGGGCGTGGCGCAGCCGGTCCAGGGTGTCGTCGATGCGGGACAGCGGATAGACGTCCTTTTTAGAGCGCAGCTCTTAGGCGCCTGTTACCGGCTCGAGCGGCGTCGGCGTCGCCGTCGGCGTAAACGCGCGGTGCATCATGGGTAAATTTTCCCGAAGAAACCCGAGGTCCTCCCGAAGGAACCCGAGGTCCTTCGGGAGGACCTCGGGAGGACCTCGGGTTCCTTCGGGAGGACCTCGGGTTCCTTCGGGAGGACCTCGGGATGTCCTCGGGTTCTTTCGGGAGGACCTCGGGAGGACCTCGGGCTCCTTCGGGAGGACCTCGGGAGGACCTCGGGTTCCTTCGGGAGGACCTCGGGAGGACCTCGGGTACCTCCGGTGACCTCGGGGAGGGGGGGTCACGTGACCCCCCGAAGTCACGTGACCTCGGGGAAAGGGGGGGGTCGCGTGACTTCGGGGAGTCACCTCGGGGAAGGGGGGGGGGGTCACGTGACCCCCCCCGAGGAATCGGCATCCACATCGTCATCGGTATCATCGCTGATGACGTCATCAGTGACGTCACTGATGGCGTCATCGGCATTCGCATCGTCATCGTCATCGTCACTGATGACGTCATCTGTGACGTCACTGATGACGTCATCGGCATCCGCATCGCCATCGTCATAGTCACTGATGACGTCATCAGTGACGTCACTGATGACGTCATTCCCCCCGAGGTCACGTGACCCCCCAGGTCACGCGACCCCCCAAGGTCACGTGACCCCCCCCCCCCCCCCCCCCCCAGTACCGTTCCCACCTCCTCCTCAAGAGCTGCGCTCCAATTCGGCGTTACAGGGAGTTGTAAACGGCTTTAATTTTTTTGTTACTGCATTCAGCCGGCGGTAGTCCACGCAGAACCTCAAGGTTCCGTCTTTTTTCTTCACTAGGACTGCTGGGGAAGCCCACGGACTGTTTGAGGGCTGAACGATGTCGTCAACAAGCATTTCCTGAACCCGTTTCTGGACAACTTCCGTTTCTTTTACGGAGACTCGGTACGGTGGCCGAAGCACAGGGAGAGTGTTGTCATCAGTGATTATTCGGTGTTGCGCAACCGTCGTTTGGCGCACCTTTGATGACGTGGAGAAGCACTCACTGAACTCGGCGAGATGGTCACTGAGTTGTCGCCGTTGTGGGGCTGGGAGGGACGGGTCGATGTCGAGTTCTGACGGCGTGGTTCTCTTGTGCTGCGTCGGAGAGGCGTCTTACTGAGTTCGCGGCGATCACGGCTGAGTCCTGAATTTCCTCGACGTATCCCACAGCTGTACCCTTTGTAAGGTGCTGCGACTCTTGCCGGAAGTTGGTGACAAGGGCTACGGTACGCCCGTCCTGGAGCTCGGTTACGCCTCTTGCAATGCCAATCCCTCGTCCAAGGAGAAGTTGGACGCTTCCTTCCAACAGTGCTAAACCGCAGGTGGCTTCTTCGGGCCCGACGGGCACAAAGACGCTCGACAGCGGCGGCAGGTTTACGTGGTTTTTAAGGACTCGCACTGCAGCTAACGTGGCTTTCGGTTTTTCCCTCGATGGGACAGGTTTCCGAAGCGTCAGCTTGTTCTCCGCAAGGTCGATGATGGCGCCGTATTCACACAAAAAGTGCATTCCGAGAATGACGTCCCTCGAACAGTCTTGCAGAATGACGAACTTCACAGGGCAGGTTTCACCGTGAATTTCAACGCGAGCAGTGCACCTGCCGACAGGTGTGATGAGATGCCCGCCGGCGGTTCGTATGTCCGGTCCGTCCCACGACGTCGTAACTTTCCGAAGGCGGCGAGAGAGTCTCCCACTCAAAACGGAGTAGTCTGCTCCGGTGTCGACGAGCGCCGTCGCGTCGTGGCCGTCGATGATAACGTTGAGGTTATTCGACACTGTTGCAGAAACGTCGTTTCGGGGCGTTGCGGCGTTAGAGTGGGAGAGCTCCGACGATCTTGGAAGATCTTGGCATCGTTCGTCTTCGGCAACACCACCTCCCGGCATTGCCACGCCTAGTTTTCCCGACGGGATGCGATGGGTGACTGGCTGTCTCGGCGAGACCGGCGGAAGGGCGATGGCGATCGTCGGGGAGACGGTGAACGGAATCCTCGGCGGGGAGACGACTCAGGTGATGAAGAGCGGCGGAGATAGTCCTCGATTTCCCGAGGTCGCTCTCCAAGACATGGTCGAGGGTCGTTGGGCGCAAACCCTCGTAGGCCCATCTGGCGGTAGGGCATCGACGGTAGATGTGGTCCGCTTCACCGCAGTGGTAGCACAGCGGGCGTCGATCGGCCGTTCGCCACACGTCGGTCTTCCTTGCCGCAGCTTGTTCTGGGCAAACGTGCGCCCGATCTTCCTGGCGTTGGGGGTACTGCGGCGGTGGAGCTTCACGTCGGGAAGGCGCCATGTACGGGCGCGGGGCTGGTAGAGCTCGCAGGACCATTGCGGCGTAGCTTAACGTCGGTTCCTCCGGTGTAACCGTGTTGATAGGAACTTCAGGGTGAACCGCCCGTTGTACTTCCTCGCGCGCGGCCTCGGTGATGGATAGTGTCGCTGGACGGCTTGCGGCTGGCAGCAACCGGCAGATTTCCTCCCGGACGACCTCTCGGATAATTTCGCGGATGTCCGTACCAGACGCGTTTTCGCCGCTAAGCGGAGCGGTTGCAGTGACGCTTAAATGCCGCATGGTTGTGGGAAGCGCGCGCTTGGAGGGCGCGCTCGATGTTTGTTGCCTCGGCGACGAAGGCGTCGACGGTTGCCGGCGGGTTGCGGACGAGGCCTCCGAAGATGTCGTCCTTCACACCTCGCATCAGGATCCGCAGCTTTCTTTCGTCGGTCGCTTGAGGGTCGGCGCGAGCGACCAGGCGGAGAACATCCGCGACGAAGCTGGTGATGCTCTCATTTAGGCCTTGGGTTCTTGTTCGCAGGAGATCTTCGGCCCTCTCACGTCGGTGTTGGCAGGCAAACGTCTTCTTCAGTTCTTGCTTGCATACATCCCACGATGTCAAAGAAGCCTCGCGGTTTTCCAACCTGTGCCTCGCAGTTCCTTCCAGCGAAAAGTAAAGGTTCTGCAAGCAGTGCTCAGCTGACCACCCGTTATGGCGTGTCACACGTTCATAGTGTTGCAGCCAGTTTTCGATGTCCTCGTGTGCGTCTCCGTGGAAAGGCGTCGGAGTTTTGGGTGCGACGGGCAGGTATACGACGGCAGAAGCGGCCGCGGGTCTGCGCCTGGTTGGCCATCGTCGTCTTCTTCGGCTTGGGCTTGTCCAGCAGCAAACCGCATTCAGGATCCTCTCCCTTGATGCGGCTGCTGGTCCGAGTTTCGGGTTCCGCGGAGAATGGTCTTCTCACCGGGCTTGGAATCGGACTTGCACTGCGGGCTCTTGGAGGGGAACGGTGCATGGGCATGCGGTACCCCGCACCTCCACCAAAATGTCACGAATGACAAGTGACGAGCCGGCGAATGACTGAGTAAACTGAACGGTTAATGGGGCGAACTTGTGCCCAAAAATAAAAATAAAACAAAAGCTAACAGCAGAGCGTCGCGGGCGTCGAAGGCGGTGAAGCAGCAGGATCGAACGCTGAGGCGAAACTGAGTCCGGCTGGTTACGCGGAGCCCCTTTTGTACACGCGTAAGCTTCTGGAACAATCGGTGTGAAAGGTTCGGCGTGTAGAACATTCTAACCTCGAATCAGCAACACAGTTCTCGAATTTACCAGAACAGTACATTAGAGTAAACAAAAATGCGTACCCGCGGCCAGGAATCGAATCCTGGCTTTCTGCGTGGAAGGCACGCGCGATAACCGTTAGGCCACGAGCGCGCTCCATACTTAGTCAGCGTAAAGTTCAGTATTTATTGGCAATATCAGCTAGATCAGCGATGAAAACAAGTTCCCATGTTATTTCTAAAGTGCTTCATGGCGCCTGGGCATTAATATGACCAAGTACGATTACTGTGGCATCCGTCACTCGTGTACCACTAGTCGTTACGACAGAAACGCTCCTGCGGTAATTGATGTGACCACGACCTGGTTACATATTTATTGTTTTGGTTTAAAACAAAATAATGCAGCACGTTTTTGCAGATTTGTAAATACCGGCCATGAGGGGACATCGAGTAAAATTTGAAGAAAATCAAGAATGATTCTTTTTTTCTAATGGCAGCACAAATATTGCAACTACTTTCAAAAGTAGAACGGTAATTAATTTACTCAAAATTCACAAAACATTAAATTCTTGGCACAAAAAGCTTCTGCTAAAGTAAGATTTGCTCAAGAAACCAAGTTTGGCATTTTATTTCCCTAGAAATATATGCTCATATACGTTAACTTCAACAAATTCTGGAAGTAAATTATACCTGCATTAAACTTAAAAAATTTGATGGTGTAGAAAGCTGCATTATTTATTCCTCCGGTCTTCAAAGTTGCATCATCGCGCAGTTGGGAAAATCGTTGTTTCAACCAGACTTGTACACGCTACAGAAAATAGTAAGGAATTACAGTAACAATTACTCGAGGCTAAATTGTAATTTAATACAATTACAATTACCCTCCCATAAAAGTAAGTGACCGTTACCCCAAAAGGTAATCCGTTACTATAGTGGCGTTACTTTCAGCATTACTGTCTTCAATTAAGTAGCAAATGGAAGAGGGTTATTCAAGTTCTTATTGTTGCAACCTGTTCCATTTAATGACCTTGAGTATTTAGAGCAACAGCTCACTCTCGAAAGTCTCGTCAGACATTTTGCGTTATTTCTTACTGAAGATGTCGACTGCTACGCTGGACACCCTTTGAATTGAGGCACTGGATGGGAGTGGCATATTGTGCCTCACGAATGTTTTATGCTCTGCATTGAGCTTTTTCAGCGAAGCAATGGAAGTACTATATTTACCTCGAAGATAGAGCAAAGCTTCGTCGTTGCAGCTATTGCCTGATATTCGAGAGTTTTAGTAGATCGCTTCAATACCTCCGATTCCCCCGATAACGATATGATGAATGCGCATAAGCGGCGGCGGAGTATCGAGTATCGTTATCAGAGTCATCGGACCGATCTACTAAAATTCTCAATTGTCGAAACCGCGAAGCTGTAGAAGTCAACATATATCTATCCAAAACTACAATAAGGATTGATTTATGTCTATCTTACTATACCGGCATATATTGCCAGACAATAACAACACATAGTTGAACAGTAAGGTGATAATTAAATAATAAATAAGGTTTGGCTCGATATTCTTCTTTCTTTGGATCTGAACAGGTCGAGCCTCGGTTGAGACGTTGATGAATAAAAAAAAGTTTCTAGTATATAAATATAGGTAATCGAAAAAAAATCGGACATTTATAACAACAATTAATTAGAACGTTGGCTTAAACAAGGAAATGTAAACGCACGTTTGTGGTGTGTACCTTTCTTGGTGCTGTGCAAGAGCGCACGGAGCACTAACCGACTGCTGTTTCCTCCGGTGTTCTCCAGACAGACGTCCGCTGATGCCACGGTCAGCGAAGGGCAGAGTACTAAGTAAGCCGCGCTATGGCCCCACTCACGAATTTCACTCTCCCCTCAAGCCCGGAATATCAAGCCTACGTCAGCCACCATCATGTTTTATTTTTTTAAATATCTGCTTCAGATAGGATGCGTCCTGCTGGGGTAAAACAGGAAGAAGAAGAAAGGAAGACTATACACGAACTCAACTCTGTGACGTCACGGCGCGTTGGTGGCGCGTTGGTCGCACTTCCGGTCTGGAGCTGTGGGCAGAAGTCCCCATGCCAGACGTGTATTCCGGCGTTTTTTTGAAAGTAACCAGACAAAAACCTGCCTTCTCGTCAAAACGCCGCGGCTGGGGCCGTACCAAAAGAGTCGAGAAAGGTTTGAAGGTCTGTTTTCACGTGCTCGGTTCGTCCGAGAATCTGGATATGAGCCGTGAAAAGGGAAAAGCAGACGCTGTCGGACAACGATTGCTTGGGCGGGGAGCACTTTGGGTTGAATTCAAGGATACTTGTGGTCATCAGATTTATTTGTTTTGTTCCATCATGAACGCCAGAAAACCGTCAAGTATTACGGACCACCTGTGGGCTACGTTCAGTGCGTCTTCAAGTTCAAACGGACACCTGATCGTTCGAACTTTCGTCTGCTCTTTCAAACGTTTCTGTTTGTCGTCTGCTTTCTTAGACGACTCCGGCACGTAGACCAAATCTTGGTCCGGTACTTGCGATAAGAAGTAAGTGAAGGCCTCAAAAGACTTAAGTTTGAAGGATGGTAAGCAGGCTCGATGTAAATAGTAGATACAAGGAGATGTTGATCATTGTTACCAGTGACCATCACCGACTTGTTATGCCGAATTCACTTGTTCTGATTCTGCTTGTGCTTTTCAGTATCAACGTCGACCATCTCAGCTACGGTTCACGCTTTTGCAGCCCGAGCGGCGTCGTAACTGAAATTTGCGAGCGAAATCTCATCGTGCGAACCAGGCTTTAGTGTACATACTGCGGCGTCCACGCGGAATGAATCGGCACATGTCACATTATTCACGCGAAAGTTTGCGGTGTAACGAGCCTCGGTAATTTCGCTGACGCCGCTCAAGTAGTCAGACATCGCCAGGAAGACGTAGAATCAACAATTCGAACGCGAAAAAGGGCAGGGGGACTCACACCGACGCCGACAAGATCGCATTTCAATGGTTTGTTTATGGGCGACGGCGAGCTTCTTGCCCACTCCCCCATCGCGCATGCGCGGCGCCGGTGGCGTCCGCTAGGGGGGCTCCGGTTTGTTTCTAACATGAGTTGGTGTATAACCATTTTTGAAGTGCTCGCAAGAAGCTGATTCACAAAAAGGGTGACTGAGATGCAGATAACCTGGCTGGAATTCACAAATAAAGGGGGCCAACCCTAGAAGTTGGACTACAAAAAAGTAAGAGCTTTTAAAACAGGGTTAAATAAGGTGAAAGAAACAGAAAAAAATACATCCGGCTTTCTAAGAGAAGATGATAAGCGTGCAGCAACAAACGAGGGTGTTTGTGGTATCACCTCTCTTTTAGTGGATTTTAGGGTAGACGGAGCGTTGTCTCGTGTTGTGACATTATGGAAATGGTCGTAGTAACCATAACAGAGAAGGACATTGTTAATTCTTGTCTGTTTGTTCACTTACCGCCTCGAGCTTCTCGAAGAGGCACACAAGCACTTGGTTTCCTCTTCTCCCCGTCTTCGATCGCAAAAAAAAAAACGAACTAGAAAAAGCGGATATAACTTGCCCCCCCCCCCCCCCCCCCCCACACTTTTTTTTTTTTTTAGAAATGCCCATTTGGATTTTTTGACATTGTTGTTTGTATCTAAAAAAACAGACTCAGGGGCTTGGTGTTGCAAAAAAAAAAGGTTTTGCGGAATTGAACAGTGCCAAGCCTAACTTTGCGCTAGTCCATTCACATGACAGTGTCACTGCGCTCGATTTTATCAAAATAAAAACAACCCTTCATTTAAAAGGGGGGGGGGGAGGGGGGCGGGTCCTGAAAAAAAATGTAACGGATTACATGGAATCCATTACGTAAAACATGTAAAGTTACTCTAGAAAATATGAAATTATTTCGTTACTAAATTACTGATAAATGTATGGGATTACAAGTAACTTCGTTACTTGTAACGGATTACGTACAAGTCTGGTTTCAACCTTCTCTCGAATGCGATTTTTTTCACGAATACTAGGAAATACATTGCAAAAGTAAGGTATGTCCCGTTGTGTGGATAGGTTTCGCCACCTAATATAAAAATATGACTGAAAACGAAAAAGAGACACGACACCACCACGACCGTTTTTAT
The DNA here is from genome assembly GCA_013358835.2 of Ixodes persulcatus. Lineage (NCBI taxonomy): Eukaryota > Metazoa > Arthropoda > Arachnida > Ixodida > Ixodidae > Ixodes > Ixodes persulcatus. Next base: position 114,770 of record JABSTQ010009376.1, read on the forward strand.
CTGAACACACCCAGCAGCTGCACCTCGTGGCTGCTCCAATATGCCATCCATACAATGCAAATCTCCCGCTAACTATAGCGGGGAAGCAGAACGTGTTCATAGGTCACGGGACATGAAGTCTTGTGACATCATTTGCCCCGCTCAATTTAGCGGGGCAACTAAATTGGCGTTGAGGTCACGTGACATAAATTCTCCCACTAAATCCAGTGGGGAAACTGAATGGGCGTTGAGATGACGTGACGTCAACGTTCTCGTTAAATTTAGGGAGAAAATGAATTTTTGTATAGGTCACACGACATGAAGTCTTGTGACAATATTTTCTCCGATACATTCGTGACAATATTTTTGCCGTTAAATTTAGCGGGGAACTGAATTGGCATTGAAGTCACGTGACATCAAAGTTCCCGCTAAATCTAGCAGGAAAAGTGAAGGTATCTACAGGCCACGTGACACAAAGTCATGAGACGTCATGTTTCTTGCTAAATATAGCGGAGAAACTGAATTGGTGTTAGGGTGACCTGACGTCAATCTTCCCGCTGAAATCAGCGGGGAAACTGAAGTCATGTTACGTCAAAGACCACGGCTTCACGAAATCTGCTTCACTTATTTCGAATTCCCTTAATTCGAATTCACAAAATTCGGATTCACAAAATCCGGATTCACGAAATCCGGAGCAACTAGCTAAATAACGTTTCACGTTAAAATTGATTGACGTTTACAATTCTCTGTAACGCGAAGTCAAAGCGCACTTTTTGAGCCATTTTTATAAAGCGAAACTCCGCTTCATTATTGGTTGTGAGAAAATAATTGAGCTCCTCACTCGGAGCGAAAAAAAAGTTTTCTCTCTCTCTCTCTCTCTCTTTGGAATCATCTGGAGAAGCCGCATGTTAAATATTACGACGTAATACCTTCTCAATGTTTATGAAACCGGTCAACAAAGACTAAGATGCCCGAAGTAACCAAAATGCGCTAATTTGGGGGGCAGCGTGCTGCGCAGCCAACGTCGTACTTCCTTGTGGCTGACGTCTGTTACATGGGCAGTTTTCTTTTTCTTGTATTTTGTTTTTTTCTTTTCCAGGGAGCTTACCAGGCGGCGCAATCGGCGCAATGTGACTCGGAGCCTCTGTGATTTTAGCTGTGCCTGGGGCTCGGCTGTTCGGCACAGACATACAGACAGAGAGCCGCGTTGTGTTTACGTCGTGGTGTGTAGGCCTAGTCGCTATAGTCAATTACAGGTTAACGCAAGTTTTCAAAGAAAAGGAGGGATGGGAAGAAGGAAGCAGACGGAACGCTGGAGAGAGGAGGAGGTGTCCTCTTCTCTCTAGCATTTTGTTTGCTTCCTTCTCCGCATCCCTCCTTTTCCTCGAAAACTTTTCTTAACCTGTAAATGACTAGAGTCTCCGATGCTTGGCTGTTATCGCCGCTAAAGGCGGCAAAGGCGGGGGTTCGCGGTGTTGTGTCGACGCCTGTTCTCGCTACCAGCTGACCAGCCCAGGAGTGATCTTCCCGACGCTTCCTGCCGACCAGTGTTGCGGAATGGGCACCCCCATTCCATTCCAATTCCATTCCGGGGAATTAGAGTTTTCGATAATTCAATTCCTTTCAACTCCTAGGAATGGGGAAAATGGGCCCATTCCCACTCCTGGAATGGCTGAATCGTTACATTCTATTCATCTGATTCCTAAACGTAAAAAAAGGCGCTGGACAGCTACATTGTGTTAGGGTTGTGTTGCAGGGTTGGGCAGAAATGCTCGAAAATGTATTTGGAAATACAAATACTGGGACAGATGAAAATAGTAGATAAACTACTGAAACTCAAATATATCCGTAAAAATGCATCGCGATACGTATCGGAAATGCATTTTAAAAAGTGGCAAAATGTGTTTGGAAATACAATTACAGGAATACATTTTAGGAAGGGCAGAAATACAAATACTGATAGTGCAATACATCTTTCCAATTTCTTTGAGACGCCAACTGAGATGAGGCTTGTAGTATGAAGTGGAAGTTTTTATCCCAAAATTACTATCCCGCAGGCTTGGCACTTCGCCTTGTAGGTAGTGGTTCCGGACGGAAAGGTTTCTTCAATGGGTTAAAAAAAAAAACGTTCCATCACGGATCGGCCGCGGTCCCTTGCCTGGCATCCTGTCTCTCTGACAAGTGATTCCAAAAGGCTTCGACCTCTAAACATATTCCATCATAACAACACCACTCACCTGTCCAATAAGGGCGCCCCTGTCAACACTGATCACATGACGTCACGGTGGAATGAACTTGTATTCTTGTATCTGTAGGTGTTGCCTTGAACATGAAACTTTACCCACGTCCAGACTTGCGCCCGTTACTTCAAAAAAGTAATTAATTACAGTTACAATTACTTCGCCTAAAAACGTAATGGATTACCGTTACAAATTGCTTCATGTAAAAAGTAATCGATTAATTACTTCGTTACTTTACTCGATTACTTTTGCGTTACTCCGAAGAAACACGAAATAGATACACTATATACTGCGCGTTTGAAGGGGAGAATTTCGGGCCCCATCAAAATCAAAACAAAAATGCAACACATTCAGTACTATATACACGCATCATTTTAGGCTAATAATTTTAGGAGAACGAATCTATACAATTAGAAAGGACTTAAACAGGTGCTCAAGATAAACGAGCCTTGCACTGTATACTAGTGAAGGCACGCACACCTTTCGAATTAATCCGAGTTTGGAATCGGCAAGCTTCAAAACACTATTCCCCTGAAGATATGGTTTTGCTATGTTTGCTGCATGTTGCCTAAATAAGGGCTGGTTTACCCACTAAATCGGACTCACTGTGAGACCAAGATGCGGAACTTGCATCTGGGTACATTTCAAACACTCCTTTTTGATGAAGGCTATTATCCGACCAAATTACCTTCTTGATCTTCTTTCTTGATCACAAACCTTATCAGAACCAAGACGTCACACGAAATATTAATGCACAATCTCTCAGCTGAACTGATTCTGCCGTTTAGAAATTACTAAAAAAACACACTTTTCAGTGAAGAGCAGGCTTCTATGTCTTTCACGCGTTTACAGGCTGCTTCTCAGCTCCAGTGTCCAAGTCAGCCACTTTTTATTCTAAAAAAACTCGGGCTGTGTTTCCTTTCCCTAAAATTTTGGTCTAAGTTCCCGCAAACACAGTCCGCTGTTGAGGACTCCAGCTTGAATGTCCCAAGCCATTTTGTTGTGGCACAACATTAGGTCGGTGTAGGCAGAAACATTGACAAGCGAAAGACGGTTTCGTGTAACAAAAAAAAAAAACACTGATTGGTTTTTGGGGGACAAAACTCAGAGGGGTGGGGAACAAAGGAGGAGGCAAGAAGGGGGGGGGGGGGGGAGTGGACGTATGCACCACGGTCACAGTGTTCGCGGCCCTGGTTCTCACGAACCCCACGCGACGGTTTTATGGGCTATTCGTTTTCTGCTCTTTTGTGCGCTCGAAGCAGTCCCTTCGTTTTCCAAGAAGTCAAGGCCTGTTGCTTTCATGTAGAGAGTCGAATCCGCCCAGCTTGGCTGACCGCACGAACGAGTCCCAAAACGGGCTCTGGCTGGGCTCTCGTGCTTTCCGTGAATTCCTTTCCTTTCCCACGCCAGTGCCTCACCCGAGTCTTGTTTTAGCATGCTAAAAGCACGAAGGCCGTTGCATCGGCCTTCTTCCACTCTTTTTCTCCCTTTGATGGGACGGAAGAATTGTAACGAGTAATTTTAGTAATTCGTTACTGAAAAAGTTATGAGATTACATTACAAATTACATTTTCAAAAAAGTAACGGATTAATTACTAAATTACAAGAAAAGTAATTAATTACAAGTAATCCCGTTACTTGTAACGGATTACTTCCAAGTCTGCCCACGTCCCACGCTGCTGTATGAAATGGACAATACGTACTTTCGCTGTAGGTGACCTTGTTGAAGATCATGCAGGCAGTTGCATTTGGAATTTTCGAGAATAGTCGACCACCTGAAGCAATCCTGGAGCATATGTCTTGTCTTCTATTACGGTTGAAAAATCGATACGGTGGCATCCCTTTTATGACGGTCATTCCTGCCGACCCTCCGCCTCCAACGCATGAATGGCAGTCCTCAAGTTTCGCCTAGCATCATCCACACAGAGACCTCGTGGATTGCGACCTGAGGTGGCCGGCACTGGTGCGAGCTCTCCAAGAAACAGCGCGCTCGAGACGAGTCGCAGGTGTACGAAGTCTGGGTCGGCACAGCGAGGCCAAGTCTGGCCTCCTTCCTGGTTATCGGATCACCAGAGCAGCGGGTCACGTTCACGTCGACTTATTGTAACTTCGCCTCGGTGGGCGTCGACCGGGATCCAGAGAACAGACAGCCGGCTTCGATCGCACCCGCGTTCCAACTGTCACGGGGCGTTTATTTTAGAGACAAAGAAGAAAAACACAAAACACGCGACGCCCTCCTAGCGGAGGTAAATCATTCAGTCACTACATTTCCCCACACTAATTCAAAACCCACGTTACACAGTACAACAGCAACACTTCAACTTGGTCTGCCAACCAGATAATAAGTAAGCCTGTCGGGCTGCCTACTTATTCGCGTGCTGTGCCTTACAGAAGGAGCGGGCACACCAGGTTCGTCATCGTCATGACTATTGAAGTGGTTCTCAGGCTCCGAGTCCGAGTCATCTGAATCCGTGGATGCTTCCGGCTCACCGTGGTCCACCGGCGAGCTCCGTTCTGTATCAAATCCATGTTGGGATCTTGGCCTCAGGTGATCACAGTGCACAAAACGAATCCTACTAAAGACTCGCACCAAGTATGTAAGAGCACTAATTTTCTTCGTCACCTTTCCTCTTGCCCATCCCGTTTCCTCCCCTCTCACATTTCGCACCCATACATTGTCTCCGACATTAAACTCCCTCGGCTTTGCCTGTTGGGTGTCAACGGCCTCCTTGGCTTCATTTTGTTTTTCTCGCCGAAAAGAAGCAGAACCGGCTTTCAACAAGGCAAGACGTGTCCGTGGCAAGCGCCCAAGAAAGAGCTCTGCCGGCGTCTTTCCAGTTACCACGTGGGGAGTTGTTCTGTACTGGAACAAAAAGTTTGACAGCTTCAGCTGCATGCCCCTCTTTAAACCCCGCTCCCTGTCCTCCAGCACCTGTTTCAGAAGGGACTTCTTCACCGTCTGAACTGCGCGTTCGGCAAGTCCATTGGATGCCGGGTGGTAAGGAGGAGTTGTCGTGTGCAAGATTCCATTTTCACGCGTGAAGGATCTGAACTCTTCAGACACCAGCTGTGGTCCATTATCTGTGACCACTTCTTCTGGCAACCCGAATTGCGAGAATATCATCTGCAGCTTTTCGATGGTGTGCCAAGATGTCGTACACGACATTAGAATGGCTCTCAGCCATTTTGAGTGGTCATCAACTAGGATCAGTATGTTCGATTGGTCTTTCTGTGCGAAGTCTAAGTGCACGCGTTTGAAGACCCTAGTAGTCAACGGCCAATGTTGGACCGGATCACGGGGGGAGTTGTTCTGCGTTGCTTGACAGACGTCGCACGTTCGCACTAGATTCTCAATGGCAGCGTCTAATCCATTCCACCAGACATGCTGCCTCGCCAGCATCTTCATTTTAGATGCTCCTGGGTGCCCTTCGTGTAGAAGACGGATGATGACGTCATGCAATGCTTTTGGGATGACCACTCTCGTGCCCCACACCAAGCAATCCTGGTCGGTAGACAACGCTTCTCTTCTCTGGAAAAAGGGAATTAAGTCCGGATCGCCTACTTTCTTAGGCCATCCTCGTTTCGTGAGTTCGATGATCCGAGGTAGTAAGGGATCCTTTTTAGTCTCTTCCTGCACTGTCCAGCTTGTGATTGGAACCTGATCGAGCGGCGAAAAGTAGTTAACCTGGTCACAGTCTTCTCTTTTCGCGGGAAGGGGGAGCCTTGAAAGGGCGTCGGCGTGACTAATGCTGGTACCCTTCGCAAAAACGATCACAAAGTCGTACTCAGCTAACAGAAGTCGCCATCTCTGTATACGTGCTGCTGCCATGCCGGTTGACTTCTGCCCTTGCTTCAAAAGTGTGGTGAGAGGGTAGTGGTCAGTGACCAGTGTGAATCTTCTACCAAAAAGGTACTTATGAAACTTCTTGACGGCGAATACAATGGCAAGCGCTTCCTTTTCTACTTGCGAGTAGTTTTGTTCGGCCGTCGTCAATGTCCTTGAAGCGTACTCAACCGGTCTGTAAACTCCCTTGCTCACTTCATGAGCCAAAACTGCTCCTACACCATAATTAGAAGCATCGCAGGTCAACCTAACAGGCTTACTTGTACAGTACAAGGTTAAAACATCAGCACTACATAGAAGCTCTTTAGCTTTCCTCACACATTCATCACATTCTTTTGACCACAACCATTCAGCCCCTTTTTCTAGCAAGTCGTACAGAGGCCGCAGCAATACTGCCAAGTCTGGCAGAAACTTCGCGTAGAAGTTTAACATTCCTAGAAAACTGCGGAGCTCATGTACATTTGTGGGAGGCGGAGCGCTTTTGACCGCTTCCACCTTGTCGGGGCAAGGCCGGAGCCCGTGTTCGTCTAGCATATACCCAAGGTACTTCACTTCGCCCACAAAAAACTTGCTCTTTTCCAGGTTCAAGCTAACGCAATGCTTGGCAAGTCGTTCTAACACGCGTTTCACATTGTCAAAACATTCATCATGGTTCCTACCTCCAATCAACAGATCGTCAATGTAACATGCAACCTTCGGCAACCCAAGCAAAATCTTATCCATGGTAGCCTGAAAAATAGCTGGAGCGCTCGACACGCCGTACGGCAACCGCGAAAATTCGAAAAGACCGAGGTGAGTGTTTACTGTCAGCGCTTTCCTTGCGTTGCTATCAAGTTTCAGTTGCAAATACGCAGCGCGCAGGTCAAGAACCGTGAACACGCGGCATTCCGTGAACGTTGCGAACAACTCGTCCACCATTGGCAAGGGGTAGTGTTCCGTGCGCAAGTTCGGATTTACTGAGACACTGTAATCGCCACAGATACGAATCTTTCCGCCGGGCTTCGGAACGATGACTAGCGGAGTTGCCCAGTCACTCGTCTTCACAGGAGACAAGATACCATCGTCAATCATTCTCCTCAGCTCGCAATCAACAGCGTCCCTAAACGCAAAGGGAACGGTACGATGCTTGCAGAACACTGGCTGAGCATTATCCTTGAAAACAAGGCTTGCCGTGAATCCTGTTATGGCTCCGGAATCTTTCTTAAACACCGACGGAAACAACACTTTCAATGTTTCAAGAGATTTCTCTTCTGCTGTAACTGAGAAAACTGACCTCCAGTCCAGCTTTACTTGCTGCAGCCAGTTTCTACCAAGCAGCGTTGGAAGCCGCACATTGCCGTTTCTCACCACCACTAAAGGCAGCACATGTTTCCCATGACCGATAGCTACCTCGACGTCGGACACACCGACAACGTTAACCTTTTCCCCGGTGTACGTACGCAAGCTGAGGTCACACCGTTTTAGCACTCCTCGAGGTAGAATCTTTCGATACGCCTCTTCTGGCATAAGGGTAACTGCAGAGCCCGTATCAACCTCCAACTCCACCTCGTGACCTGCTATTTCCAACGTAGTCGTAACCGGTGGCACCCCCGCGACTACGTTACAACGCACAGCGCACACGTCTCCGGGACCCACATTAGGCCGGCTCTTTGGCTTACCCCTGGTCTGTTCTCCTCTGCACAATCTTTTGATATGTCCTTCTTTTCCGCACTTGAAGCACTTCGCTTTAAGGAATGGACACTTACAAGGTTCATGCGCAGAAGAACCACATCGAGAGCAGCCAGTTCCTGGCTGTCACTGCTGTTCCTGGTCTTGTCTGTCCCACAACCGATGTACGTCGGTGGCGTCTGGACCGCTTTGTCTCTGCAGCTCTTTTCTCTGCTCTGTAGCCAGTTCCCTTGCTAGTGGCACCTTGTAGACGTCCCCGAATTTGGAACTGCCATCTATCTCGAGAAGCGGTCGCTGAATCTCGACATCGAGGCAACCCGCGACGAACCGGTCTCGAAGCGCAGTGTCGAGGAATTCACCAAAGTCACAAGTCATGGCCAGCTTCTTGAGGGCAATCACAAAGTCTGCCAGGCTTTCGCCGTCCTTCTGGTACCTCCGGTGGAATTTCGTCCGCTCCGCTATGGTAGACTTGGCCGGCGAGAAGTGGTTCTTGAGTACACATGTCAATTCTGACAAGCTCTTCGAAATCGGAAGCGCGGGCACCAGCAATTCTTTAAGAGTGCGATATGCATTTGTCCCGAGGAAGTTCAAAAACGTTGCCGCCTCATCCTCTGGTTTCACAGCATTCACTTGCACAAAAATCTGGAAGCGACGTGACTACTCATCCACCTACTCGTGCTCGGCCACGTCGCCTTTAACCAGACCGTTTGAAGATCGCACGAGATGAATTCGATCACATGCTAGAGCTTGGCATCATACAACCATCGTCAAGTTCGCGGGCGTCTCCACTGCACATGGTTCCTAAGAAAACCCCTGGTGACTGGAGACCGTGCGGTGACTACCGTGCCCTGAACAACGCCCCAGTCCCCGACACGGAACCCGCTGCTATACATCGCAGATTTTACAACATCCCTCTATGGCTCGAAGGTTTTTTCTAAAATAGATCTAGTAAAGGCGTACCACCAGACCCCACAAGATCTTGTGTACGTCTTTTTAGCGCTTTTAAACATGGTTCAATACAGTCAACACCAGACCCCAGTTGAGCCGAGTTATGTCACGAAGACGACTTGAAGAACATGGCTTCATAATCAACAAGCAAAATTGCGAGTTTGGAGTCACGACGTTGAAATTTGTAGGCCATTAAGTGGATCACACAGGGGTCCACCCACTTCCCGAAAAAGTCGCAGCAATTAAGGTTTTTCCACAACCAAGAACCATTCATAAACTCAGAGAGTTTCTTGGACTCATAAATTTCTATCGGCGTTTTATTCCCGACTGCGCTTTAACGCTCCTGCACTGATATGCTCAAAGGCGAACACAAATACTTCACACCGTGAAATTGGAGTGACTCGACTTTCCAAGCTTTCAGCCGCATAGAAGGGCATCCACCGACACTTATACTCTAATACTTCCGCAAAAATTGTTTGCAATAACAAGTCACAGAGGCATCCTGACCGGCCAAAGTGCTACGTCACTTGGGCACCCCTACCACCACCACTCGGCGCTTTCCAACGACCTCCTTGTGGGAGGGGGGGTACCTGCAGAAACCGGCTGTTCGGACGAAGGAAAAAGAGGTGGGCAAGGGAGAACGAGCTCAGAGGCCGAGCTCGAAACACAGGCAACTCCCGACCGAACTCGGCATGTATAGTATAAACTGTAAATAAAAATAGGCAGAGAACTTTGTACTCCACAGTTAGTTCATACCTAGTTGCTTGGTGGCCTAATATAACATATTTACCCTCCAAATAAGCGTTAGTAACGGTTGAAATTCAAAATGTAACTCAGCAATTCTAGACTGTGAGCTGACGGTGTATGCATTAAACTACTTATAGTAAGTATGATATTGCGCAATATGCAGTATCCCAGTGCTTGCGCTATTCGTGGATTATAGCTTGCGCTATAATCCACGAACAAACATGTGTAAATAATTTGTTAATAAATCGTACATTTCTTTTCAGATGCAGGTACAGAAAGTGGGACTGACCTCGTGGGTGGGTCCCAAGCTGGTAGTCAAGAAGGATGTAATTATCAATTATTTACTTAAGAGTGACTATAATGACATGTTCCGTCGTTGAAGTTACAAATTCCGCTGCTAAATATCTAATCATTTGAGAAATTATAAACATTAACATGATGCACATATAAGAAAGACAGAAGAAATAGGATGACCTTTGTTGTTTTCAGAGTCTACCACAACTTAGAAACTAACTCGTTAACTGCGTCTATCAACCATAATGTCCAAAACGGTACAATAAAACAAGTGGGGTTCGTGCAGTGCGTTCTTAGTACGTGACTTACCCATGAAAAGTCGTGCGTTGATCGTACAATACAAACAAAAATGTCCTTAAGGCCTCTGTAAACCACATATTCCTTTGCGTTGACGTCCTGAAAGAAAGCAAAATGAGCACCTTCTTAAAGGCGCTCTCTTTGCACGCATTCCAGAACGAAAACGCGTGAGTAAATTAAAAGGTGGCGCGGCTCACCTAACGTCTCCAGCTTGCCCTTAGGTTTAATCGGACACCAAATTCTACATTATCGATATGTACTCGTCGCTGTAACTGTCGCTTCTCAATTAATAAAGAACATTTGTTAACAGTTCAGGTACACTTGCATGCAAAATAGAGTAAAATCTTCAAGTTTTATAGATAATTAGAGTCTGATTGGCAGTCTGTGACTGCGTAAGGGTGAAGGAAATCTATATTAAATATTAGGCAGAAGAGTTAAAAAATTACACCATCTTCCCGAGGGGAACCATGGGGTGATGCGGAGCATCGCGGATCGTTATTAACTGTGTTATTAACGGTGTTAGTAACGTTGTTAGTAACGTTGTTAACTTGCGTGTTATTACGTTGTTAACTTGCATTGGTTACCACACATCGCGTGAACGTTGTTGGAAACTCCGCGATGCTCCGCATCACCCCATGGTTCCCCTCGGGAAGATGGTGTAATTTTTTTAATTGCGTAGACGAAGGTGAAACGGTTAACGAAGGTCTTTTTTGAGCAGCGTCTAGTACTTGAGGTGTGCACTTTGCTTTGATGAGGATGGCTTTGTGGTGGGTGAAGTGAACCGTGAGGGGATCTTGGTGCAGTGGGTGGATCTTGAAATTGGTGAAGACGTGATTAATGCATGTGCCGTGAATGGTAGTTGGCTGTTGTTTGCGGTCGTCGTATGATACGTGTTGCAGCGAGTGGTGTGATGACATGTACTCAACTATCCAATGGCTCTTCATGACGTTGACATTAAAGTCGCCAATGAGCATGAAAGGATGTGTGTTTGCGTATTGCTTTTGGTAGTCACCCATGGCCTCGTCGATGTACTGCTCCACGGCTGTGCGTGAGAGGTTGGGTGCGAGGTATTTGGTCATGACGTTAACGCCGTAGACGCTAGCGGCACAATGCTCGCCGTTGCTACGTTGGTCAGCAGTGGGGCGCAGTTGTAGGTCCAGCGCGTTGACGGAGCGTTTGTCGGAACGCTTGACGTAGAATTCCACACCGCCCGCAGGTCGTCCAAACCCCTGCGTACGCGCGACCGTAGCGTAGCCCGCAATGTCAACGTTCACGGCGTTCCACGTCTTCGTAAAGCAGAGCACGTCCTTGAAGGAGAGGAGACTAGAGGAGGAGAGTTGCGCATGCGCGCGCGGTGTGAGTAGAAGCGAACGCACGCGAAGTGCACGCAGCTGGTAGAGAGAGAGAGCGGAGAGAGTAACACGCAGCTCTTGGAGAGGGGGAAGGAGGAGAGTTGCGCATGCGTAGTGTGAGTGCGGACTACGACGCCGACGCCGCGGGACATAGACCCGAGCAAGAGATGCTCCGCATCTAAAATATTTTGATTCGTTTTCTAACGAAATAGTTTTCATGCAATCACTAATAGTTTTCATGCAATCACTATCTATCTGCTGAACTCTCCATATCCTAAATTTTACCTTGGTCAAACACCGCTTTGTATACGGCCTCGTCGGTGTTACTGATCCGTATTTCTTTATATTGCCCCCCTCAGCGGGGTAAGTACAATTTCTACAGTATTACTTGCACTAGCTCTGCCGACGATATTGTTATCTTCAGGGGTGTGCGAATATCTAAATTTCAAAATAAAACTAGGAAATCTATATATTGACGAAATAATTTAATTTGTCTTTCGATTGCTGGTATTCGAGTTTTCGAATAACACGATAAGTCAAAAACTGCTGGCAAAGAATGGGCTTATTCAGGAACGCTGTACATATGGTCACATATTTCTCCCAGCCCTTTTTTGGATCTAAATTAAGTCTGCATTCAAAAGCATCGGCTAATGTATCGCTTCGACAAAAACTAGTTCGTTTATTGTGTTTCCCGAACACAGCAGTAATGCTCTCTGCTTCCTGAATGTGATCGGCAAAAACGTGTAAACCATTTTATAGGCGCTAAAAGCAACGGCCAGCGGGGAGAATAGAAAATGCCGCATAGCGCCAATTCCATTGAAGCTCATTGATATAAAATAAGCTTTTTATTATTAATATTATGTTGAAATTTGTGCTCTGAGGTGTTCATCAATCTTCTCCTTGTTCGTCGCGTTTAGTGTTTTTATTCTTTATACTGAACTACCAAATAGCCCATGTGCATACTCTTTTATCATGAATCAGACATATCGCCATCAGTGGAGTAGTAAACCTTTTCCTACTGACCATATGACGCGAAATGTGCATCCGCAGCGGCGATCAATCCCTTGACGCGTGGCGGTGGTCCTTAAATCAAGACGGCAGTTCAGAGAAAACATAGGACGGGCCCATCTTGTTTGTGCGTTCGACGTGTTTCGTGCGTAGGGCATCGTCATACTGAATGGGTTCATTGCATCTGTTTCCGTCGTTGCGGGTTTTTTCTAGAGACACTGTATATGTAGGGTTCTTCGTTTTCGGGTTTTAAATTTTTCAAAAATCTGGGGTAACAATTGGGCACTATTTTTTTAGGCTTATTATCGTGGAAAAATCGGGCCCTTCTGAAGACATTAGAAAATCGGGTTTTCTTGGGTCTGATTTCTGCAGAGCAAGTACCTGAAATGTGTTATTTACACAAACAAAAGTGAACAGAATATATGATATAGCAATAGTGCTCGATCTTACGGTATATTTCTGCCTTCTGACTCATTTTAAAGCGATTATATGCAGAGGTAATGCAAATCGAAGTAGTTTGTTACCATCAAACGAGTGACCGAAGAAACCACTCTGAAACAGATCCAGAATTGATCCTATTTTTTATAAATTGGTATTCGGGGAGAGATCGGGTTTAACCCGATTTTTCAAAAAAAAAAAAAAAAAAAACTGTTGGGGGCGCAATAATCGGGTAATATCGGGTTTTACCCAAAAACGAAGAACCCTAAGTATATGGCAGCTATAGAATGACTCTAGGTTCTCCAGGCTCATGCAGTTCCGCTTCTTGTTTTTGTTTTTTGCGCGCATGAAAGGCGCGCGCAATACACTATGACATAGTTGTGCTTTCGCGCTTAATTTATTAAACACGATGCTGGTAAAGCAAAAGTCACTGGATCCCCAGAAAGTAGCGCCAAGTTTCCTGTATGGTCGCCATTTCGGTTAAGGGAATGAGGAGTTTCTCGTTGAATTCTCCATTGTCATTTTGGCTATCTCGATTCGGTGATGACGGGTTGCTCTCTAGTGGGTGATTCAAGGAGAGGCCAGGCTCTTTAAATCAACCGCAAAATTTGGTTTCTTAACCTATCGCGCTACGATTTTGTGCAGCTTTGCCCACTGATGGTGCCTTTTTTTTGTAAAATTTGCAAAGTGCGAACTTACCTGAGGAAAAAGTAAAGAAAGAAAAAGGCTTAGCTCCTATGGAAACGCGGTGAAGCCACCGGTCTTCAAACAACACGGCGCCGTTTCGCACGGGAGACAAAAGATGGCGCAAGCGGTCGCGACGCCAACTGCCGCCAACGAACGATCAAACGACGCCGAGAGCCGGCGTATTTAGCAGACAAGGAACTGCAGCTGCTTGTTGTTACCGCGCCTGTTTTTGTTTTTGCGACTGTCACCGCCTGCGAAACGCGCGCCGCTTTTGAGTCGAAAAGATCGTCTGCTAAAGACGCCGGCTCTAGGCGCCGTACAGACTTGTACGTAACTTAAATACTCTACTCAAGTTACCGTGTCTTAAATACTATTGTCAGTAACTTGGTATCTTGCAAATACTTTCGAACGTAAGTATTTAATACTCTAACTTAAATACTTTTTCAAGAAACTTGTACTCAGTTTACAGTTACTTTTAAGTTACTTTCTATTTTTTATTTTCTTTAGAGGCTGGAAGCTTGGAAAATATTGAACACCAGTTATTTTTGCTAGGCGCCCTGCCATTGCAGATACATTTCGTGCCAGGTAATTATTATTATTATTAAATAACTTTATTTTCTATTTTGATACATAAATGGAGGAAACAAGAGAAAAAAGCTGAGAGAACAGCTTGACGGAGCCCCTCTCTCCCTTCTAGTGGCATATACAGAAGTCAAAACAAAGCAACAGCAATCAACATTGAGAAAACCGACATTACAAAGTAAAATACAAAAACTAACAGGTCTCATAAATCGATTCATTCTTTTTCGCCCTACATTACTTCAGTTCGTAATTCCTGAATTGCAATAGAAATAATATCAATGCTATTTTTATTAGGGTGTTCAATATAGTAGGAAATGTGTATTGGAGTGATTGCATTGAATAGTTGTTATGACGCTATGGCACAGTCCAATGGTCCGCCGACCGCGTTGGGTAGGAAGTTGCATGTTCTTATAGTTCCCATGATTTACTAAACTATCCCCATTTCTTTTATTTTCTAACTTGAAACTGATCACGAGTCTGTACTTATACATTTTGTAAACAGGAAGTATACTATTTTTTTTAAACAGTCCCCGGGGGCTAGAGTCGTAAGAAGCATTCTCAATGAGACGTGCATATTTCGTTTTTTTTTTTTTTTTTTTTTTGCAGTAGGAGTTTCTTTTTGAGATTTGTGCGGGTGGTTGTGCCCCAAAATAGATAACAATCATTCAAGTGAGAAAGAAATAAAGTCAGTGCACTTCCGCGCTTCTTCCGAAAGAGGTGACACGGAGAAGCAGGTATCGCAGCCTCAAGCAGAGCGGACATGTGTCGTGTCTTCTAACTGGCCAAAACGTCAAAGCACATTTTCTTACAATTTGTTTGTGGCCAAGCCCAAGAGCAACAGAGGTTCCGGAGCTGAACGGCATGCGGGGGAAAGCATAAGATGTGTAGGCTACAAGCCAGAGGGAGGGCACTTGTGTCGGAGAGAGGGTAGGTTCTAAAAAATTTAGAAAACAGTAAACTCCGGTTCACTGTATTCTAAAATACAGTAAGCCGGTGTTTATTTTACTTTGTTATGGAGTGAAAGCATATAAAAGAAAGCTTCAGAAACGCCTTTGCATCCGCACGCAGTCGCACACACCGCTCGTTCGTTTCACTAGGCTCTCTTCGCACACAAGACTCGTAAGACGCGACGACACGGCTCCAATCCGGCGGCCCATCGCTTGCGGCGTACGCAGCATTAGCAAGTTTTAGTAGACCGCGTTTCCTTCTCCGCTACGAAGAAACCGCCACTGCGCCTGCGTGCCGATGCCCTTGGCTGTAGAGTTGCGGTCAGTGGAGGGGCTTAGCGGAGGGGGAAACACGGTTTACTAAAACTCGCTATTGTCTTGGGTAGCACGAATAACCGCCGGCGCCCACCACGATGGTACCTGCTCTCCCCTGGCCTGGACTCCCCGACCCCCGACTGCACGGCGCCGCCAGTGTACTGACGGGGGAAGCGGAAATGAACACCTGACACAAGGGGAGCGTAGGAGGCAAGCCTCTGTGTAGAAACTCCTTCTGCAGGCGAACGGGCCTCGCGCTGCCCTTGCCTATGTCCTGGCCATAGCGAGGGTATAAAAGAAAAACATTTTTATTTTTGTTTCATTCGTAGCTACTTGGGACCTCCTAGAAGCCTGAGTGGCAGCCAAGTCAAGCCTGAGTGGCAGCCAAGTCGAGCTAAGAGATTTCCAGGAGATTCCATAGTAGCTGGAAGAAAGAATTTTTTGTGACTTCGGTTGTGCTTGACAATGAATTGCAGAGAAAATTGTAACTTGAGAGTATCTTGAAAGTAACGAGTTACTCTTTTGGAGTAACTCGTACTTTACTTAATTACTTTACAAATTTGAGTATTTAGTACTCTACTTAGTTAATATTTTTTATGGTACTCAGTAACTTAACTTAAATACTTTTAGTGAGTATCTTGTACAAGCCTGGCGCCGTATGCTCGTTTGTTGGCGTCACGACCGCTTGCGCCATCTCTTTACTCCCGTGCGAAACGGCGCCGTGTTGTTTGAAGACCGGTGGCGTCGCTGCGTTTTCACAGGAGCTAAGCCTTTTTCTTTCTTTACTTTTTCCTCAGGTAAGTTCGCTCTTTGCAAATTTTGCAAAAAAAAGAAGCGCCATCTGTGGGCAACGCAGCACATGTCGTAGCACGATAGGTTAAGAAACCGAATTTTGTGGTCGATTTAAAGAGCCTGGCCTCTCCTTGATTCACCCAGTAGACGCGTGTCTTGTATACCAATATTTTGCTATCCACAGACAGACGAAACAACCGTACATCTTCGTACCATCACCACACGCGGCATCGCTGCTTGGAGACATTAAAACATATTTGTCTTGCCTTGAAATACGCAAGAAAAGCAATATCATTGTAACATATCAGTGGAAATAAGTGTAGAGGGCGCGGCCCTTCCTGATTTTGTGGTGCTCTGGCCATCCTGTGCGTGCTAGTTCATAAACCACAGTAGCAGAATAAACCTTGTCTTTCTTTTCCCGGCATGCCGGTGTCCCGTCTTAATTCTCGACCTGGCGTCATAAGTGGGATCAGCGCGTTGTATTTTCACGTTGCCGATTCTGTTCGCACGGCTGACAGCCCGCACGGCTGACAGCCCGCACAGTTCGGCCAGACAGTGAGTTAGGCCTACCGCCTACCGACTGGCAAGTGATAGTCTCATCGGCCTGTACCTCAGCTGCAGCAGCAAAGCCCACCACCACACTCCTTGCCTGCATTGTTGCCGACCCGTAAGCACGCCTGCTCCCACTCACCGATAGTCAGCACGTCGTCTGCCTCGCCGCCATGATCGAACAAGGTAAGTCACCGTCATCGGAAGACCTTTCTTTGCGCCAACCTGACCGCTTCGACTTTGAGAACTCCGGCTCGACCTGCATGGCGAAGTCTGTTCTTCGACTGCAGCATTGCCTCTGGTCTATGTCAAGATACAGAGGGGAGCCCAGATCTGCACGTTGCTCTACTGCGTGGGCCTATGCCGCGCCAAGAGACGGCCGACCAGTATTGCGGGAATAGAGCTACAAGCGGTTCACAGTTCGAAAAATGCCAGGCAACATTGACATCACGGGTCAGCAACCACGCGCAATCATTTCAAGGTGGACTCGGGAGCAGTCTCAGATGTCTTAGGAGGCCTTCCCAAACGTTCCCTAGGGAAAAATAAACCAGGCCGAGGGCCTGGTGTGACTTGATGTGACACCAGACGTTTTCACAGATGTGATTTGGGACATTTTCACACCAGCAATCTGGTATTCTGGTGTGAAACTAGAAATCTGGTGTGACACCAGCAATCTGGTGCTCTGAGTTGATACCAGCATTCTGGTGTTCTGGTGTGACATTAGGTTTTGTTGTGGTGTGATACCAGAGCACCTGTTGACTGGGTGTTGCTTTACTTACAGAAAAGAGTACAGTGATAAGTTTGAGAAGAACGCTGCCGTCATAATTACTTTATTCCAAAAAGCAAAAAAGCAAAACAGTAAAGCTTCGAAACCTTTACTGTTGTAGGGAGTTGGCCGTGATCAACTGGAGCTTGTCCAGAGCCACTGCCCTGCGTCGAAGAACCGGACGTCCTGTTGTTCCGCAATTCTCGGCCTTTAAGCTCGCGATTGACTCGTGTGTCAGTTACACTGATCCGTTCCACGTACCCCTCCGCGCCAGAAATCTCCTCTTCTAAGGCGTCATATTCGACAGATGGCTCGATTTCCTTGTCCAGCTCTTTGAGGGAAGCCTCCTTAAGGAGAAGAATATAAAATGTTTCTTCGAGCTCACCGATGTCGGTTGGATCTGTGGCCAGCAGGACGCCAATCTCGTTGATGATCTTTGTTGTGCCGGCTCGCGGGGTAGTCCTCTTTCGCTTCAGGCGGTCGACGCCCTCCTGGCTCGTAGCACGCATGATCTGGCCATTAATTCCCGGTTTTCGGTACCAAAAACAGTAATAATTACTAGCTTTCTTTGTTCTTTTGCTACCAGACCAAGCTCGTCGGAAGTTAAGAAAGCGCACCAACACACATCTTTTCGGCTTCGACTTACAGAGAAGACTCTTCTATTTTCTCAAACTTAAACAAGAATGCTGGCGGAAAGGGAAAGAGAAACCTCCAAAGAGGCGAGCCGGCGAGCGCCCCAAGCTGCTCAAGGCCACCCGGGAAAGTGCTCAGGACGAGGGGAACACTTCTTGAGCACAAAGGAGCCCACCGCGGAGTCTCCGGCGACCCCCAAGACTGGAGGAAACAAGGCACGACGTCGGGGGAAGGGGCGGCACACAAACTAATAAAAAAACACGCTCGCGGACGGGGGGAAAAGTCAACAAAAATAGAACTCTGGTGTCACATCAAACTGCGTGGTGTTCACACCAGGCTGCCTGGTGGGCACATGAGCCCTTGTGGTGTGACACCAGGCTCTCTTGGTGTACCCACCAAGCCGTTGTGCGTGTACACCGGCATTTCTAGTGGGCACACCAGGCTGGTGTGCTCGATACACCACATTGCTGCTGGGACTCCAGATATTCTGGTGTCACCAGGATTCTCTGATATCACACTAGGATTGCCTGGTATATTTTTCATTAGGGTTGAACAAGGAAATTGCCTTTTTTACCAAAAAAAGTCTCCTTTAGCGGGAGACTGTCTGCAAAATGAATCGGCGCATACTCCAACTAGCTTCAAGCCTTCGAGGACATGATCCCACCAACTGACATGGCATCAGTTAGGCAACTCCTGGGTACACTCGACCATCTCAGACCTTCAGATGTGTCGGACATTAGAACCCTCATTAAACCACTCCTTTGCTAGAACACGGCTTGGGCATGGTCTCATTAGCAAGAGTCTGCTTTTACCAATGTCAAAGGACTGGTAACCTCGAATCGCTGCATGTAACTATACAATGTTTCGTTTACAACAATTGTCCAAGCCGATGCAAGCTTCTTCGAACTTGTGGCTGTAATGCTACAGACCAAGCCTTGGGGGGAGAGACGTTCAGTGGCATTCGCACTCGGTGCATGGCAGCCACAGGACAATGATATAATCAGGCAGAAAAGGTGGCCCTTACTACAACGTGGGCCATCCTATAGTTCGACGAGTGTGTACGTGGTTTATCGTTTGACGTGGAGACGGTCCAACTGCCGCTTGTCTTGCTGTTCGGTCAGATGAACGTGGACTCTACAGGCAGGCATTCAATGGCTACGACTGAAAGTAATGCAGTACCGGTTCGGAATGCTGTGAGTTCCAGACAAGCTTCGTGCCGCAGCCGACAAATTGTCCAGTGTCACTACAGAAGCTGCTGACACATCCGAGCCCCTGGACTCAATGGAACTGTTTGCTGCTGGAGTCCCGCAGAGCTCATCCGGAAAAACCTTTTGTGAACGTGCACGGAAAAGCCTTCCAGCGTAGCTATTGATAATTAGATGGTTCAGGTCCTGGTTGCCCAGAAAAGACCGATTGGTGCAGCCATCCAGCCGAAAGGAAGCCACCTTCAGAGACGCCCACTAAGGCCCGCTTCAGACAGAGCAATTTCACCCAGCAACTTGACGTCGCAACACCAGCAACACGGGCCGTCCGCGTTCACACGCAGCAACCGAATTGCTACGACTTGCTATCATCATCATTCACTTTGAATTTTCTTGTACTAATTAGACGTTCAGCTACGCGCTAAAAACGTGTTTTTATATCTTTGAATGGCGTTGAGAATACTAACTCATCTTTCTGAAAAGGTGTATTTCCAAAAGCGATCGATTTCAAACCAGAACCAAGTCTTTAGCTGTCATCATCACCACCATGGGGATGTCACGTGAAAATATCGCGTCCCTGATTGACTGCTGCCGCTTCAAACGGCTCCGAGTTGTTCGAGTTGATCGTCCGTTTCAAGCCGGACCCGATCTCAGCAATTCGTGTCGATCTAGGGAAAGCTAGGGAACAACCCGCCAGCAACCTCAAAATTGCTGGAAAAGTTGCCCTGTCTGAAGCGGGCCTAAAGGACTGCAAGCGTCCGAAATCAACCGCCGACACCGCGTCCTTAACTTCCCCCCTTTTTAAGGTGGTACCCGCATCTGGGGGTTCAAGCAGAACGAGTGCCGGCAACCTTCATGAGTATTGCTCAACGACCCACTTCCTTTATCGTGGAGACGGACGACGGTGCAGTGTGATAGCAACACGTGTGTAACTTGGTAGTGTACGAGCCAGGACAGGCTGCAACAACGTCTTTAGAAACTCTGCAGACCAATACAGCAGACCAGATCGATCGTCCATTCGACAAACCGTGGTCTCTCCTCAGCGGTGGTCACCTAGCAGGGCAACCCGCAGTGGTGCTCGTGATGGTGACTTTTCAACCCTGCAACAGACAGTGGTACGGCTCACGAAATTAGGCGTGTAAGGTCACTTGTTGGGTTGGGACAATACGTTGTGCACGTGGTGCTCCCAGGAGGGGAAGTGTAGAGGACGCGGCCTCCAGTGATTCATTGGTGCTCTGGCTACCGTCTGACAACTTGTGCACATAAACGGCAGTAGCCCAATACCTTGCCTTTCTCTTCCCGGCACGTGGTAGTCACGTCTCAACTCTCGACATCAAGCACGAATGTTAAGTTGATTGCATACAATGCCGATGACGCTTATATTTGGCAGGAACGCTTCCAGCACGATGATGCTTTATAGCGATCTTGGTGGGACTGGTTCAGAACGACCCTTTCGATGCGTCGAAGGTTCGAATCGACCAAATTGGCGATTGCCATGGAACCTTCGACCAATCAGGCAATCACCTTGCGCGGTTTTGTCCTGTGTATGTTAGTGTTCGTTTGTTTTCGGCTAGGAGACAGGGAAGGAATCGGCGCTACTTTTTCATAAACCAGTGACTTTAGGTATAGCGACTCAAAACAGATAGTCTATTTGACGGCCAGCGTGGTCTCGGCTTGTGAGATGCGCTGAGCTTGACCGAACAGAGTCGCTTTTTTCACAGGCTTGGTCGAGCAGAGTCGCTGTTTTCACAAACTTGCACAGGAGGCCAATCACCAAAGTAAATCTTATTACAGGCTGGCACTTAAAGGTGAACCTGTAAACCAAGGCTCTATTAGCCGGGTAGCCGATTTTTAAATTCTCTCCTAAACTTTTACGGGAAAGACCCAACATTACAGTCCAAATAAATGCTATTAAATTTATATCTACATTTTTGCGTGAAGTACCGCAGGTATGAATGAGTAAATGAAAGTATGATTGCTACACGCATGTCGCACTTGCGAAACAAATTAATAGGTGTCAAATTCTTCTTAGAACACATTTTAAGCAAAAGGCGTACCAGACTCATGACCAGGCTCGTAGCCTGGCCATGAGTCTTACTGGTCATGAGTCAAACACTAACAGGAAATATTGAGTAATGAAACAATAAGCATGGAAAGAGAGGTTCTTAAGTGTTTTGTTCGTGTTCTAATGCTCACGAAGATTATTGGCGAAACCAAAATGTTAAACATTGGAAATTCTAAAATATTACTGAGTGTGTGCGCACACCTTGCGCTGTGATGAGTAAATGGTAGCGGTAAGGTTATCCAGTCTATACATGACAGAAATAAATATTGTGATGTACCGCCATCGTGACAAGTTTTGACGTGATCTAAACGCGACTTCAACTACACTAGTTAAGTTCTAATTTAAAGAAATCAGATACTTTCGCTACCCAGAGAAAATTATCGCCACTGTAATTTCATATTTTTAATATTTTAAATTGAAAACAAAAATTATAGAACTGAAGCTTACCTTCGGTCGTTGGTATCCAAAAAAGCTTGACGGCGCAATTCAAAGAATTATCGCGAAACTAGGCGCAGCAGGCGGGGTGGCAACGACAGGATTTCATATTTAAGGCGCCTTGAAATTACATAAAGTTTTTTTATAGAGACCAAAAACACAAAAAACAGGCCGATGAAGAAGCGCTGTCTCATCAGCAAACGGCCCAGGCACACCGCGCGTCGGTTCTAACTGGTACTTAACTTTTTCGTTTTTTCTCGAGCGGTTGGCGCCAGACCAGCCAGCAAGCCCGCCCCGCGATGAGTCGAATTGTGAAGGAAGCAACACAAAACAAAAACACTGTACAAGGAAAAGATTCAACGCGAATTGACAATTTCAATCGTGGCTTCAAAAGAACTCTAGCGTGAACAAACTTCCAAACATAAATTTTACATTGAATTAAAAAAAAAAAAAAATGACCACCCTAGCTCTGGGGAGCAGCAGCGGGGGCGATATTTTGTCGCGGGAAAGAAAATAATTGAGCGCTTCATTATCCGT
The DNA here is from genome assembly GCA_013358835.2 of Ixodes persulcatus. Lineage (NCBI taxonomy): Eukaryota > Metazoa > Arthropoda > Arachnida > Ixodida > Ixodidae > Ixodes > Ixodes persulcatus. The sequence continues at coordinate 137,095 of JABSTQ010009376.1, forward strand.
TTGACGCCATTTTGAATTGAAGTATATTGCGTCATCTGCAGCAAACTCTGTGCGTTAGAAAACTTGTGTTTTTACGCCCATAATGTAACAAATTATTATCGAAATTCGAAAGGCAGAGATAATTGAACTGGGTCGCTAAACTCGTCAAGCACAACTTTGTGCCCGAAGTTTGCGGAACGCGCTAATTGGACTCTCGCGACGCTGACGTCGCGCCGAGCGAGGTGTCAATCATTAGAACGCCCTTTTTTTTTGAGAGCGGCAGAATGTAGCAAAGTTCATCGGGGCGCGCGTGCGGCGCGTGAGGGGCGCGAGGAGCCCGCTGATTGAACGGCTTCGCCGATGACGTAGCGCCCATTTGTCCCTACATCCCTACGCCAAGCTAAAATTAATGCTTTACAGATTGTCCCTAGGCGACCTGCTGACGCTCAAAATCCCTCCGAAGTTTGTGTAAAAAAGAAACCTCGTTTGTCGAAGTTCTCGCTGACGTCAAAGTGACGTTTCCGAACTTTGCGAGAGCCGTGGTTAGAGCTCGATATCTTCGCTTCGGATCGAGGCGAAGTTAAACTTTGTCAACATGGCGGTGCCGTACGCTGCGGCCGAGTTTATCTTCCGCCACCGTCGGCGTCGCTACTGAGACCACCGGGGACGCCTTTCAGCTCCCCGACGACGACTTTCGGCGACAGTACCGGCTATCGAAAGCCGTTGTGCGTTGACTCTGTGACGAGCTTCGTTCGGCGCCCGGACTTCGAGGTGGCGGACAATCGCGTCTACCATGACCGTGGAACCACAAGTTCTTTGCGCGCTCCGGTTCTTCGAAACCGGTAGCTTTCAAGGCATGGTGGCGACTGACGAGCACCTGTCAGTCTCCCACATGACTGTGAGCCGGGCTGTCAGAGTTTTTGCGGCTACCATCGTTTTTTTGTTTTTTTTCTGCATTATCCGAAGAGGTACTAATAAGCTGGTATACAATTCAGAATGTTGGAAAACAAACAAGAACCGGGATAATTCTTGAGTAGGTTCGAGTCTCCCGGCAGCCGGCGGAATTATTTCCCCAAAATTTTACTGGCAGTCGTCACTCATTGGCGGTCAAATCAGTTCATCGAAAGACGTGTCATCGACAGATGGTTTCATCGGCACGCGATGTAATCACATGAAAGAGATTTTCTTCCGTTAGAGGTATATACAAATTAAACATTTTCACACCTTTGTACATGTAAGTGGGGTGTCCAATAACTAACCCCCTAATAAGTGTAGCAATGGACCTTATAAAAAAATGTAAACCTCACACCTTTAAAAATGTGTGATTTTTTAAACACGTTTCTTAAAACGTGTGATAATGCACTACACCTTTTTATAAAGATGTAAAACTACAATACCCCTTCTCGTCAGACACGTAGCCAGGGGGGGGGGGGGGGGGCATAAGGCCCCCCCCCCCCCGAAATCTTCCATTTTGCTGGGGCCTCCTCTCCCCCCTCCCCCTCATAAAGCACTTTGTCATGGGCGCCCCCTCCCCCTAAAACAAAATCCTGGCTACGTTCCTCCTTCTCGTCAAGGTGTAATTAATACAGTACATTCCATTTTTGGGGTGTACACAGTGGCCCGGGACCCAATAAAATGACTGAAAAATTAAATTACACAAACGAGTCGCCGAAACAACACGTTGCTTCTTGGCGAGTGTCGAGGCAACTTCGGCCGAAAACCGGCTTCGATATTGGCCGGATGTACGGTTTTGCGCCTCGTCCCGACATCCGGCAGGTATGAGTGTACCGATGCAAATACACGATTTATGTCTAATAGCACTGGCCCCACTGATCTCTTATTAGGCTGGATCGCGGATAGGGGCCTGTATTGCTGGGGTCGAGCGGCACCACCGGCAGCCATCGCTTGACACGATCTAATGCATGCTATAGGAGAAACTGGAAAACTCAATTTTGTTACGTTGGTAGGTTGTTCTCGATCATGAAACTTCTATCGTGTTTCCGCAAATAACAGTTAATATTGTGGGCAAGAATATTAAACGCGTTAGAATACCAATATTGTTTAAATAAACGTTGTGTGGTTGAGGGTCGAGGGCGACTTTGTTGGGCGTTAACTGTGATGTGTTTAATGAGACAAGGGCTACCGAGAGTTATTGTGGTGTCATCCGTGATCTCGGAGTCATCAGAGCTCAGCAAGCGATAAGTTGGAAGGCCTTTACTGGGGACATTCGCATCGTTTTAACCGCTTGTACATAGTACTTCTGGTGAAAGCTTTTTCTTTGAACTGCTGTGAGGGCTTCCGTGACAAACTGAAACTCGGAGCGTGCCGTTCAGTCGCTGAACGTGCCGTTTATTCAGCAACCGAAGCAAGCGACGTCAGTAAAATCGGTGGTGCTCCGGCCCATTTATTTATTTTTTTTTTAAATCAATGTTCGAACGTTTGACGAATGTCTAGTTGATCTCCAAGCACCCGATATAATCATCGCAGCACGTCATAAAATACTCGCCCTCGAGCACCGCGTACAAGCTTTCTATATTTGCGTGTTTCTCCCTTAGACTTTCGTGTATTGCCTCATGGTGTAATACGCCAAAACAACAAGGACGAAAACGAAGGGAGAACTAGACAGGACGCGGCGTATTGCCTGTTGTCAAGCAATGGCCGCCGGTGAGGCCAGTGACGGGCTCCCGATCCGCGATCCAGACTTGCACTGTGAGAGTTCTAATGCATTGCACCCGCGGAGTGCTGCACGGAGAACAGGCCCCGGACGAACTTGCCGAATGCACCTAGTGCAGACTGATGCTGTCGCCATAGATGTTGTAGAAAAGTACCGACCTCAAACCGCAACTAGCGCCTTTTTGTTCGACGTTGTGGGTGGGAATGCGGGAGCGCAGTCGCTGCCATCGTTTATCTATAAACGTTGGTTGCTGCAACGTGTCAATTATATTTGCGATGATTTCCAATTAAGAAACTCGGCTGTCAGAGATATCTACAGACGGCGTAAGTTTCCGAAGCCAGCTGACTACAAAACAGCATACACTTGAGAATATTTATGGCACTGTACGCGCAAAAGCTTGCTTCGTTTTAAGCATAGTATTATGAGTGAACCACTGAAAGGATACTGCTTAAATCTAGTTCTTTGGAACATCTAGCAATACGCCTCGCAAGTGGGCTCATTTTCGTCTTCTGCGCATGAGAAAGTAGGTAGCGGTGACGTCAGAACGCCGAGCCCTGATTGGCTGATCGCGACCCCCCCTATCTGAGCGTCGTCTGCTTCTTTGCAACGTCGTCTGCTCGCAACGTCGTCTGCGTCTGTCTTACCTTTCCTGCGACTTTCGGAAGTGCAGGTCTTTACGAGCGAGCTCGACTTCGCCTTTCAGAGAGGGGAGACGAAATAACTCGAGCGGTACGTTGTTTTTGTCGAACAACTAGCAGACGCGCATCAAGGAGGGAAGTCAAGGGACTCGCTGGCGAGGTGTCCCGAGGCGCCGAGGTTTGTCTGCTAAGAAGCGAGAGTGTCCGCAAGTTCCCTCCCAAATACTTTTTCCCTCCTTGCGTGTGCGGCGAGACTCCTCACTCTTAAACGGGGTCGGCGGGTTGGTGCAGTTAACGTCGTCTGCTTTACGTCTGCTAGTCAAAGCGATGGCTGCTTTACCTTTCCTGCGTCTGTCGGAGATTCACCGCTTTTTCACCGGCGAGAGTCGCCGCTGCCTCGGAAAACGAGGCGATGACAAGAGGAAGAGATTGAAGGGTTCACATGGGACGCGCGGGCATATTCCATTCAGCACGCCAGCCGGTCGTGGGCAGACGGTCTTGGCCAAGGACCGTCGGAGCACCGCTGCGCCGCTGCTAGGCCTATCTGCCGAGCTCGCTTGGACGGGGTCAGTGGAATCGTGGCCGTTGGAGCATTTCCCAGGTGTTTGTGGATCCAGCGTTCTTGTTCGTCGTGGTTTATTTCAAGTACTTTTTACTTTTTTCTTGCTGCTTGTAGTCGTGACGCGTGAGAAGAGCACGTACAAAAATAAACGTCCGTTGGTCGTCACGACCAAGTAACTGAGCGACGCTGTCGGCCATGCTGAGATGATCGTCGTAGGATTCCGTCGTAACCTGAGCAAAACTTACGATAATTTCGTTTCGTGAATACGAATTTGTTCTCACGTTTTGTCTTACGCACTCTTTCGGCGTAACATGGTTTTGTGAATCTGGCCTCTGCACTTCCGAAAGTCGCAGGAAAGGTAAGACAGACGCAGACGACGTTGCAAAGGAGCAGACGACGCTCAGATAGGGGGGCCGCGATCAGCCAATCAGGGCACGGCGTTCTGACGTCACCGGTACCCCCTGCGCGAGAAGCAGACGAACTTGCCCTCCGCATACGTTTCGTAAGACTTTTTTTATTTCCCTGGTGAGGGCATTAAGAACGAGAGCTTTCTCAAACAAAATACGACGGGGCAAGATAGCTGCCGTTCAAATATGACTGTGCTTGAGCCTCGGGAAACGTCTCCATGTTTAGCCTTCCCGGACGCTGAGTGAATGCGTCACAGGTTTCTGCTGTGGAAGCTTTGTCGAAAAATGTTCCACTTTTCACCTGCACACAGATGATGCGAGATCTCGCGGCCTCTGTGTTTGTCCTGGGCTTTTCATTACACACTGGTAGGTTTCAGCATCTGTACGGCAACAAAGCGACCCAAATTTTGCAAATAAATCACGGGTCGTCGATTCCTCCCTTCGTGGAATATCAGACGCTTACAATTCAAGCTCGCGTTTGAGTTTGTGGCCCGCGGGACGCGATTTCGAGCAGAATACCAACTTTTTTTTTCAGCTCCGCTGTGCGAATGCCGCCTCGTAGCAGACGAACTCCCGTCGTCTGCTCTCGCTCCTCGCCTGGGCGAGGCATGACGGGATTGTCGGCGCTAGAGAGCTCAAAGACAACGTACAGCGAGCGGCGTGAACGCTCGCCTCCCCGCGCTGTCTCGTGCTCTCGTGCACCGCCTAGGGATCGCGGGGGATTTTTCGTCAAAAGTTGCGAAGTTGAGCGGGCGCAGGGAGGAGGAAACTTTGGGGCGTTCTTTTGGTCACTCCCCCCGCTACGTCAAAAAGCGAAGAATGTTTTGCTCCACGAGTTTAGCTACCCTGGACTCTCGCGCTAATCCGTCACCCATCGTAGAACCTAGCGAGTTTCAAGGGCTAGGTGACGCAGAGTTCACTTCATTCAAACGGTGACCGCACAAAAGCTCAGCGGACAAGCGCTCGCCCGGCAAATATTCGCCGGACGAAAGCTCACTTACTTTTCCTAGGACACGAACAGAAATTCACCTCTTTCTTTGATAAGCGGGTCTGAAGTGCACCCGGAGTAAAAAGGGCTGGGCTAAAATTTGGGCATGAAGGATGAGCATACGTCAAGAATCGTTTAAAAACTACATTATATGCACCCGTGAAAAAATCAATTTGGTTTAATTTTACGCCTTGAAAGAATAGTGTGCTAAACGTTTGCGTGCCTTGCGTAGGTTGGCCCTATAGTTGTTAAGGAGAAACTTACTTTTGTTTAGTGTGAAGATGAACCAACAAATAGCCATGAGATCGCCTTGGAGGCCTCTACATAAACGAATTAATTGGTGTTTGATGGCGCTTCAATATAGCTATGGTTTTGTGTTTTCGGATAAATACGAAAGAATACAAAAAATTCCAAAAAACAGTCGCCGGAAAAGTTTTCGTCAATATGGAATGATCCGTAAAACTCCAAATATCTAGGTCAGAACGCAACAAAAAAGTGTGTAACAAATGAACATTATAAGAGCACAATGCCAGCAGTCCTGAGGGTATGCTACTCTAAGTTCCTTGGAAATCTCGAAATGCTGACAAAAGGGGTGTGACTTTTAGCTTGTCAAGATTCTTTCAGTAACACGGGGCATGCACTCTAAAAAAAAAAGGAGCAAAAACGTAGAAACGGCGCGTCTTCCTCCCTTCTACTGACGCGCCCCCAAGTGCGCTAGAGAAGATGCGAGGAACGAGAAGTTTTTTTTTCTGCTCCAGGCAGACGAGAAAAACTTTGAAAACATAATAGCTTTTCAAGACAGGGACGAGACTAACAACGAGGCAACACAATGCGCAAAACTTTCCACCCTCCCGCCTCATCTTCTTTTGGTTTGGTTTTTCGAGCAGGTGGAGCATTGTTTAATAACTGCTGTTGAGTTTATGATTGAGCTTCAGCGGCAGCGAAAGCCGTCTGTAATTCCTTCTCCCAGTTCAAACATGCAAAAGCTTTCGGTTGTATTGACGTCTTTACCACTAAGTTTATCAAACGAGCAGACGATGCCGTTAGAAACAGCGATGTTCCGCTGTTTCTAACGGGTGACTTCTGTTTTATAAAACCCAGGCACCCGGCAAGTTTGACTGCCGGGTGCCTGGGTGCCTTCTGTGCTGACTTCGGTCCTGTTTTCTGATGCCGAGTGCCAACCGGCGGTCAACGTCGTTCTGTATTTCTGCGTGTCACTAACGTATACCAGAAACATCGCGATGGCAGCGTTGTGCATTGTGAACTGAAGACCTGAATTATCACCGATGTGACCGTGTGTTCGCGTATTAGTCGTGTAACAAGATGAGATGACGTAAACTGTCGGGCACTGATGCCGCTGGTCGGACCCTGATCGGAGGGGGCGAGGTTGTCAATTCGCTTTACATTAAAAGGAAGGTCTCAGACCCCTTGAGAGATTTGAGTGCAATCGATCGACGTTCGCATAGTCATGTTGGAGCGCTGGTCTAACCGTAGCTCCTATCGTACAGTGGCCAATGCGACAGTCGTCTGCGATGTCCTGTTGTCTCCTCCCCAGGAGCGATTGCTTTCTGGGGAAAGAACTGAGTAGTATGGAAATATGACGAAAAGTACGAATTTACAGTTTGGAATTTTAGCAATAAGGGAAGATAGTAGGTAAAATCGTCAATAACAAAAGCTATCATTTATTTTGCTGTTTAAATATACTACGATTCCTGGAGAAACTGCCCTCCAAGTGACGCGCTGGGATGAACCCCATACTTCGATTCAGCTGAAGTCTAGACGCAGCCAATGCTATAAGCGCGAGCTTCGGGCTTTCTACGTTCCTGCCAAGCACACGCGTTTCCTGCATGCAGGCACTGTTCAAGGCCAAGAGCTCACCGTTGTAGCATTGGCTGTGTCTGGGCGTACGGTTAAAGGAAGTATAGACGTTTTCGAGCTCACCACGACGTAGCTCCGTACAGTTAAGTTCAAGTTGATCGAAACGCGATTTCTCTCCGCGTGAAGCTTCGCTTCAACCTGAGTAAATACTTCCTCTACAGAGATTATTCAATGCGACAATTGAAGCCGCACGCCAACAGTGCAAATAGAAACAAATTCTACAATAGAGATACTTGCAACGACGTGTCGTGCGGGGAAGCAAACACGCGGCTTGGACCCGCAGTGGAGCGGCTTGATTTATTGGCTTCCAAATAATTACGACATAAGCGTTTACTTTTTAGTAAGAGACTCATCCCCTGAGCCGTTAAAACTACCCTTCATGCAAGATGTCCTGCGCCTGAGCACCCGGGCCGACCCACGAGCCACAGACGACAAGAAGCTGCGGGTCCTGATGCGCGGGGTGAGACACGATATCTTTGGAGGCCTCGTCAGCAACCCGCCGGTCATCGTCGACGCCTTCGTCACCAAGGCAACTAGCATTGAGCGCGCCCTCCAAGCGCGCGCTTCCCACTACCAGCGACATCCAAGCGTCGCCGCATCCTCACTGCTCAGTGGCTGAAACGCTCCTGGTACACCGGCCATTCGCGAAATTATCCGGGAGGTCGTACTGCAGGAACTCCGAAGGTTGCTGACAGCGGCAAGACGTCGATTGACACTCTCCGTCGCCGAAGCTGTGCGCGAGGAAGTACAAAGGGCGGTCCATCCTGAAGTTCCCATCAACACAACGAAACCGGGGGATTTGACTTTGAGTCACGCCGCAATGGTTCGATGACCATCGCCAGCCCCTCGTCGGTACATGACCCTTCCCCGACGTGAACCTCCAGCACCGCAGTATTACCGACGACAGGGAGATCGGGAGCACGTCCGCCAGGAAGAAGCTGCGCCAAGAAAGACCGAAATGTAGAAGACAGCCGATCGACGCCCGTTGTGCTACCACTGTGGGGACGCCGATCATATCTACCGCCGTTGCCCCTACATGAAAATTGGGCTGCACGGTTTCCACCCAAACAACCCACGCCCATGCTACGGTGAGGAGGCCGCGGGAGATCCAAGAGTACACCGGCGACCTTAGTCACCCCCGCCTGCACCTTGTCTTGGGTCCCTGTCACCGTCGCTGCGACGTCCAGCTTCGCCGATGCACCGAGCCCGTCGTGAGAGCCTGTCACCCTTGTCGCGCCGAAAATACTAAGCGCGGCAGCCCCTGGAGGTTGAGCTACCGTAGACCGACGACGTAAAGAGCCTCCAAAAACACGGGATGCATCCCATGGGACCGACGACGTGCATAGAAGCGACGCTTCTGCAAAAGTTCCTAACAGCCTCAGCGTGACCATCGACGGCCGCGACGCGTCGGCTCTCGAGGACACCGGAACAGACTACTCCGGCTTGAGTGGCAGGCTTTCACGCCGTCTTCAGAAAGTGACAACGCCGTGGGAAGGCCCTCAAATACAAACCACCGTTGCGCACAGCATCACACCAGTCGGGAGACAGACTTCTCGCGTCAAAATTCACGGCGAGACTGGCCTTGTGAAGTTCGTCGTTCTGCAAGACTGTGTGAGGGACGTTATCATCGAAATTAAACTGCCCCGCTGGTATTGCGCCTTTATCGACCTCGAAGCAAACCGGCTGACGCTACGAAAACTTGTTCCACCACTGGAGGAACACAAAGCGACGTCCTCCGCGGTCCGAGTCCTCGCAAACCACGTGAACGTACCGCCACGGTTGAGTGTTTTCGTTCCCGTCGGGATCGATGAAGCATTCTGATTCGAAGTTCTGCTCGAGGGAAGCCTCCAGGTACTTCTAGAAAGAGGAATCGGTTTCGTACGAGGAGTAATAGAACGTCAAGACAGGCGAGCCATGGTCCTGGTTAAAATTTTCCGAGAAGAACCGCAGCACCTTACGAAAGGTATCGCCGTGGGACACATCGACAAAACTCCAGAACTCGGTCGCAATCGCAGCGCTTTCCGGAGAGCCGACTTCATCGCAGCACGAGAGAACGCCATCTAAATGTGACATCGACCCCAAGCTTGCAGCTGCTGCAATAGGACGGCTGCTTGACTTCCTGAGCGAATTTGACGAGTGTTTCGCCACAACATCCGGGGTAAGACAAACAACGGTATCGAAGCACCGCATCATTACTGACGACGACGCGCTCCCTGTCCACCAGTCGCCGTACCGAGTATCCTCAAAGGAAAAGAAGCGTATACAAGATTAATTCCAGGAGATTCTAAACGACGACATCATTCAACCCTCAAGAAATCCATGGGCGTCGCCAGTCGTTTTTGTAATGAAGTAGGACGGAATCTTGAGGTTCTGCGTGCACTATCGCAGAATGTGACTATGTGACTAACAAGTCACATAGAACTATGTGACTAACAAGGACGTCTATTAGCTCCTTCGCATCCCCTACCTGTTAGAGACTGTGCCACTCCCGATAGTTTTTGTCGATGGACCTGAAGAGTGGCAGGGCAGGTCGAAATCGACGAACGCGACCACGGGAAAACTGCCTTCGGCACTGCCGACGGACCGTACGAATTCAAAGTGATGCCGTCCGGATTTTGTACAGCACCAGACACCTTCCAGCGTGTCATGGTCACCGTGCTAGCAGGTCTGAAATGGAAGAGCTGCCTCGTCTACCTGGACGATGTCGTGGTATTTTCTGGGGAGCTCGACGAACACCTGAGACGACTTTGAGCCATCCTTCAAGAAATCAAGACCGCCGGCCTGCTGCTCAAGCCAACAAAGTCTCGGTTCGCCTATGGTGAACTGAAGTTCATTGGCCAAGTCGTGATCACCAAAGTTGTACTCCCTGTCCCCGAGAAGACCTGCGCCGTAGCTGCATTTACGCCGCCGTCTGACAAGAAGGCCGCCAAAAAATTCCTCGGACTCTGTGCCTACTACAGACGATTTGTTCAGGACTTCGCCAAGCTGTCCGCACCGTTGATGCACCTCACGAAAGTTATTTATTTACATTAAATTTATGATTGTAGAACACAAAGATAAAGTTATAAACTGGTAGAAAAAAATGAAAGCCGTTTACAACTCCCTGTAACGCCAAATTAGAGCGCAGCTCTTGAGGAGAGGGAGGGGAACCCTTAGCGAAAACTAAGACGTTTGAAATATACCACATTCTAATTTGAGTGTATTTGAAGTACAGCTCATAATTGTAAGTACACAAAAAATAGACCGAAAATACACACTTCTTTTTTTTTACTTAGCTCTAAAATGTATTTCTGAAAATAGTTTTAAAATGCCTTTATTTAAACTACATTTGAAGTTCTCTTCATGCGTTCTGAAATATGTAACTACTAAATTAGTAGCACAAAATACCTTTCAATTAGATTTCTTAAAATATTAGTTTATTTCATGCAAAATATACTCCAACCCTAAAAAAAAGGCAGCGATCAAAAATATGTGCAGAATGCTCTTAAAATACCTGGAAATCGTAAATACTGTTGTGTTATACTCAAAGTACCTCTTGACTGCAATAATTTGGTAGTTTGATTTAAACTACCAAAGTATTGAAAAGCTCGCCTATCAGAAATTCACTTCAAGCAGATGTGGAGTACATTGAACTGCCTAAATACAACATTTGATTAGTTTGTCAGTTGAGTTGTGCAGCATCGCACTGATGAATCAGAGAAGTTTATGTTATCGTTTCCTTTTTTCTATCAAGAACACACCTGATGAGTTTCTTGCACACCAATCACAAACGGGGTTCGGGAACTACAACCACAACACTTGCTGATGGTGGAAAGCTTCAGCAAGAGCTGTGAGCAGATATGTTTGGCGTGGAATTGTGTTAGCGCAATGTTAGTTCACTGAATGTGTATACTCGCCATTGTATGTGATGTGAGTAGTGACTTTAATATAGTGATGTTAATGACCATATTAAATGGTCAACTAGTAAAGAAAAGCAAAATTACTATTTTAAAGTGAAGAAGCTAGCTTGACTCGCTTCATCCTGAGTGGTGCTATGCAGAAAAGCAATAACATTTCTTCTAGAAGCCGTTTTTGTGGTTATTGTATTAGCGACTGCGCCAAATTATTATTAGTTGTACCAATGCTTTTTAGTAAGAGATATCGTCCATGAACTTAAAAACACTGTTTCCCATTTGACAGACTCCCTAAGAGAAGATAGAATACTTATAACCTTAATAAGTGCAGAGCTGGTCACCGGCCAAATGATTACCTTGAATATGTAGGCTATATAAGGCTCTAGAGCAGTCAATGGGACTGTGATTCAGATGTTCAGTGCGTCATGGTGTTTGTGGTTGTGTTCGTCTCGGATGTGTAGTTGTGGGATGTATTTAGTAGAGCCTTAAAATACCACAGAAATACATTTACTAACAAAATCCCCCCCCCAAAAAAAATGCGTAGCCGCTTTTTGGGATACATATGACATCTTGAGGGGGAAGGAATTATATTTTTGGTATATCTAAACTCTTTTCTGATTAATATTTATGATATATTTTGAATACATTGCGTGCGTATTTCGAATGCGGACAAAATAATACAGAATGAATACAAAATGAATACAAAATGAATATTCATATTCAATATATTTCAAATTCGTTTCAAGTACGGCCTCTTTTTGCTGAGGGAAGTATGCAGAGGAGGCTATGCCCCTCCTCCTCCCCTGCTCGCCTCCCATTTAGGGGAAAATTTTCCGCTAAATTTAGCCGGGAAATTTTTCTGCTAAATTTAGCAGGGAAAGTTTTCCGCTAAATTTAGCGGGGAAAGTTTTCCGCTAGATTTAGCGGGAAATTTTCCGCTAGATTTAGTGGGGAAATTTTTCCGCTAGATTTAGCGGGTAAATTTCCACCTAGATTGAGCGGGGAAATTTTTCCGCTAAATTTAGCGGGAAAATGTTTCCGCTAAATCTAGCGGAACATTTTTTCCCGCTAGATTTAGCGGGGAAATTTTCCCGCGAAATTTAGCGGGAAAATTTTTCTGCTAAATTTAGCGGGGAAGTTTACCCATAATGCACCGTGCGGTTACGCCGACGCCGCTCAAGCCGGAAACGGGCGCCTAGGAGCTGCGCTCTAAAAGAAGCAAAAGGCCAAGCATGCTGGGGTTGCACCTTCAATCAATAGGTACTTCAACATGCACACAATTAACGAAAATAATTGGAGTCAATGGAGACTCGACACCAAAGGCCCTGGAGCTATAGAGGAGCGATTAATACTTGAGCACATGGTAACCATTTTATATCACGGAGTAGTTTCATGGACTCCTGTCTGCACTTTTTAGGAGGATATGTTTACCCAATTTAGCTTTTACAATGCACCATCCGAATATTTATCTTGGCATTTTCTTGTGCATAATGAGAGTATCTATTATGAGTCTGCTAATATCTATTACAAGTATCGAGCTTGAAAATCGCGGAAGTCATGCATGTATTTTTATTTATTAAACGTCTTTTTGGGTCCGTTCTCATATCACTTGGGCTTTTGAAACAATAATCTTGGTGAGTCTCTGAAATAAAGCGGTAAGGATTTGTCCGTATCTCGAAAAATCTGTTGAGCTTTGGTCCAGCCAGCATTTTGTCAAGGATTTGATTGCTTAGCCACATCCTCTACTTCATCCAATCTACACGTGGTTGGGTGGAAACATTCGTCAGCGGCATGTTAAATGAATTGTCTAAGCGCTGTCATAAACACCGTTGATACCCTCTTCCTACAGCGTGCAGTGCAGAATAATGACCCCTTACAAAAAAATAAAATGAGTTTCAAATGAACTTCCAAGGAATTCACTCAATACACTGTGTTAAGTTTGAATAGAAACCCTTTTGTTTTCTAATGTATTCCTTCTAAGTGTTCACAAAAATATTGGCCACTGCTTTTCAATTAAATTTTTAGGAATTTAATTTCATTAGCAGTTCGGTAGCCATGTTTTAACTGAATTTCAGTCGAATTTTAGCGGCTGTTTCAATAAAAGCATTTTGCAACGGCGCTAAAGAAATCCCGCAGGTTGTTGATAATTTTTATCTTACAATTTCTAAACGCATGCAACATGTAGAAAAGAAGGGAACGAACACAAACGTCATAAAGCTCTCACAACACTCTAATAACACGCCCTTCGACTAGTCCACCGCTTTATATTCCTTACATATAAAAGATATTCATTCGGCCGGTTACCCCCTCAACATTTATTAAGGTCGACGGTATGCTATGCCTTCCTTGGAAGTCTGACAAATTATAGTGTTTTTACGTCATTGGAGTCTATCCCTTATTACAAGCAATCATCGTTCGCTGAAATCAGTCTCTCCTTAGCCCACCCAACTATGTTTCTTCAAGGCTGGACCACACATGCGAAATCGCCCGACCCAAGACCAAATCTACAGTCCACCAGCATTCATTTCTACCCGAAACTATTGTGGACTGGAATGGCCTTCCCAATAACATCGTCACCATCATAGATAACACCAAGTTTCGCCTCGCACTAAACCACCACTCCCCTCTGTAACTGCCCCTCGGGGCCCTGAGGGTATTTGTAAATAAATAAATAAATAAATAAATAAAAGTCGCTAAATCCACAAAAGCGATTCCTAGCCATTGGGTTTTGGCTTTTTTTTTTCTTGTATATCACCACACCGGACAAGACGAGGAATGGTAGTTGCTCGCCTTAAATCAATTTTACTGTTGCTTTTGTTTACGAAGTGAATGGCATATTATTTTTGACGATGTAACTATAGTGTCTAACAGATTGAGAACAGCATGGCGTGCCTTTAAGTCACCCGGCCATCAGAATGCGACCCATACTTTCCACCGTGCTTTGACAGCGCGCGCACGCTTGATGTGCACGAGACGTTGAAGCGTTTTCGAGGTGCAGACTCAAGCTTGAAGGGAGACAAGGGATGCTCGTCCCTATTGTCTTCACCTGGTCAATAACCTTAGAGTTATTACAATGAACGATGCATACTCTCGAAGGTCTCAAAAGGTTTCGATTTTATTTCTTGCACACATTAATATAAGCTAATATGCTTATTCTGAGAGTCATAAGTGTCCTCATGATTATTTGCAGTTGTTCCCTTGCTGGGTTCCTGAACAGAAAAGGGCACAAACCAGCTGATGTCAACTACTCAGTTCTAAAAGTAATTTGCATCTGTGATGAGCAGACAAAGAAAATGAATGCGGAGTGACAAAACTCAAGAACATGGCCAGTGGCTAAGCTCAAAATAACGAACGTCAAAGCTTCTTCGCATATCTAAGAGTAAACTTAAAATAATAAATATTGAGCTCTTAATAATAAAACTCATTTGTAAACGTAATTCGTAAATTCAAAATATTCGATATAGAGTCCTTGACAATAGAACTTGTTTGCATATCTATTGAGTAATTTAAAATAAATACATATCGAGTTCATCATGAGCAAACTCAATAGCATTCCTAATGAGTAAATTAAAAAAAAAAAATATATATATATATATATATATATATATATATATATATATATATATATAACTGGGAAGAAAAAACCCTTGGTGAAAACAGCGACAACGGACGATGTAATCTTCGACGTTTCGGCCGGAGTCCGGCCTTCGTCAGGAAGACCGGCCTTCGTCCTGACGAAGGCCGGTCTTATGTACATCAATTATGTTCATATTGAGCAAACGTAATTACATTCATAGTGAGTAAATTCAAAAGAATATATATTGAGTTCCTAATGACCAAAGTCAATTCTATTCCTAGTGAGTAAATGCAATAGAATTGATATTGAGTTTCTTACGATCAAACACTTTAGCCGTGGACTTTACACTGAGTTTTAATTGATTCTATAGGAATACATTAGAAGCTGAATTGAAACTCATTGATCATTTCTGTAAGGGACGGTTTTTTTAATATATGCGGCTTTCTTCTGAGCAGTGAGAAAAAATGAAAAACAGTTTGGTTACGATAATTGATTCGACAATAAACTTTATGAACCGCATTCTGCACTATTCGATTCTAATGAAATTAGAGTTGGAATTTGACTATTCGCATACCTCTAGTTATTTTGACGCCTTCCTCGCTAGCGTCAAACGGAATGCATTTGCAATCGGCACGATGTGCTCAATAACAACGCTATTGTTCTTATTCCAGGAGGACCTTCAAGAGATGCGCCCTTTTTATTGCGGTCATCATCCTTCTTGCTTTCTTGGGGCTCGTGTTATATCATTTAGGTTCCCCAGGTGAGCGGCACGTGCTTCAGTAGTAAATAATTGGCATTGGTTCATTGGTGCGCTTATTTAGCGTCTTCACAAACAGGTGGAGCATTCGTAATAATGCACCACAGAAATATATATTTATTTATATAAATTCCTTCAAGGTCCGGGGACGCTACAGTGGTGGGAACAAGTTGCAACAGAAATTAATTAAACAAATACCATATTTAAATAACAGTGACATTACAAATCACCGAGCTGTAGTGTTAGATATTTGTCAGGGAATGAGATACCTGAAGGATGACACGTCTTTACTTGATCTGAAAGAGAGAAAATGAGTTTTTGATTCGAGATGTTATCGAATAAAAAACAATAAAATATTTTGTGTGCTGCAATACCAATAACAAATTTACGGTGAATTTAAAGATATTACGAACTGGCAACAAGCTTTGGTTTTTCGAAACTCAATGCCCATGAAGAGCCGCAAACACTGCTCACGATCATGCGTATGATTAACGTACTCGTTTTAGCTAGCTTGTTACTAATTCAGCAGCGCGCCGTCAGGGCACCCATCAAGGACGCGCTGCGGCAAAAATGACGCAGGAACTGAAACGGCTACTTCACTTTTAAGGCATCACTGTGGACCGCATCTCCGGCGCTCGTTTGGGATCCAAATACGAATACGCGATAACCAGTGGATTAATATTTCGATGCCTGTTGTCTTTCCGCACAGTCATTAAACTGGTCTAACCTCGAATATTAACTGCATTCAATACTACAGTTACAAAGAGAAATATGTAACCTAATATTAGTATAATTATGTTGTTTTTGTTATTTAGCATTGTGAATGTAACAGGCGCGCGTTGGGCATTCTGTAAGGGTATCGGGTGGGCACACATATAGTAAAGAGTGCACATCAGTAAAATGGTCTGTTGAGTTGAAGTTTTTATGGACAAAACTTAGCACTGTGGTTGCCATCTCGTAATATCTATTATCTTTGAGACGTCACGGTATAATTCAGTCGTTTATTTAGTTGTCTATTTTTTGTGCTCGTGAACATCTGATGCCTTAAAAATGATGCAGAAACAGTGAGCATAGAATTTAGTTATAAACAATATAAATACTAGATTGTTTAATTAAAAAGCGTCAGTATCAATTATTTCCGAGGTGTTTGCAAGCGTTGTTTGCGGGACATAGGAATAAGTGAGATGACCGGATTATCAAAGCAAATAGATCAAGCTCGAAAACTCGCCTGTGAACTTGAATACGAATAGAATATATGAGA
Source organism: Ixodes persulcatus (assembly GCA_013358835.2). Classification (NCBI taxonomy): domain Eukaryota; kingdom Metazoa; phylum Arthropoda; class Arachnida; order Ixodida; family Ixodidae; genus Ixodes; species Ixodes persulcatus. The sequence continues at coordinate 153,709 of JABSTQ010009376.1, forward strand.
GCAGGACAGTGGATTATTATTCGAAGGCATTTTTTTAACAAAAGTAATAACTATCGCCCAGTTTTTATATTTATACTAAACTATATGACCAATATAAGAAGCATACAGAATTAACTTGCGTGAACACTTTCTATCATTATTTGATTGGTTCGTCCAGTAGAGTGCAAGGCAACAGAAGAAAACTCCACGTTGGCCCGCACTAACGAAATGTATAGATGTAAAATGCACGATGACAAAATTTCTCACGTAATTTTAAAAACAACACTTAGCACATGAAAAGAAGCGCCAGTAATATTAATATGTGTTCCTTAAAAGACACAAACGATCCAATACAGAGTGTTTTTCTTTAGAATTTACAAAATTGTTTTATAAAGGCTGTGACTCCCGCAATAATGCTCTTTTTGCAGAGAAGTTATATGGCCAGCGAGACATATTATACGGAGCTAATCGTCACGAGTAGTAGAATAATTACATAAAAATGATAATTAATTTGCCATTATTGAAAATAAACCTATACTTCCTAGTAGGAACTTGATGAACGTCTTCCAAAACCACAAAATCAGTAACTTTAAGAAAGACTGTGAGCGTGTTAAGAAGCGCAGTAGTGCGCTAAAGTTACCACACTTGTAACAGGCAAAGGCTCGCGGTGAGAAAACGCGGATGATAAGAAACGTAAAAACCTCACAGGCGCCTTAGTGTACCGGTTGCCTTGCGTCTGCTGCACTAGTGGTAGGTTCTCAAGTTCTCCAAGTCTGTCTAAAATTGGGTAATTTAGTGGCTGTCGACGACACTTAGCAACATTCTAATTGAAATTGTGTAATTTTGACTAAATAAATATTCAGTTATATATTATCCTTAATTATTCGAATTATCGTGACGATTAGCCCTCTATAGACATTTGCAAAAGTTGCCTTCTGCGCGCTGCCATCTTTGTCTGCTGGGCTGTGGAACGCCTTCTGAGCATGCGCTGTTGGTCTGCTGTGCGGTATATCGGATGCTGAGCATGCGTCCACAGCTCAGTGACTCAGCATTTTCTGCCCGGCCGCTTCGTTCGAGGCTGCCGCTGGAAAGGTCTATAAGCCCTCTATATTGTGCACCCCGAGCTGTAAATCTTCTCTGCACAGACTCCACTAGATGTAGCTTTAACGGCTTTTTAAAACAAATCTGTAAAGCCTAAAAAAAACACCTCGTATATGCACCAATATCACACGTGCACTCGACCCTGCGTAACGGAACAACGAGGCTGCTGACGGCCTCGCTTCAGCGGCTCATTACCTCGATGTTCCAGTGATAACAGTACCTAAAATATACGAAGCCACGCTACTTGTCCATCGAGAAATAATTCTTCATCAAACGGGCCCGAGGGGTTCTGACGGCAAACCTCCTGTACGTGTGCCACCGAAGCTACAACGAGCCTGCGCCTTCCTTGCTTTTTGGCTTCGCACTGGATGTGCCTTTACTGCGAAAGCCCCCCACCGCATAAACTCTGCCGTCGACCCCCACTGCCCAACCTGCAATGTTCCTGAGGACTTTTACCATCTCCTCTGGGACTGCGCGACGTTAACGAAAGAAAGAAAATCCCTCTTGGACGGCCAGCTGTACGCCGGCGTCGCACGTGCCACTACAGAGGGAATTCTTTTTCCCTCGGGTCCGGCCGGGACCGCTTCTAAATCATTCGCTCGTCTCTTCACATTCTTAGAAGACACAGAATTGTTCGACCGCCTATACACCACAAGTACCCGACCTTAAGTGCAGAGTGGCAACAAGTGACAGTCATCCACCCGTTCCCTTTGTCCTTGTCTCTCCCTCTCTCTCTCTCTTTTATTTTAATCTGTTCCCCCTCTAACCCATTCCCCAATCCCGAACTGACTCACCCCATTTTTTAGGAGTGGCCAACTGTTCAGGTTTTCCTTTTCAATAAAACGCGTACTACTACTGGAACATCGACAAGATGATATCAAAATTTATAAATAAATCATTTCTAAAGATTGACTATATCGGTCCTACGCTAAAACCTTTAAAACGAGACAAATTATTTGAATTGGCAGATCACAATTATGATAGATTGAATTATATATACCGAGTCTATCAGCCTAATCTTTGAAACATTCCAATCATCCGGGTATTTGCCTAATGAACTATAATATCTCGTTGTAAGTAGGCGGAATAAGCTTTGTAGGCACTTTAATTCTTGTGAGATTTAGTTTGAAAGGGATACGTGAGCAAAACATTTAGCAGTGACGAGGCTTATCAAAATCACTTTTTTCGCCGTCAAAGTAGACCAAGCAATAGGTCACGTTCTGTCAGCACCATCGTAAAAAATAGGCTAATTCATCCTCCCCTAGAGGTCAGCCTGCTCACAGCGGAGAGGAAACCTCAATGGAGCAATGGTGGCAAGGCAACGCGGAGCGCATGTTCGTCTGATTAGTGCACAGGGGTTGCGATGATGCCAGAACGCCGAAATTTTATTGGCTAATTGAGAAAAAAACCTAAAGGGTGAACCTGAAGGCGTTTACCATTGATATCTACCCACTGTCCTTTCAAACAAAGACAATCAGAGGTCGGAGTCGTTTTGACGTCGCCGGAACTCCCTCGCAAGAAGCAGACGATTTTGCTCTCCGCGTGGGGGTCGAAGAGCATTAGCGACAAGGGAGTCCTCAGAGATACAGGGGCCGACGACCTTACGAGACAGGAAAGGGAAAACAGATGCATCATTTTTGCGAGGCTAGAATCTACTTCGTCTGGCAGACGATTTCTAGCGGGACTACCGGAATTGAGAGGAGACCGGGTGGCAGGATGTAATGAAAGAATCACCAGGCGTGGTGTTGGCGTTAACGCCAGCGACAAATGACACTCAAACTTTCCCCGAAAAATGTCCGAAATCGCATGGAGCATTAAAAAAAACCACCTCAACAAGCTCTGTTGACAAAGTCAGCTTTGGATGATCACATGAGGAAGAAGCACGCCGATAATTTACAGACTTACACGGACGAATATTTAAACAGGTCGAGAACTTCAGGTACGGCGGCTTTCCATGTCCTAAAGACAGCAATAGAGTGGAGTGGGAGAATACAGACTGAGCTCTGCTCATAGCCTCGGGGCTACCACTATAGCAGATTATTGTCCTAATGAACTTTAAGTGCGCCCCGCGCGCAGAGGTTGGTGAACGTAAATTACGGCAATCCACGAACCAGTGCTCAAGAAATGCGCTAGGTTCCGTGGAGAAGACAGGCACAGCGTTATGCTTGAAGTGGGTACCGAGCCTTTTCGGAGTCAAGGGAAACGGGGTGAACGATAGCACTGCAGCTGTGTCACATGAGGCGCATCCAGCTCTAATGACACCACCAAACCCACAAAGAGTCAAACAAGACGTGGGGGGTATGTAAGACAAAAAAACCGAGGCCGATCCTTATAAAAGAAACATTGCTGTGGATGTCACGAATGAAGGCGCGTCGCCATGCATTGTTGCGTTCGGGAGGTGACGCTGTCAGGCGCGGAAGCAAGAGTCGGGGCTGTGGCTCGCTGCTAGCATGGCCCCGAGGAAACGGGCCTGGAGTGGGGTTACTGAAGTAGAACTTTTATGTACATTGTTTATACAAGTAGCATGGTCAACTGGTTGATCGACGATCGGCAGTCAGCAGTCGGCAGTCGTCAGTCGGCAGTCTTTGGGCTCTCTGAGCTCAAGTTATATAACCCTCCGAGGGAGAGAAGGCCCGCGGAGCGAGAGAGGAGCCTTCCCCGGCATTCGAGTGTTCACGTGGTATTCGAAGTTCAGGGCGGCTGATGCCATTTCTGGTGTTCTTTCACCAAAGGCAGATGGTGCAATACCTTCACGTTCTTGCCCCGCTTCGGTGGCTGATGCAAGGAGTCGGCGCTCTTGCTGAAACCCAACACCGACAGACCCACACACACATACACACACACACACACAGGCACGCACACGCACGCCGGTGTTTCTCCTTGCGAGGGCTGGCGGTCCCAGATGGTCTCGTGGCCTCCGGGAGACGTTCGTTTTGTGTTTGGAACTTTCCTCGAAAGCCACCACTGGCCGGATGACTCAAGGGTCGGTCTCGGGAATCTGAACGTGCCTGTTTAGCGCCGTTGGCGCGCGCCGGGGCCCTATGTGACAATAGGCTCTGCTGCCGTTGGCGACAGGTGAAGGCCAGGTCCGAGGGCCCTTCATAACAGCATCCACTAGTTACTAACACGGCTGCCACGAATGAGTTCTTTTAAAAGATGAAGAAAATAAACTAGCCATCCGCCCAATCAAAGATTGGAAGCGGTTGCTCAAGCTTCGTCATACGAAGTCTTGGTCTTCAAAACCATGATTCGGTTTGGTGCGGGACACGGGCTTCATGGACAGCATGCAGCCATAATTGGTGTATCGCGACTCGCCGTCGAAGAACCCTTCCCAATGATTCCCATTAGGGTTTGGCTCCTGCCGATGCCAGAAATTTTACTCCTAGGATACCCTTTAGGGCAATGAATACCATATGGGACAATACATTTGGTATATGCGTATGTGGTATGGAGTCCTAATAAGAAGATAGACAAAGAAAATTTTTAAAGGATTCACAAGCTGGCTGTGCGTTTTATTTTTTATAGGTATTGACGAACTGACTCTGAAGTAGAATGCAGAATCAGTGTGGTCTCAAGCCATTAGAAACTAGACGGAGAATTGCGCGGCTAAAACTGCTTTTCTCCCTCTATAATAGGCAAATAAAAATTGACCCGGAGTTGTATCTAAAAGGAGGGCAGAAGTGATCATGAGTGTAGAATCATGACAAGGCGGTTCAACCACACTACGATATCCCGCAGGGGCACCCGTGAAAGCAGGTGTTTGGAGAGTGGCGTCTCCACGGACCCTGAGCCATGCGGGTTCGCCCGCTCACGTCTGGCTGCGCGTGGCTTTCCCATGTCCGGGGAAAAGGGCATCCTGGTGGTTGAGCCGAGCCCAGGGTAGGTTTGGACCGTTCGGGGCCCCCCGGGTGAGGCAATACACCACTTCGGCCCCCGCTTCTCGTAGACGGGAGTCCGGTTAAAACCCGGCCAGGATGCCTCAGTCTAGTCGCCTTTTCTTCTACTATCCTCTCCAATCTTTCATCTTTACCTTTCCTCTTTCTTTTACTTCTCTCTCATTTCTCTTACTCCTTTTTCACCCATCTTTGGTGGCAAGGGCTAACCTTGGGTGGCAATGGACCTCTGTCTTGACTCACACTTGGGCATAGTTTCCCGGCAGCACTGTTAGCGTAACGTCTCTAGCCAACCCCCATTGTTATGGTGCATTACCTAACCCCTTGTTGGGTTCGGTGGTGGGTGGTGCACCGCGGATTCTGCACACTCTTTGCCCTCCTATGGTGCCCCACCCCTCTAAACCTCGTTCAGGGCACGCCCTTAAAAGGCGCTGCCTTGAAAACAAAACCGTTGACAAAGATCCCGAGATAGAATCCTTTACAAAGGTTTTTCTTGTTCACTCTCTTGATGAACAGAAGTCAGTTGCGAAGATGTCAACTTTCATTGCAGCCAAAGATCTAGAGCACCTTGATGGGTTTTCCTACAAGGCCAAAAAACTGTACTCTGGAGACCTCCTTATAAAGGTAAACACAAAAAAACACAAAGCGAAGCACTCCTCAACCTGACCACCATTGTTGACGTAAAGGCGTCGGTGAGTCCTCATCGCACACTTAACACCATTCGTAAAGTCTCTCTGAGGACGACTTTTTGTACACAGGTGAAGAAGAACTCCTCGAGGGACTCACACGTTCCGGCGGCGTCGCTGTTAAGCGCATCATGTTTCGGAAAAATGGTGAACAAATTCCTTCTAAGCATGTTATTCTGACCTTTGAAAAACACACACGTCCAGAGACCGTCAAGGCAGGATACCTGAACTGCCACGTTCGCCATTACGTCCCAACCCCCAGCGGTGCTTCCGTTGCCAACGTTTCGGTCACGGAGCACGGAGCTGCCGTGGGAAGGAGACGTGTGCAAATTGTGGCAGTCGTTTCTGACATTTGTGAGGAGGCTGTGGTCCACTGTGTTAATTGCGGTGGACCACATCCCGCTTATCATCACACCTGTCCCTCGTGGAAACAAGGAAAAGACATCCTTACCGTTAAAGTGAAGGAGAACATTTCGTATTCGGAAGCTAAAAAACAATTCTCCTTCGTATCAAAGGGGAGTTTTGCCGACGTAGTGCGCAGGGGCCCTGCACCACGCTCGGAGTCGAGGGCCACACAGGCCTCTCCCGAGATCTTGGCGGCCGACTTCAGGGCCCCAGCTCCCCAACAGGGGCAGCTGCAGCTTCCCCCCGGCCCTGGTGGTAGCACGCGGGCTGCTCCCCCATCCAAGGACAGGCCGGCAGCAGCCGCGCCTTCCCCCTCCCCTAGGTCCCCTCCTAGGGAGAATGAGCGACTTTTGCTCTTGCTCGCTGGAGAGAGCCCCACTACCAAAGAAGCAGCATGGATCCCATGCAGCTCCAGTGAAAGGAGGGGACAAGACGAGCTTGGGTGACCCCTTGCCCAGTTCGTCCACCACTCCTCTGCCCGTGGGCCAGGCCGGACAAGCTCCGTATCGAGTGCAATGGACACTTCTCAGGAGGGGGAGATGCCAGCAGATGTTGACACTCTTTCCACTCCTGTGTCTGACCAGGATGGCATGGAATGGGAGACGCCCTCTCGCAAATCCAAAAAGAAACAGCCTGTAGTACCGCCCAAACGATGACCCCGTCAGTAGCCGTATTGTGGCCATATCGTCTGCCTAATTTTCGTTGGATCTCCATGTTTTTATTTATTTTACTATGTTTCACTCGTTATATACTGTAAATGACTTAATTTTTGCGGGCTCACATTTTCGCAAATCGGGCCAAAGCTGAAAATTTAAAATTATTCGCGGGTTCTAATTTTCGCGAACCGAGTGTAGCTTCCGTAGCGTTCACATATTGCCCGAAGTGTTCGCGGGACGTATTTTATGCGTTTGTAGGCGATTCGTGAAATTCGCTAAAATTACGTCCTCTCAAAAATTTAGTCATTTACAGTATTTACATATTTACAAACTTCTTAATAGATGACTAAGTTGCATTTTATGCAGTGGAACTGTCGCAGTATTTTAAGAAATATTGATGATGTTAACTATTTCATGGATGAGCTTCGGCTCATCGCACTTGCTTTGCAAGAAACCCACCTTCAATCAAATTTTAACATTTTAAAACATCATCAGGTTTTTAGGAGACCGTCCTGCTTCCCCTCCTTCTGGTGGTGTTGCAGTGGTCGTGCACAGGGGAGTCGCTTGCTCTCAAGTTCCATTCTGCACGCCACTGGAATGTGTTGCAGTGCGTCTCCTCGTGGACCACCTTGTAACAGTTGTCTCTTTATAATTGCCACCAAACGTTCCTGTGAATCTTCAAGAGCTGCACGGACTTGTAGGACAGCTTCCACATCCTTTTTTAACTTTAGGTGATTTTAACGCTCATAATCCCATGTGGGGTAGTACCCGTCAGGACTCCCGTGGTTGTGTAATTTAACGTCTTTCATTGTCTTCTGGGCTGTGCCTTCTTAACGGGAGACAGCCTACTTTTTTTAGTGCGGCACACGACTCATTCACATCCATTGACCTTTCTATTGCTTCACCTTCATTACTTCCTTTCCTTTCCTGCAAGGTTCTTCATAACCCCTTTGGAAGTGATCACTATCCAGTTATTTTAGAAAGCACCATTATATTGCCTAATCTTTTAAAGCGGGTCCTTAGGTAGAAGTTAGACAAGGCTGACTGGACGCTTTTTAATCTTCACTCCACTTTAGATCCTTCGATTCTCTCTTCCATGTCCCCTGAGAACGCTACGCTTCATGTTACTGAGCAGATACTAAGGGCTGCTCAGCAGTCCATTCCACAAACATCTGATAATACACCCCAAAATTGCAAACCTTTGTGGAACGAGGAGTGTCCCACGACCCGGACGGACCAAAATAGGGCGTGGGGCCGATTTCGCCGATACCCCACTTCACGCAACCTTGTTGAGTTCAAGCGACGAAAAAGCTAAGGCTCGTTGGACTAGGAAGCAAGCATAGCGGAAGTCGTAGATGAAGTATTTTCTCTAACTAGTTTTGTACTGGCCAAAAAGGCCTGCGACAGATATCGGAAAATAAATGGAGATTATAGGTGCTTTGCTATTCCAACGTTTAACGCTCCTTCTTCATCACTAAGAGACATTGGTAATTGTCACGCCGGGGAGGTACGCGGAGTCATCCACATATCCCTCCACAACTGGCAAATTCTCACTTAGGCAGATTGGAGGGCGTCCCACTACCGTATTGACAACGGGTATTTTCTCTCCGTTCCTGAGGGTAACAAAGCCGTCATCGATCTCGGCTGACTTATTTCCCCGTGGGTCAGCCCACAAGCACGACGCTTGATGTCTGTCGCTTGGTTTGGACGTACAGCCTTCGGCCCGGTTTCCAGTCCTACCGCAGTTCCAACATTTCGGGGTTTGAAGCATTGGCGGACGACTGCGACAGTTTTCAGCTTTATGGCCGATCATGTTGCAAAGAAAGCAACGCAAGACTCTCCTGCCTGGACTAGTTATTGTATCTCTGGGCGATGCCGCATTCGGTTTCTCAGCCGACTCGTCACCTTTGAGCTTGCAGGTGCCGGGCTGAACCTGCGCCTCAAGAAATACATCTGCTTTTGACGCCACTTCGTCCAGGTCTCGGCATTCTCGCTCTCGGAGGAATGCTGATAACTTGCTAGAGCATGTTACTAGGAACTGCTCCACCAAGACCGCATCACGTAGGGCTTCGAAAGTCTTTGCTACTTCCGCCATCTCTACCCACCTATCGAAATAACCCGCTAGACGGGCGGCAAACTGCCTCCTTGTTTCTCCATCCTCTGGCTTTGCCTCTCTGAACATTTCCCTGTACCCCTCTTTTGTGTGGCGGAACCTCTGCAGTAAGGCCAGCTTTACTCGCGTGTAATCCAGCGCGTCCCCGGGAGACAGCCGCCCCACCACCGTCAGTGCTTCCCCGGTCAGACACAAACTAAAGGCCGGTTCAGACACTTGCGTTTGAGTGCGTTTGACTGCGTTGCGTCGAGTGCAGAAAGCCAGTCACCGGCACATTTGTGCTTCGTATGAAGCATGGAATCCAATTCAAGGAATCATCTTGGCACGCGATATAAGCAGAAGGGATGTCCTGGTTTCTCGCTGCCGCAACGCAGTCAAACGCAGTCAAACGCAACTGTCTGAACCAGGCTTAAGAGTTGTCGCCCACTTCTGTTGCGGCCATCCTAGTCCGGTTGCTGTTCGCTCGAACCACTTCAGATAGGCGCCCAGATCGTCTCTTCCCTCTTTAAATTGAGGGATTAAATTGTGCGGACTCCCACATTGTGCTTGTCCGCCTGCCTCTCCTTCACCGTAATTATGGTTTCCTTCCTGGCTGGCCGCCGCGCCTTGCTGTACAGCTAATTTTAGTCGAAGTACCTCTTGTTCTTTAACTAATCGTAGGCATTCGCCTTCTCGTTCTAGCCTTGCGGCATCACGCAATCGTGCCCTCTCGGCTCTTTCCTCCTCCACCCATTTCTTAAGCTCGGCTCCCTGGTAGCCCAACTCTTTTCCTGCCGCAATCAAACTTTGTGTATCCATCACGTCCAACTCAGCTCCACTGACTCGTCCGCACCCAGCCCGGCGTAATTAAGTGTATGGAAAGATGGTGCATCCTGGTAGGCTCGCCAATTTGGCACGCCGGGGAGGTACGCGGAGTCAGTAGAGACAAGAAGGCCAGTGAAGGATGAGAATAAAGGAATATTTATTTACAAAAAAAGAGCAAAGGAAAGAAAAACGATAACTAGAAGTAGTGCATAAGTAAGTTTCCGTCTCAGTGATAAGTCCCCAGTCGATCCACTCACGGACACTTGCTCGTGGTTGGGGGGGTTGGGGCTCAGCGCTCGGATGCCGGACTGGCGGAACGACGTCCCAGGCTGAGTCCAGTTCCTCGGAGCGTAGCCCAGGCTTGCTCGGTGCCTCGCCGAGAGCTCGTTCCTTGGCTCGGTGCGTCGCCGATACCTCGTTCCTTGCTCGGTGCGTCGCCGAGAGCTCGTCTTTGGTTCGGTGCGTCGCCGATACCTCGTTCCTTGCTCGGTGCGTCCCCGAGAGCTCGTCTTTGGTTCGGTGCGTCACCGAGACCTCGTTCCTTGGCTCGGTGCGTCGCCAAGACCGGAAGCTCCCGCCGATTCCAAAGAATCCCGACCGCTTCTCTGCCTCGCGCCCCGTTGCTTCTCTTCTTCTCCTTTCCTTATAGTTGCACACCCGTGACAGTTATATACTCGGCGAACATTTTTATAATTCATCTAGTTTGGCCAACTACAGTGTTACCTTCGTACAGTTAAAAGCTCGTGCGGAGCGACAAAAGCTTGTCATCTCAGGAGGAAATTCAGCATCTTATAACCAATCTTTTACGCGATGCGAGCTTGAGATGGCCCTTAATGTAGCTAAGCTCTTTGCCCCTGGTCCCGATAGAATTCACTATGAGATGCTTCGCCACCTTTCTTTGGAATCCCTTGAGAACCATCTCCTCTTTTTCAATCTTTTGTGGAAAAAAGCATGTTTCCCTCAGGCTTGAAATCATGCACATACCATCCCCTTTCTAAAACCTAATAAAGACCCCTCAACCATCAAGTTATCGCCCAATTGCACTGACGAGCTGCCTCGGGAAAACTTTTGAAAGAGTTATAAACAGCCGACTGGTATATATATTAGAGAGCCAGAGGGTCTTTGATAACAATCAGTGTGGATTCCGCCAAGCTCTATCTACCCTTGACCACTTAGTTCGCCTGGAAACTGGTATACGCGAGGTATTTGTAAACAGGCAGCACTGTGTTGCTGTTTTTTCGACTTAGAAAGGGCACATAACACAGCGTGGAAGTATGGGATTCTCCAAAACCTGTATGCCAGCAATATCTGTGGCCATATGCTGCGAAGCATAAAGGAATATCTGACGGACAGGACTTTTCAAGTTCGTCTCGATTCAGTCCTATCTGATTCCTTTGTTCATGAAAACGGAGTCCCTCCAGGGGGTGTTTTAAGTGTGACTTTATTTTGGCTAGCAATGAATTCACATACACGACTGCTGCCACCTTCAATTACATATTCTCTTTATGCTGATGATATACAGATTTCATCATCCTCTTGTAACCTTTCCAGTTGTGAGCGTCAGTTGCAGTAGGCCATAAACAATCTGTCAAAGTGGGCCCACGAAATCGGGTTCAAGTTCTCTGCCTGAAAAACGGTGTGTGATCCTTTTTTTTATGCCGCGGGTTGTCTTTGGATCCATCCCTGGAATTAAATGGAACCCCTATCCCTGTTAGAAAGTAGCACCGATTTCTTGGTGTAATATTTGATAAAAAGCTTAACTTTATTTCCCACCTTAAATCGCTGAAACAAAAATGCCTTCAGTCCACAAACCTTTTGAAAGTTTTATCTCACAAGGCTTGGGGGTCTGATATAAAATGTATCCTGCGGTTATACAATGCCCTTGTACGATCCCGTCTTGACTACGGTGCAGTAGTGTATGGTTAGGCTCGGCCCTCTGCCCTTAAAATGTTGGACCCAGTTCACCATCTCGGCTTACGACTGGCAACAGGAGTCTTCCGGACGTCCCCCGTCCTCAGTTTTTATGCAGAACCCAATGCACTATCCCTGAACAAACGACGTACTTGTTTTAGTCTAACATATGCTTACAAGATTCTGGCCGACCCCCAGCATCTGACGTACTCTTCACTTACAAGGTCAAGGTTCTTTCGCATTTTTGAAAATAAACCAAGCAGTGTGACACCGTTAAGCTTCCGTATTGAACATCTTCGCACTTCGCTGTACCTTTCTCTGGACCAGTTGGCCTCGTTCGGAAAGTCAACGGTATTCCACCTTACAGTGTGTTGAATCCGACTGGTCTCTTGCGAAGTTCAACAAGCACGGCATTTCCCATGATGTAATTAAGCAAAAGTTTGGTGAACTGCAAGCTAAGTATGATGGTTATCTTCATGTTTATACAGATGGTTCCAAGACCTCCTCTTTTGTTGGCTGCGCTGTGTATTCTGAAAGCTTCTCCAAGGTTCAACGACATGATTGTATTTGCCAGCATTTTTACTGCGGAGCTCTATGCCGTATCAATGGCGATTGAATGCATTAGGAATAGAAAAATACTGAGGACGGTCCTGTTTGTTGACTCTTAAAGCGTGATTCTTGCAGTTTGCTCTCTTAAAGACAATTAGATATGCTTGAACAGCAGATTCGGTATAAACTCAACTCTGCTTTGCATGGAGGTCAAAATATAAAATTCTGTTGGATACCCAGTCACATTGGCATACAGGACAATGAAGAAGCCGACAAGCTTGCAGGGTCTGTCGGTAACCTTACACAATTGCTGTCCTGTTTACCCTATCAAGATATTAAGCCCTTGGTGAAGTCCTCGATTCTTTATTCTTGGCAATCAGACTGGGACATGGAGTGCGATAACAAGCTTCATCTTACCAAACCTGCTTTGGGAGTTTGGGAAAGCTCTTCATGCAAGAGCCGACTTCATGAAACGTTGTAGTGCCGTCTGAGAATTGGACACTCTTTTATAACCCATAGGTATCTGCTTTCGGGAGAAGATCCACCAGTCTGCGATCAGTGTGGAGATAGGCTCACTGTTTTGCATATCTTGTGGTTGTGTCCCGGCCTTGAGCCCAAGCGCCGCATTCATTTCCCTGAATGTTTTCAACATCATATCCCATTTCATCCTGCTCTCCTTCTGGGAGAGAATCCTCCGGTCTCTTTTGAACGAGTAATAGAGTTTCTTGGTTGTGTTGGCCTTTTACACCGATTATAGTTTTTTGGTTACTCGTTTGTAAAACCCGTTTTTAAGCACAATGATGCCTTCAATTAGTTTGGCGCAGATGGCCTCGTAGCTTTTGCGCCATAAACCCCCAAAATATCTCTCTCTCTCCCACAATACGATAGAATGGATGTTTTTACATATTTTCTTTTCACATAAACAATGGAAGAATGAAACGGTCTTCCATAATGTGTAACTCAACATATATGTCAACTTTTGAGTCGTCTTTAGAACAGGATTTTTTTGCAATAAAAAAGCCTGGACGGATGTATATACTAATAATATTTACAACGTTGTATTTTGGTATGTCGTGTGGCAAAACTATAATTGGACTGTGTACGTTTTTTGTATCAGCTATTCAACTCTCCTGTAATGGCCTTCAAATGTAGGCTGATAGTATTCTTAAATAAAAACAAAACAACTATGAGGTACTACTCCTACTACCAATGAATATTGTTAGTGCTGGACCTTCAATTTGTAATTTATCCCACCTGAGAAAAAGACGGGATTACTAAGGCCATGGCGGAGCTGCAAACAAAAAGTTTAAAACCGAGCTTGGGTTCAACAAAAAGATGAGTGAGTGCAATCGCAAAAACGCCACAATAATGTTTTCAGAGCCCCACTGCCGTCGACGCTGCTTTCAAGAACCATTGCAGCAGGGAGGACTACCAAACAATAACTGCAACATACTACTGAATTCAACATGACAATATTTGAAAAAAAGGACGAGTTCGACGAGAAAACGCCAAAACACTTACACTTCGAAACTGCAAAACAACAATGCAGAACCTCAAGTATATGGGATTCCTCACCCGCGTTCCCTGGTCTGCCGGTTATCACTTCTCCCGCGGCTGCGCCGCCTGACTTCACAAGACCGTGTTGCTGAGACGGGACCGACTGCTCACCATGGGTCACGCGACCATGGACGGTACTGCTAGAAAGAGAACCAAGCTGGCAACGATTACGGGTGGCCGCTCCTGCGGTCGCCTGACTCGACTCTTGAATAAGAAGGAACTTCCTCGCTGCTGCCGCGGACCCGCAGAGACGTCAGCACTGGGCTGCCTCCATGGGTACCGTGCTGCCCACCCTTGGCCGTGCCCACCGCAAGCCACTTGATCACCGGCATGAAAGAGATTACCGCTGCCTGAGGCCCCGCAGGATTACGCCGTAATAAAATAGATGTTCGTGAGAGCTTGTCTGCATTTTTATTCTCTTCGGAGGCGATTGGTCGGGACGTGGAACACTCTACAATTATTAAAAGTGTTCCTGACCGGGATTGGTGGTCACTCGTGCGAGGGGCTCAAGAACTTTGTTGTTAGGGAGTACCAGAGAAAAATAGTTTTCCTTGTAGTTATGGCCCTACACAGCCCTAGTAAAGTCCCAGGTCCCGTGATCACCGAGTGGTACAAATTTAACGGGATTGTACAAAAAGACCAAGAGAAAGGAGGCATTTTGTAGTTGGGTTATTGCAAATCACGGGAAAATGCAATATCAGATAGATTTTTTTAAGAAACTTTACGGTGGAGGCTTTTTTCCAGGCTCCAGTGGAAAAAAAAAAAAGGTCAACGCGAGTTGTTTAACGGAGAATCTTTAATTTGATGTAATGCACAGGATTGCCATGAACAACTAGCAGCGACACAAATGGCTTCGTTTCACGTGTAAAGCAAGAACTTGGCGGCAAATCTGGTTTGGCGGCAAAAGAACCACAGTAAGACATGCTATGGCCCTAATAACACCGACAGGAATCAAATAAATTCAAGAGATTTCTAAAGAAACATAATCCATCAAGCAAGTGGTACAATCTTCACATCCGCACATTGTGTTCCAGCGTTTAACGCCCGAAGAAGTGCTACAATAACGTGGACACAAAACTCACACTGTAGAGTACGCTGATGGTGATGGCGGTACTGCTGCAGTGAGGTGTCAGTAACCTTTATAGCCGTTGCCATGTAACCAGACACTTCGGAGGAAACAACCTAACCATGCTAGTGGATGCCCAGACAGCTGATATTCCCGAAAGTGTGTGCGCGTCATTTTATTTTTTCAGGTGAAGAGCGAACTTGTCTACGCTGTCTAAAAAACGTTCAGGGCGCATTGTTTGACCATAAATAAAAATGTAATCTCTCAAAAGTTTACAGAAATCAAGCTGTAGCAGGCGAAGCAAAAGCATCCTGTCTGTGTTTGCTTGTTATATGCTTGTTCTATGAAAACCTTAATATTTTGTAAGCTTGCTCTAAGCTTGTTCTGTAAATTTCAGGAAATTTCTTCTATTTTTCTATCTGCTCTTTTTTCCTGGCCCATGTATTTGCTGTGCCATATAAATAAATGTATCAAAACATATATAAATAAACTAAGTCAGAATAAGCACTGGAGAAAAGGTCAAAAGAAGGGGGGGGGGGGGGGGGCGCACGTTAAAAAAGCGACTACGAAATCTTTCAGATCCCAACCTCAAACCATATTAAAAAAACAATAGCTCTATTAAAACATACTGTTTAACCTGAGGGACGAGAGTCAGTGCTTTTCTAAAAGCCAAGATCATTTCTCTTTGTATAGCTTCGCGATAATCGCCCAGAAAGAAGTTGAATGCAAATGTAGTCAAGGTTGTATGTGCGGAAGCCGAGTATGGACTGAAACATAAAGTGTGTGAATCTGTCAGACATTGCGAACCGCCGCTGAACCCGTTGGGCAACATGGATGGTCGTATTCGGCGGGGTGTTGAGACACGAAAAGTTCAACTGCAAAAAAGTGCATGTTGATTTACAAATCAATAATGCAATAGACTAACTTTATTTTCTCATCATAGATTAAAAAGAAGGTCGGGATAAAAAATGCAAACCACCTAGTTACCCGGACCTCAGAAAAGCAAACAGAAAACTGCCTGAAAAGGGCGGTACCCTTTAATGGTACTCATGTTTTTTTGTTTTTTTTCAAGTATTATTGAAGTGTAGATAATGATAATGGTAATTACTGCGACTAATGAAACCAAAAAGCGGATGAGCGAAATGGCTGCGCATAGAAAGCCAGAATTCATAAACAATTGAGGACAAATAATTGTCATGCTACAGTTCCTTAGCTCATTTTCTATTTATTAACAATGTGGAATATACTAAGACCCAGCTATGCCACTTGGCCTATAAATAAAACATCTGTATAGTTTGTTAAGAAAACTAACTTCGTGCTTTCAAAAAAAGTGTAAGGTATGTAATCGAATATTGCACATAGTCTGCAGCGCTACATTGCACTTTTAGATTGCTAGGGTGTGTTTTTATGTGTTCTAGCTTTTAAACGAACTCTAACATAAGGTAAAACAAGGTTTGCAAGTGAGGTGAACGCTTGTTTATGATCAGAATGTATAGTGAAAACCGACGTGACAGTGCAACAACGTAGCGCCTATTATATGTTAAACGGGAAGAGATACATTCTGGAGGAGGCTGTAAACGATGTGTTTCTCCCTTCCGCTTAATGATTATAATTCCAGTTTTTGAAGATGGTTGAGGAGGGCCTGTAGAACTCCTCTAGAAGAAGGCCAATTGAGTCGAGGACCTTTTTGTTGTGGAGTGCGATATTTTGCTTCGTGTTATCCGAGCTACGGAGCGCTTAGAGACGCAGCACAAATCTTCATTTTTATAATGTCGGACACCAGGCTGAACCTCGCTTGGCAATGATGAAAACACGTACATGGTTCGTTCGTGTCACGGTATGGATATTTATTCATCAGGTTTACTTACATTGTGAACGTTATTTCTGCCACGTTTCCACACTTAGAATTTTTTCCGAACAATAAAACAATTACCCTATTTTAATCTTCTACATTTTAACCTTTAAACGTAAGATTGGAAAACAAGCCACAAAACAAGCCAT
The DNA here is from genome assembly GCA_013358835.2 of Ixodes persulcatus. Taxonomy (NCBI): domain Eukaryota; kingdom Metazoa; phylum Arthropoda; class Arachnida; order Ixodida; family Ixodidae; genus Ixodes; species Ixodes persulcatus. The sequence continues at coordinate 170,430 of JABSTQ010009376.1, forward strand.
ATCCTATAATGTGCAGTTAGTGCGACGGCTACGCGCATAGCCTACATAAACCAGCATGGCACACCACCACGTCAGTCATACTCCCGTTGTCCGAACCACACTTTACCTCCCGACTGTCATAACAGTTACGCCCAATGAATGATCGTACATGATATCTCGCGAAATAGCTACCGGGTTTTGTACCAAACGCTAACAAGCGAGAATGTGCTTTATGCGAATATATACTGTATGTAACATCGTAGAGATGAATTCATATTGATGTAACGTTCTCTAGATCGCTCCGACACGGACGTCGAAGGTGATGGAGGCAACGACAATAAGGACCAGTACCTGCCGCAGTCACCGCCAAGTGGTGGGGCTCCAGCAACAGGTGCGTGACAAAGGAACGGAACCCTTACTTTTTCAATTCTCATAATGGCGTATGATTGTTTCCGCAGTCCTAATAGTTTACTCTATTGAGGCAGATATTATTCCAGAGAAGGTTTTCCTGCCGGCGCCATTTTCAGACCTCGTGCGTAAGGCGCGTTGTCTCCTGGCTTTTCGATGCGATGAAAAAGGGCGTGCTGGGCTGTGGGAATTACACGCTGGGCTGGGAATTTGTGAACTTTTAAATGGCCTACAGTTCTCGTTTTGTTTCTCTTTGACACGCAGAAATCGCATTTTGCTGAACAGGGGTCACCACATTGCAAAGTCGGGCCATAATATTTACCTCAATACTTCCCATGGGATAGACTAATTCACTCTTCGTATAGTTTCCATATAAATGCACTCACTAATGCCAATGAATGTGCGTTGAACATATACTTAATATAAGCGAAATTACAAATACGTTATAAAGCAATCGCCCCCTATCCGTAACTCGAACGATCGTAGTAACACAACACATAGGGTAGCGTCGAGTTAGATGCGATTGCACCGTCGCATTTTCTGCCGCGGCGGCAGCTCCGGGAAAGATGCATATTGTGCTTTAACTAATCGCCGAAGGGTGACTTTGTAATGGAATATAGGCCGCAGTGGCTAAATTTCAGTTGAGGTGAACGTAATAAATAAAAACAGAATTATAAAAAGTACTAAAGTGTCCAGAGAGGACACGTCCCTTAAAACACGATTTTTCGCCACGCAAAAAAAATATTCCAGGAGTGTTTACGAGGCAAGACGCAATTTGGATGAAGAAGGCGGAGGTCGCGGCCCTCTAAGCCCCTGCCGTTCCTTACACCATATTTACTTCTCTCATTGGCTGGAGAGATGATTGACGAGTGAAATGTTGGGTGTGAAAGTGTTCCTCCGTAGCGTAGTAGTATTTTAATCGACATTACCTCTATGTTTGAGAAGCAATACATCTATGTAGAGTCAATATTGTTTTCAAAAAAATTCCGACATTACCTTTTCCGCTTTGGTTTGAAACGATAATAAACATAGCGGCCGGCATTTCGGGCGTGTTCAACGAGCATAGCTCGTTGGCCTCGTCCATTTTTGATTGTGAATCATGTTGCATTCCCGAGGTGTTGAGAAGATGATCTCCTCAACCGACGCAGTTTACACCAAACAGCTGTCGCAAGCACGTGCCTTCGGATGCACCGTCGGGTGCTTTTCTTTCGTCGCGGGACTGGCCTAAGTCTAGCGTACCACGTTAACTATTTCTCTTGATATAGCTCGATTTACTCGTTTACGCTTGTTGGTCGTAAACAAATATGGTTGTTACAGTAAAAGCAGCCAAACTGCTCTGTGAATTGTGCAACCATTGTGATTGTGACTTTGATTTTAATACCACGACGACACCTACATAGGCAAGAATTTGGCAAGCTATTTGGCTGCAGACAATCGGGCGTTAGCCTCACAGCACGTTTTGTCCAGGTATGCACAGTACATTTTGCTTAGAAAGATTGGTAACTCTCAAGTTTTGCAGCGCTCATGACCTTCCCAAACGAATATTTGAGGTTTTGTTTTAATTGCGCGTCGGGACGATCACCCCCTTGACTCGCGGACACCATTGCCTGCAGCCATTTTAGTCTTCGTAGGGAGTGCTGACCCGAGGGCGACATCGAAGTTCACGAGGAATCTCGTTATGGTTCAGGCACTCACGGTTGAAGCGTTGATGGCATTCTGGGCGGACGATTTCTTTGGATTGGTTGGAGTTATTTTCTCAAGTTGCCCAAGGCAGGAGAACCGTACAAGGTACGAATGAATGCAAAAATGTTCCAAAAGTCGGGACTCATCAATATAAAAACAAAGCAGACGGCACACATACTGTTTTTTTTTTTTCTTCTGATCAATCTGCTCCTAAAGTTTATCGTATTTTGAAAGTGATGAAATCGAGTGGCCATTGCGCCCAATTTGTTTTCAGTCATTGCTTCTCTCACTTGCAGCGTGTTAAATTGAAAAATGGACGCTGAAAGTGCGAGATTGAAAAATTAAAAAAAGGTGCAAAGGAGAGCTGCTAGATTTATTACATCCAGATACCGTAGGCACTGAGTCTGTCAGTGCGATGCTCACCCAACTAAACTTGCCGCCATTGGAAGAACGAAGGAGAGTAGCCAGATTAAAACTGCTGCATTTGATTCAAAACAAAAGTTAACATAGATTCGCTGCGATATTTAAAGTCTCGCCCTTCAAGAAGATCTTCGGGGCGGTTCATACCGAAATGCTAATGCCGATGAATGCCCGGATCGCACATTTTTAAATATTCTTTTTTTTTCGAGGACCATAGCTGAGTGGACAACCCTCCCGCAAGATGCTTTTGCATGTGACACCGTTGAAGGTTTGAGCCGGCCTGAGAGGAATCGCCCAACAACACATATAATGTACTTTTCTTTCATTTTATTTCTCTGATGTTTAGTTCGCTTTATTTATATACGTTTAAATGCATCTGTGTCTGAACATTCATGTGCTTATCATTCTTGGAAGTGTGCTTTAAACATTTTGTTATTTTACTAATAACCCACTCCTGTAATGGCCAATAGGCCAACAGTACGAATAAATAAATAAATAAATAAATAAAATGAGTTAGATCTCTCCCGTAACTGGAAAAGCGACTTGATAGTACGTATTATCACGAGTTTGTGGACCACGTTCGTGGACGCGTCCTTTGACGAGAATGCCGTAATGATTTCTTTTGATGTTATTTCATTGTTTACATATATCCCCATCCTTCTAGCTGTGCGAGCAGCTGAAACGCGCTATATAATAATGACACGCTCCAATCACGCACATTCTTGACTATTCAAGGACACTGTTGTACTGCTACGCTTTTGTTTTAACCAGTCTCATTTCACATTTCGTGGACAATTTTATCACTAGACTGAAACTTGTCCATGGGTAGTCTGGTTTTCTGTGACTATGGCGAATCTGGTCTTGGAACATGTGAGGAAACGCTCACAGCAGACTTGCGCACCCAGTAGAGTTCAATAGGCGTTACGTAGGCGGCACTTTCATAATTTAAAAAAAATGACCATACTAATGACTTTTATTTAACGTTTAACAGCGTTCAATCGTCAATACAATTTACACGTAAAGTAGGGCAGAATAGGAAACTGCCTTTTCTGGAAATAATGCTGTGCCGTAACAGCACAGGCCAGATAGAAATAACTGCGTACCGTAAAGCTTGCGACAAAGGTAACTTGAACTTAACTCCCATCATCCGATTCAACACAAAAGATCAGTCGAAAAACCATGCTACATTGGTTCGAACTTATTTCTTCTAATCCGGAACTACGAGTATCTGAGAGTGGCCATGGCGGCAACGCACGCAACATGTCATCTAACCACTTCCTTGTTGTCATGCAGCTCTTGCTGATTGCCGGCGGGCGTACTCTCGCTTCAACTGCACCGTCACCAGAGACATCGGAAACAGAAGCAAACAAAGTAGCGTGTCACTTTGGGCAACTGTACCACGCGATCTTCGGCTTCGTGACGTCATCGACACAAGCGCCATCGACTATAAGAGCCACAGCCGGCCTCAGGCCATCAGTGGGCATGGCGGCAACGCACGCAACATGTCATCTAACCACTTCCTTGTTGTCATGCAGCTCTTGCTGATTGCCGGCGGGCGTACTCTCGCTTCAACTGCACCGTCACCAGAGACATCGGAAACAGAAGCAAACAAAGCAGCGTGTCACTTGGGCAACTGTACCACGCGATCTTCGGCTTCGTGACGTCATCGACACAAGCGCCATCGACTATAAGAGCCACAGCCGGCCCTCAGGCCATCAGTGGGCATGGCGGCAACACACGCAACATGTCGTCTAACCACTTCCTGTTGTCATGCAGCTCTTGCTGATTGCCGGCGGGCGTACTCTCGCTTCAACTTCACTATCACCAGAGACATCGGAAACAGAAGCAAACAAAGAAGCGTGTCACTTTGGGCAACTGGACCACGTGATCTTCGGCTTCGTGACGTCATCGACACAAGCGCCATCGACTATAAGAGCCACAGCCGGCCCTCAGGCCATCACTGGGCACGGCGGCAACGCACGCAACATGTCGTCTAACCACTTTCTTGTTGTCATGCAGCTCTTGCTGATTGCCGGCGGGCGTACTCTCACTTCAACTGCACCATCACCAGAGACATCGGAAACAGAAGCAAACAAAGCAGCGTGTCACTTTGGGCAACTGGACCACGTGATTTTCGGCTTCGTGACGTCATCGAAACAAGCGCCATCGACTATAAGAGCCACAGCCGGCCCTCAGGCCATCAGTGGGCACGGCGGCAACGCACGCAACATGTCGTCTAACCACTTCCTTGCTGTCATGCAGCTCTTGCTGATTGCCGGCGGGCGTACTCTCGCTTCAACTGCACCATCACCAGAAACATTGGAAACAGAAGCAAACAAAGCAGCGTGTCACGTTGGGCAACTTGACCACGTGATATTCGGCTTCGTGACGTCATCGACACAAGCGCCATCGACTACAAGAGCCACAGCCGGCCCTCAGGCCATCAGTGGGCACGGCGGCAACGCACGCAACATATCATCTAACCACATCCTTGTTGTCATGCAGCTCTTGCTGATTGCCGGCGGGCGTACTCTCGCTTCAACTGCACCATCACCAGAGACATCGGAAACAGAAGCAAACAAAGCAGCGTGTCACTTTGGGCAACTTGACCACGTGATATTCGGCTTCGTGACGTCATCGACACAAGCGCCATCGACTATGAGAGCCACAGCCGGCCCTCAGGCCATCAGTGGGCACGGCGGCAACACACGCAACATGTCGTCTAACCACTTCCTTGTTGTCATGCAGCTCTTGCTGATTGCCGGCGGGCGTACTCTCGCTTCAACAGCACCATCCCCAGAGACATCGGAAACAGAAGGAAACAAAGAAGCGTGTGACTTTGGGCAACTGGACCACGTGATCTTCGGCTTCGTGACGTCATCGACACAAGCGCCATCGACTATAAGAGCCACAGCCGGCCCTCAGGCCATCAGTGGGCACGGCGGCAACGCACGCAAACATGTCGTCTAACCACTTCCTTGCTGTTATGCAGCTCTTGCTGATTGCCGGCGGGCGTACTCTCGCTTCAACTGCACCATCACCAGAGACATTGGAAACAGAAGCAAACAAAGCAGCGTGTCACTTTGGGCAACTTGACCACGTGATATTCGGCTTCGTGACGTCATCGACACAAGCGCCATCGACTATAAGAGCCACAGCCGGCCCTCAGGCCATCAGTGGGCACGGCGGCAACGCACGCAACATATCATCTAACCACATCCTTGTTGTCATGCAGCTCTTGCTGATTGCCGGCGGGCGTACTCTCGCTTCAACTGCACCATCACCAGAGACATCGGAAACAGAAGCAAACAAAGCAGTGTGTCACTTTGGGCAACCTGACCACGTGATATTCGGCTTAGTGACGTCATCGACACAAGCGCCATCGACTATAAGAGCCACAGCCGGCCCTCAGGCCATCACTGGGCACGGCGGCAACGCACGCAACATGTCGTCTAACCACTTCCTTGTTGTCATGCAGGTTAGTAAGAAGCGTTTTTTTTTTTTTCGAATTCGAGAGCTATTACGTTTGCCTTGTAGTGCTGCTGTGCCCCGGCTTGTTGTTATGTATTGTTGCCGACTGTGCTTACTCTGTACGCATGTATTACTGCTGTTAGCTGGGGACGTCTGAACTTAACCCGGGCGCGATGTCGGAAGCTCAGGCAAAACAGCTAGCTGATATGCCTGAAGCTTCTCCAGGATCTTTCGACACGCTCAGTCAAGATAGAAGAGGGCCAGTGTAGCCTGATCCAGACGGGTAACGAAATCAAAGCTAACCAAACACTAATCGAAGTAAAATTGAAGTAATTGGCCGAAGAATTGATTCTGTTGAGTCGGTAACAACTGATATCCGGAAAGAACTCACTGAGGCACGCGAAGTAATCAAATCTGTGCAAGAAGACAACGCGTCTTTGCAAAGTCGGCTTGGATGACTTCGAAGATCGGTCGAGACGCGAAAACCATAATTTTTCACGGGGTAACAGGGTATTCAAGGTCGGAGACGTGGGCACAAACAGGAAGTAAAATTATTGAAATACTATCTCGTTCAGTTGACCCCCAGATAACCTCGGAGAGCATCGATCGTGCCCATAGATTGGGATATTTCTCGGACGACCGATGCAGACCGGTTATCGTGAAATTCGCGTCGTACAAACTAAAAGACAAGGTTTTATCGTTCCGTTCGACGCTGAAAAACGCTGGGACTACAGTGCACGAGGATTTCTGTCTGGCGACACGACAGGCAAGAAGGAAACTTCTTCAATTTGGACCATCTGAAAATGCAACCTTCAAACTCCGGTACAACAAACTTCTTATTGGCCAGACAAGCTACTTTTTAATCCGCTTACTAATAGTGTACGACAAGCAGACCTGCGCAGTGGCGGCTTGTCCTGCCCCCACTATCGCTGTAAATAACCAAACTCAAAATGCCAGTCATGCAGCACCTACGTTGTAGCATGTTGCGAGGGGTGGTGGCCCTATTCAGACATCGTTCTCTGCGCAACTCTCGATTCTTTTTACAAATATTAGGAGTGTTATCAATAAACGGGACGACCTTTGTTCAATAATTGACTCATCCAAATGCTAGTATTGTTGTTTTGACAGAAACCTTCGCTGACAAGTAAGATTTGTAACAGTGAAATTTAGCACTGTCAAAAGAAGTTTCATATTTATCGGCAAGATAGAGTTGGTAAAAGTGGCGGCGGTGTTATGCTCGGCTGTGGCTGATAATATTTCTTCACTTTCTTGTAAACGTAGCCACGGATCTGGAGATACTGTGGATTTGCACTTGTTTAAATCATCGCAATTATGCTTTGGGCGTTTGCTAGCCTGGCGCCTTCGAGAAGTTCTACCTTTGTTTCTGACCTTCATGACGTCATCAATGCTGTCACAGTCCGTTTCCCTGACCTTCCAGTCTTACTGGTATGAGACTTAATTATCCGAGCATTACGTGGTCAAACGACGGCCCCTGTTTAAGTACGTTTTTCCACAGAATCCAATGACTTTTTAAATTAGTGCGCCGATTTTAACTTCACTCAGATTGTTACGCAGCCTACTCGGGTTACTTGTTCTTCGGCCATGGCGCTGGACCTTGTGCTGACGACGTCACGCGAGCTCATATCGTCTCTCACGTACCTACCTGGTCTCAGTGATCATTCATGGCTCCACATTGATTTTGTTGTTCCGGTGTGACGCTCTCCAGTTCAAGGTAAAACGGATATCTGACTATGCCCGAGCGGATTTTGGAGCCATTAATCATGAATTGGGTACTTTTTAGGTGACTATCTGCGTAATTGTTCTGAGCGTTCTGTTGAGGATAACTGGATGTTGTTCCAAGAAAAAGTGGCTTCCCTTACAAATAGATATGTACCTGTACGAACTGCACGTAATTACACTCACTCCCCATGGTTCAACCAGACGCTCAGAAGGCTCTCAAATAGGAAAAAAAGGATATTCCGTGCTGCAAAGTTATTCGTGTTTTCTAACGCAGAGCATCGTTGGGCAGCATATTAGTCTGCTGCAGGAGTGTATAAGGCGCCTATTGCCTAAGCCAAGCTCAGTTGTTTCTAATGTAACATACCCACTATGTTGCGCAACAACTCTCAACAAATTTGGAACGTCGTAAACCTCTTCTGAGAGGCTTGACGTGGTGCTAAACAACGAGGATGATGAGACGATAGCGGCGAATGAGTGTGCAGCTGTGCTAAACGAATCATTCACAAAATCATTTTCGAATTTAACCACTAATTCCTATCCGGTGTTTATGAATACAATATTTGTGCTATGAATTCCATTGATACAGAATGTGCCGGTATAGTGAAAGTCATCGCCAACCTTAAACTATCGTCATCGTGTGGAATTGATAATATTAACTCGAAGTTTCTCAAAAACACTACTATGTATTCCTGCTATTATCTTACAAAGCTATTTCGACAATCATCTCGAACTCGGAAGCCTTCCCGAGGACTGGAGGCTGTCGGAAGGTGATTCCTATCATAAAGGTGGGGACAAATCCAGCCCAAGCTAATTATCGCCCGATGTCCTAACAAGTGTCCCTTGCAAAATTTTAGAGCACATAATCTATTCGCATCTCGTTAATTTTCTTAATTCCCACACATTCTTTTCTCCTGCTCAACATGGCTTTAGAAAACTGTTCTCGTGCGAAACTCAGCTATTAACACTTACGCATAACCTTCACGCTTCCCTCGATCGTTCATCTCAGGTTGACGGCATCTCTTTAGGTCTCTCTAAAGCATTTGACAAGGTTTCACATAGGCTCCTTCTGCATAAACTCAGTAAACTGAACATTGCCTTTCATGTTTTGACTTGGATCAACGCTTTTTTAACTAACCGTTCTCAATTTGTTCATTGTTAATGGCATTAACTCGCACCCTTCTCCTGTGACTTCTGGTGTCCCCCAGGGTTCAGTACTCAGCCCTCTTTTGTTTTATATATATATTAATGACCTTCCTTCGCATATCTCATCCTCAGTTGGTCTCTTCACAGACGATTGTGTCATATATTCTGAAGTTACTAACGATTTTGACGTTCTCGCACTCCTAGTCTGACCTTGACAGTATTTCTCGTTGGTGTGATAAATGGCAAATAGAACTCAATGTTAACAAGTGCAAATCCATGAGAGTATCACGTCAAAATAACACCTGTCCCTCGTACCATATAAGAACTGTTGAGCTAGAATTCGTGTCCTCATATAAATATCTTGGTGTTCATATCACTAACAACCTTTCAGGGAACATTCATATTGAATATACAATTAAAAACTCTACCGCATATTGGGCTTTCTAAAAAGGAGCTTCTCTCTTTCCCCACTATCCTTAAAACTACTTCTTTACAAATCATTGGTCCGCAGTAAACTTGAGTATTCTTCAGCTATCTGGAACGACGGTGTAACGCTTGCATTATCATTAGAAGCTGCTCAAAATCGTTCTGTTCGATTCATACTACATAACTATCATCTCACATTTAGCGTAACAGCAATGAAAACTACTCTAAGCTTGCCTGACCTCTCCGTTCGTAGAAAAATATATCGTCTATGTTTATTTCATAACATTTACCACCATATTGCAAATCTTCGTCTGCATCTGTTAACACAACCATCATACGTCTCATCACGTTTCCACCATCAAACAAAAGTTGGCATCCCTCAGTGTCGCACCTCAAGCTTTCATTAGTCTTTCGTACCATGACATCACTGGACTGGAATCGCCTTCCGCACCTGTTGCCAGCTTAGCCGAGAGTGCCGGATTCAAAGCTGCACTTTGCGAATATTTTTTGGTTTTTGGTTGACAGTGTTTTTATTTTAACAATCTTCTGTTTTGGTTTTTTATGCTTACCTGCCTAATTACTGTTTCTCTTTGTGTGCAATTAGATGCGTGTGTCCACTCCCCTCTATAATGCCTTCGGGCCCTGAGGGAATAAATAAATAAATAAATAAATACAGTCATTCTGGACTCGCTGGCGAAGCGGGATTACCCAACACCTTTTATCGAAAATACGCGTAAGCAGATGGCATAAGGTAGGTGTAAGGATAAAAATATTAATAGAGCGCGGCAAGTAACAATTTCGTATATATTATAAGCGTTTCTGATTCTATTCGCAGAGCCTTCGCCCCTTTAACCATCCGAGCACCTTTCAAACCTCATCTTAAACTAAGTGACCGCGTTTCCAAACCAAAAGACAAACTCACCCCTCCCGGTGTCCCTGTGTGGTGTTTTGAATAAATTAAACTTTCTTGATTGAGACGCATAGTATATTGGGGAGACCGGCTGAAAACGTGGCACCCCTATAAAATAGCACAAGCATGACGTGGCGATAGCCACACATGCTCTTAGGGCAAATGCTGAGCTGGTTGATCATTGTTGAACAACGGGTCACAGTTTTGATTTCGAGAACGCGGCGACCTTGGAGCGTGAACAGTGCTGGGGTCCAGGAGGGTACTTGGAATATGGTGCATCCGGAGTGATTCATCGGCTTGTAACTCCGACCGTGGCCCCCTTGTCGAAGTGCATGCGGACCTCCTTAAATAGAATTTCTGTTTGGCGTTTCTCTCATTGTTGTTCTCTCGGCTTCACTGATGTTGTCTTCCGTATAAGATACGAAACGCCTGAATAAATTGTTATAGTGTTACATCAAGTCGGTGTAGCTGTTTCATATTTCTGGGTCACGAATTCTGGAATATTTTCGCATACCACGTTTTGGCCACATCCGTGAAATAGAATCAAATGTTTGCCAATTAGCTGCTGTTCTCTCACCAGTTGTAGGTTCTAATCCACTCGTAGAGGTCTACCAACTCATCGATTCCTTCATCTCCTAGACCAGAGAAGACCTTGGAATCCCGTTGGCGCGAGGATAGATGCCAAACGAGCCACGGCTGTAGAGGTTGAATTGGGTTGGAACTTCCGGCTGCCGGTGTGGTGACGGCGGGTGTGAAAGGTTCGAGAGGTTTCAGCGTGTGGTGACTGCGCGGCCGACGTGCAGGGCTGATATAGGATGCCAAAACGAAGCTGTGGCAACATAGGCTGAGGCGAGCCCAACAGCAAGCCAGGCCAGCACAGGAGGCCATGCGCCAGCCCAAAAGGGCGACAGAAGAAGAGGAAATAAACACTAGACCGAGGAGCTTCTTCGAAGAAAGTCGTCTTCTGAATTCGTCCTGTTGAACATTTCAACCCCGACAAAGCTCAATACTCGATTTGAGGGCAGAGAAAAGGCGTTGGGGCCCGCAGCACCTCCACCAGGATGTCACGACGTTTAGGTCCTCCGTTCGCTCTCAATGCAAAGACAGTTCAAGCTGACGAAGTGACCGTTTGGGCAGTTTCTCTGACGAAGAAGTATCCCCCTGTAGCTCTGGTTGGCGGGAGCCTCGCCCGCTCATCCCGCGTGCTGTGCCGGCCGGCTCGCAAATAGACGAGCTTTCAAGTCTGGTGTTTAAAATTTCTTCTCTTGTTTGGACGAGAATGGTAGGTTCCAGACTACGGTCGACCAGTAAAGTTAGGTACTCGCAAACTTCTGGTCATGAGGTCAATGTTAATGTCCCCCGTAAGACAAAGGTTTTCAGTTGCTGGTAAAGATTGCAGACAGTTGAGCAGTTCAAAGAGAAAATCAGTAACGCTGCCTGAAGGGTGTCTGTAAAATGCCATTTGGTAAAGCTCACACATAGAAGCACAAATACGTAGTGAGCGACTCACAAACGTTGAATGAAACTGATAATTTACAGCAAAGCAATGCATATTTTAGGAAAACAGCGATGCCCTACACCGCGTGTTTTTCATCGTGGGTAGAAAATAAACTTAAATCCAGAGAGTAGATGTTCACCAGTGTTTTTCTACCGATATTGAATTCTTTGAGAACAAGTACATATGTCACGTGAAGGATGCAATCAACAGATATTCTAAATTCATCCCAGTGCTTTTGCAGGCTTCGTAGGTTAACATGAAGCAAAGTAAATGAAATATCTGTGTATACCAAAATATGTTAGGAGCAATATTTAAGATCTTAAAAACGGAAGATATTGGCCATTGGAACATATAAAATTAGCTGTAGAGACTAAGCGCTAGTGATGCGAATAACTAAAGATCATTCGCCATTTTTAATAAAAACATGACCACGCCAAACTCACATATACCTATACCCCTTTTCTTTTCCTTTGGTCCTGGTCAACCAAAACAGCTTCTTGTTGGCGTCTGTTAGATCGTCGCTGAAGTAGATTTTAGGCTGAGAGTCACCAAGATGCAGATAACTCAAGCGGCGGCGACACTTCATTCAGCGCTCTTTTAGCAACACCAATGAAAAACGAATCAAAATGGCAGGTAGAACGTCACGCCAAGCCCTCAGTCCATGTGCTTCTATGACCTGAGCTGGATGAAAGTCCTTAAAGTTCATCTCCCCTGCCAGGTCAGTGAGTATGCCTCCAAAGTTCTCGCGTGTAGAAAAGGGGACGCCGTAGTACGCCCGCCGGCAATATGAACGTGAACACCTTACCTGGATTCTTGCCTGTTTTACGGCTCCCTAAAGCTATATTAGCTCTCAACGTCTCAAATGGTACGTGGCTTGGGGTCTAAACTTTGCGTTCTAGCACTCTTCTGGAACAGAGCTTGTTCCAAAACTTGCAGGAACGTCAAAAACAAGAAGAGGGCTGTTCACCTTCATATCTCTCACGGGTGTACATTTCTAAGTTAGAGTACGTCTGACTTGGTCGAGATCCTTTTGGGCAGCTTAAAATTGTGGAATTTCAACGGCTTGCTCAGATATTATTGACTGCAAGGCTTTAGTTTCTGTATGAAGGTCCTTCACAGCTTTATTTTTCGCTTTAGCCGAATTCACTAGCGTACCATATTTAGAAACAAAATTCAAGGGCCCTTGTATCTCCGTCAGGGTGTTACGCATAGTATCGGCGGTGAGTTTCATTGTCAACGAAGGATCAATTTTGGGATGCATTTCTTGGAAGTTATCCATGGTTGCTTTCAGAGAAAGCAGGAGATCGCGATTCTTATGCACATTGGAGAATTGTTCCAATAGTACCGTGGACTCGGTTTGAGAGGAAGGAAGGTCACTGCTCATGGTAGATTCTGTGGACTCTTTGCGGCACCGAAGGCATCGCCACCTTTCATGTTTGGCAGTGCTCATATACGTCCCAAGCAGCACGGTATTTGGCCAAGCATTGGCCAATAGCTGGCGATGGTCTTTTGGCCAATGGCCAAAAAGTGCCCATTCACCGGCCAATGCTTGGCCAATGGCAGATGGCCAGTAGCCACTGGCCAGAGAAAGGCCAATCATCGGCCAATAGCTGGCCACAGTCTGGCCACTGGCCGAAGGACCATTGCAAGCCATTGGCGAATGATTGACGAACTCTGTGCTGCTTGGGTTAAACGTGCACTCGGCGACACCAGAGTACTTGTTTCCTAAATGGTACACGCCAGACCAATCACAGCACTTGATGCACCTGCCGTCATATGGTAGAGGATCCGAACAAGCCAAACAACTGCAAAGTAGCCAGAACAAAAAAGAGGCACGAGACAATACAAGAAAATACTCATAAAAAGTCACTACGTGAAGGGAAGGTTCCAGGCTCATCCGCAAAATGAATCTAGCTCGAGGAAAGTGCACGCTGTGAGCTGCGTGCGTGTGCTGTTGACACCGTAAGGTCGCGAATAATGAAGGCACCGGTGTTAGAACCAGATGAAAACCCTCTCGGCGGTGAGGAAAAGTATACCGGATCGGAAGTCTTACGACCAGGGTGCATGCGCTGTCTGAGATTGATTAATTGATGATGACGCAGTAGGCCTTGCCTGTCTGAGGTTCGGTCTTCTCATCAGTGGTAAGCAGCTTTGTACAGGTTCCTAGGGATTACACGATAGTCGGATGGCGCAGCGATGTCTTAGATCACATGAGAGTGGAAGGTGCGCACACGGGAGGTCCAGGCTTCTCAGCAGTGGTAGGGAAATAAGCCTCGAGATTCGAAGAGGGACGTTGTGACTTGCAGGGTGATCAGATGATAGTCGTCTGTCGCAGCCAAGGCTTCCATCAGATGGCAGTGGAAGACGCGCACACTAGATTGGGATTAATCGGAGGTTTTTCCTCCCATAGACGTCGAATCCACGACCGGTTAAGAATAAAGTAGTGTACATAGAGTTAAAAGCGTGTCAAAGCGAGCGCTGATGTCAGTAACTTCTTCCTAATTACTAATGATAGTACTAACAATAACATAATTAACAATATAATAATACTATAATAATGTTGATGATAAAAATATTAATAATATATTAAAGAAGAATGAAAGCCCTGCATATCCGCGGATTCCACGGGGATATCGGCAGTAATCAGGCGGAAGCGGATAAACACTAAAAAGATCTGGGGAATTGACGATCGTATGTGGATGCCAGAGGCTGCAGATCGTATGCGGATATCCGCGGGTCCGGATCTACATTTTTGCTGAGGCGGCCCCTAAACGTGTGCGACCGCGCAGTGTAGAGTGAGTGAGTGACTCTACGAGGGGCATCATTGAATGTATGGCGGGGGCAAAGTACTCTTGTAGATAAAAGGTGACATTGGGAGAGAAAATTTGTCTTTACATCATAAAGTATTGGACGTAAAGACGTATTTGACGTAATTATTTGCCAAAAATGCTGTTCCGGGAAAGCGTGTTCTTGTCTGGCAGTGAGACTGCAGAAAACGTTCCTTGGGCAAAGAAAACGCGGAAAGCACCAACCACACGAAAGTCGAACAATCCTGCAAGTGGGTTCTTTGCCTATACAATTAGATCGAGGAGATTGAATTATATTCTTTGGAGTTGTGGAACTTGGGTAGCAAAAGTTTTCGCACCTCATTTTTGTAGCGCTGTTCGTGCATGCCACCCCAGCATCAAGTGCAGCAACTGAGAGATACTTATCATTAGCGGGTATTAATTGATAAGAGGCGAACTAGTCTGAATTCGTTCACGTTGACGATATCCCGTTTTTTCGACACTGCAACCTCGGCACCAAAGGAATCTGATAACGGTTAGCTCAAACGTTAGTAACGAGTAAAAGAAATGAACCTCTGAAACCATAAACATTCAGGTTTTGAAGCACTACTTTATAACTAGGGCTCCGTGTTTTCGGAGTTTATTTTTTGTGAAATTCGGAGGGTGTTTTTTGGAGTTTATTTTTTAGCAAAAATTCGGTGTTTATCATAGTTTATTTTTTTGTAAGCCCCCAATTCTTCGAAATTCGGAGATTAATTTCGCAGTGTTTCGTAATAAAAAAATAATAACCGGAACGCAAACGTATGCCAGATAAAAAATAAAACGCGCTTGTATCAATTATGATTTCTTCAGTTGAATTCGGCGTTGCTGTCATTGGCAATACTAATTTGTCCCACGAAAAACGTCGCACACAAGTGTTGTTTCGATAAACGTCGATGCCTTAAAATCAATAAATTGCCTGAGGTAGCCGCAAGGAAGCTCGTAGTCATCCCATCACTCTATCCCGCGGCCGCGCGAGGTGGAGTGGTTAAGGATGTAATAGAGACGTTTCAACTGTTCCTCTTCCCTATTTTATACAACCTCTATGGTCCATAGCTTTCACTGTTGCCCCCAGAAACATACCCTTTCCTTTCTCTAAATCCCAAATCCCATGGCCCAAACTGGAAACCAAAAGAGTGGCATTTGTCGTGACACGAATGGTACGATGGCCTGTTTCCCTGAACCAACCTTGACGAGACAAACCGTAAGACCTCCTTTCGACAACAGTCCGAGGTTTGAAAGATAATTATGGTGTCATTTTGCCAGGACCATTGATCCTGCGCTGCTCAAATTGTAAAAAAAAAATACTTTTTCTTTCTTTGTTGGGGGGGGGGGGGGGGTGGCATGAGCCCATAGCAATTCGGAGTTTATCGGATAAATCCGAATTGACAAACATTTTACCGGCGGGTGTTTTCCGGAGTTTTTCGGATTTATCCGAAAACACGGAGTACTATTTATAACCAATTGCGTCGAATGCCTTGCCTAATTCAGGAAACAAAGCATAGAAAATTTGATTATTGTCAAAACTGGTGTTTAAGACGTCCGATAGCTCTTCCAGTAAACGCTGTGTGCCGCGACTCTTGACAAAATAGTATTCGCAAGATGACATAAGGTCATGCGCCTCAAAGAATGAGGTCGTAACGTTGAACAAATGCTTCTCCAAAAGTTTAGACAACGAAGGCAAGATTGATATTGGACTAAACCTGTCTGTCTTTTTTTCTAGTCTCACCTTTGAATAACGGCTTAACGATTGCTGTCTTAAGATTGTCCGGTATGCGCCTAGAATTAGCATTTTGTTTACAATAATAAGTAGCACATTACATAAGGCGCACAAGGTTTTCGAGCTCACCCATCTCAATGTTGTCGCCACCGGCAAGCTTGTTGGAGCTGAGGCCCTAAATTAAAAAAAATTCAACTCCTGCCTGTCCAAGCACGGAAGGATAGCCTACGGAGCTACGCTTCTCTTTATTGTTAGGCTTCTTTCCTCCCGGCGTTTGACAACTCCCGAAAACAAAGCGAAATATGCATTAAGTTCGTTTCCAGGTGAGAATGCATCGCTTTCAAAACAATTCTCCAATTCGGAGGCTGCCCTAACAGGAATCCCACGGAGTTCGTTTAGAAGGCTCCATGTCTCAGCATAGTCAGGAGATGATCTAAGAAATATATTTTTGTACTTTCTTCTTATCGCCGAACGCAGCGTGGCGTTGGCGCGGTTTCTGGCTCTCTTATATTCTTGGCCTAGGTGCTCACACTTTGGGTTTTTACTGAAGCGAGCCCATGTCAGCTGCTTTTGCTTAACTGCTGCCAAAACGTAAACATCCACCCCCGAAATGTCAAGTTTTTTTTTTCCGAACTTTCACCTTTTTTGAAATTGAGTCTCAAAAAATTTAGAACTTCATCAAACCGGTCGTAAATGTGGGACGTACTTGACGAGCCATCAAGATCCTTCCAGTGGTAACACCTGATGAGCTCATCATAACACTTCCAATCAACTCTCATACCGCTTCCAATTAACATCATAACGCTTGCAATCACGCGCTGTGGCAGATTCTTCCAAAAAGCACATGGACAAGCAAAAAGAAAAAGATCCGCCAATTTCTGGTCAAGCGTGATTGATCTGATTAGAGCGTCAGGCGCACGTTTCTTCAAATGTTCTATTCAGGTTGATATACCAACTTGCCTAAAACAGGCTGCTCTCTTGCGGCCGAGTCAATCAGGCAGTCAACTCCGAATTCCGCTAGCAAGTGTAGGTAATCCACCACGTAGCTTTTAGAAATCGCCAGCGTGTCAATGTTCATACCTCCCGTCATGCATAGACAGCGCTCCGCCTCCAGATTCTTGAGCGCCGTCCGGAGCTCCCGAATAAAGCTGGCAATGCTTTCAGATGAGGGTTGGTACAGAACTAGCAAAGAAAAACTGCTTCGAGAATTTGCAATTTCGAGAGCTAAGTATTCGGATGCTTCTACCGTGAGATCCTAACGTTCTGCGTTCTACGTATTTTTTAAGATTACGGCTTTACCGCCCCCTCTTCTGCCGTGTCGTGTGAAACAAAATTTACTAAAGCTATCGAGTTGATAGCACTCTGTTTATCCCTCATGAGGGTTGATGTCCGATGGTACAAACACATCAACGTCGGTGATGACATCTTTTCTAAAACAAAACAGAACTTGTCCCAATAGTTTGTAACGCTGCGAATATATGCGTGTCCCTTAGTATTTGCGATGCCGCCACTAAGTGCAAAGTCACTCTTAAGGCTCGAAAAATCCGATAGCCTGAAAAAAGAAATGTGAGACGAAGCCATCAAGTTACATTATTTCTTCCAGGTCAGCGTGTCGGTAGATTTCGATCGATGGCCTTTCTCGTCTTTCTTCGCGAAGACGCTGCCGTCTTCCACCCACACAAGCTTGAAGTGCTTTACTCTGGCGCGGGAACGGGCCATTCGAAAGAACTCTTAATTGAGCCTAGTGAGGCTGTCATTGCAATACAGGCTCGGCCGCGATGACCCCTGGCTAATTGCTTGCAACCTACCGCGTTCCGCCATCCAATTTTTCTTGTCGCCAACCAATTAGAACCTGACCAAAAGTGTTGGGGTCCCACTTTATCCACTCGAGAGGCGGTATACGGGTACCACCTCGGATGGCTGGAAATACTAGACAACGGCCCTCCACGCAATGTCTGCAATGATTTCCAAATGATGTTTCCGAGGTCGCTGAGGCAGGCCGTGAATCTCAGGATTAGGGAGGCGGCTGCACTGCTCGTTTTTGTTAAGCTCTTCTTTGAGAGCCTGTATCCTTTTATCCTGCTCATGAATATGAAATCTCAGCTCTGTCATTTCAGCCCTGACCTCATTAATGACCAGGTCTTTAGCCGTGACCGATACCAAAAGCGTGTCGTACTGGGCAGAGAAAACTTCAATTGAGGCCTGGGTCCTCCTGATCGCCTCTTTCATATCATCGGCGACAGGCCTTAATGTCAAAAGGCTGTCCACCTTTCAGGAAATCTGCTGGAGCGAGTCTGTGCTATACCTCAACAGCTGGAGCTCTCCGAAGATGGAAGAAAGCTGTTATGCCGATGCGTCTCCGGAGCCTACCACGGCGGATTTCAGCACAATCGGTGTTCCCGGTGTCGTTTTTCCCGCAGCAGGAGAGGAACGACGTTGCCATGCCCCCAGCTATGCCTCGCTAATGCCCGCATATGTACCTTCCACGATCCCCGAGCACGTCTTCCCGATGTGAAAGGAGGATGAGCAAAAGGCGCTCATCATCATCCTGCCGTCCCTCAGGAGGGCCTTGGAGCACACAGAACATTTGGGAGTCCCGGCCATGCTGGATTACCATACAAAAATAAATGTCTAAAACAAAACAATACAAATAATAATGAAACTAATAATCAATCAGTGTTTATTATGGTGTCCAGGAACAACCAATCGGTCTTAGTGCTGGCACACTTAAAAACAAAAACAAGCAAAAACACGCATACAAACAGATACACACGAGTGCGAAGGGGGAACGTAGTCCACCAGTCTGAGACTAAAAATATAAACAATTACGAAAGACACTAATACCAACAAGGGAAATCAAAATAAAAAAAAAAACGCAGGCATCTCCAGGTGTGAGAGCAAAAAGCAAATACTGGAATATCGTTCTGACCGACATCAACCCTTCAACTGATCAGTCCGTTTCTTGCAAGAGGAAGTATCGAACAACGTTTCCGAACTTGCTGCCGCAAGACTTGAAAATATCGAGTGTATCGAAGTAACGGACATAACAATCAGCCGATCTTTGGATCGGGTTAGAGCTATATAAAATATGATTGAAGCCGTGTAGGCGCACGTGAAACTCTAAGGGTTATTTCGCACAGAAGACTGGAAGAGTTACTCGAGCCGTGCCGGCTTTTAAACAAAAACAACAGATCTGCATTCACCCGAAGCTGCTGCAGTCTCAAAAAGTCGAAGAGTTCTCGAGTTACCCCCAACGTTTAAGCAGGGAGCACCTTTCTCAAGGTAACAACATTTAGGGATGGGTATATTTTTGTTTTGGACTCACTCGACAAATAAGCTGTTAGTTTTGAAAATGCCGTTCCGAACAACCGAGGCGTAGTCTAGCTTGAATGAACCTAAAGAACAGTAGAGCGTGAAAAAAGCGGACAAGCTTTTGAATTCCTGCTTTATGCGAGACGCGGCATCTAACGTGAGAGAGGCCAATTGAACCACTCTTGTAACGTAAATGTCAAATATCAGGGCTTTGAATAAAAAACATCACCAAGGTTCCTCACTTCACTTAAATGTAACAGTTGTTCGCCATGATAATTATATGTGAAAAGAAATATATCGTGGGTCTCGCGACAATAGGTCATTACTTTTGTTTTAGAACTATTGAAACGGAGGTCATTATCTAAATACCAATAACCGAATGAATAAACGTTATTCTGAAGCGCGATGCAATCCTAAAAGTAGATATTTTTTGTAAAGTTTTACGTCATCAGCGTATTGTAGAAATGAAGAGTTTGACATAACCTGAGAGACATCATTTACAAAACCATCCGCTGTCCAAAGCGATGAGCGAAGGTTGTGGAATCCCAGTTGCCGGAGTCTAACGCCGAGTCCATCCCACAGGAGCGTGTCGCGTTGAAGCGACCAAGCGAGCAAGCCAGAAGAGAAGAAAGGACGCTCGTGCGCACTGCGCGGGTCTCGGAGGTGGTACTTGTGTGACGTCACTTCAGTGACCACGGTTTCGTGACATCGACCTTTTAGCTTTGTAATCCCCTTCCAAGCGCGCAGAAATACGTTCTTCTATTTAAAAAAAATGCATTGATTTGAAAAAATCAATACATTCATTACGTTTCACAACAAGAAATCGAATATTCAGGAAAAATATTCACTCTGTTCAAAAATTGAGTTACTCAACACTTCCAGATCCCGTATTCTCAGAATTATATGCTCGACTACTGGGATTTCTTTCCTTGTTGTTGGTTAGAATATTTGAAAGAGAAGCGAAACGGTTAAGGTGACATCTTCACCTTAAAGGAATACTCTGACTATTTTTTGGCCAACTAACTCTACTTACGAAGTCACCGGCCTTTCCCTTTCCGGTATGCTATTTAGTATCGCCAAATGCAGAATGGCTATTTTGAAATCGGCGAGTGAATATGAGGCCAATGCTAACATTCAAATATATCCGGGCTGTTTAGTGCCGTGACGTCAGGGCAAGTCAAGCTTGCAGGTCGAGTGAGCCGTCTGGAAATTGACTATGCCGAGCATTTGTTTCTGCTGCTGCGCGGGAGCTAGAGCGATCCTCCAAAACATTGATTTCAAACCATAAATCAGAATGTAAAAAATTGTGAACAAAATATACAGTCGAGAGTGAGCTCTGCCTACCGCGGACGTCCCTTTTTCCTTGTTGCAATTAGAGACTTTCAGTTAAAAAAAACGCGGTTAGAACCAACATTTTTAATTCAATACTTCGCGAAGAAATATATAGGCCCAATATTTGGGTCACTACGTCAGCGACGTTCAACAGATTTTTAGGCAAATCGGGGACTATGAAGAAAACGCCGGAGTACCCCTTTAAACGGGTCGTGATACAAGTTTCTGCCTCTAGCTAAATGCTCATATTATTTCCCTTTCGTCCCTAGGGATGGTTCCCGCAACGACTCCAGTATCATGAACGAAATATATCAGCAAATCTTGTGAAGTGGAACTCACAGAAAGGTTTCCGTTTATACCCTTTGAATTTATGCTTATGCAAATTTTTTTTGTCTTTACGTGCAATACTTATGAGAAAAAACATGATGAAATTCAGCGCGAAGATACAAGGACAAAGAGGAGACAACAGACAAGACAAGTCGCCTCTTTTTGCTTCTTTTTTCACGTTGTGATTCATCATGAATACATACCAACTAGCCAAATTTCCATTCGTTTTACACTTTATATATTGTATTTATTTAAATCCCGTCCTACAAAAAGATTTCCGACAAGGTTGCTAAATCCTTCTCGACACCTCTTTCATTTCTCTCTCTCCCACTACTCTCTTGATGGAGGGAACTCCATTTGTTGAGGCTGGATAAGCCGGGATGCCATTCCGACTTATCAAGCCCCAAGATGCAGCAACAAAAGAATATTTCTGTCATAAAGTTAGCAGCGGGAGAGGGGGAAATCGGAAGTGTGGCGAGGAAGATTTTCCTACCTTTGCGCAAAAGCTTTTAATAGGTCGGTCTTTAAGGATCGACATATCAATTTTAGTATAGTTACATCGATTCTTGAATTATTTGTATATCTCAAACTTTCTCAAATATTTAAGTATATGTTAGCCCATGTAGTATAAAACCAACTGTGCATAGATACGTCTATAAATTACATTTATTTTCAAGGCACATTGAAATAAAAAAATAGGCTCGAGGTCTGCACGCCGCTCTTCCGCTCCCTTCTTTTCGTCGATGTTCGAGCGCGCGCGATGACCTTGGGGATGAAGCGGTGGCGCCGCTTCCTCGAGGACACGCAGCGCCAGGGGGTGGCGGTCGTTGAAACCGACGCGCTCCAGCTAATGAGACCGAAGCCGAAATCAATCAGCTTTACTCCGCTCCTCTGGGATCGGGGAAACGAGGTGCCGTTGTCTAGACTTTTCACGTGGTTTCATAGCTGGGAGCTGGCTTGACTTGGAGAAAGGATTTAAGGTTCTGTTTGGCGCTACTTCAAAGCTGAAGACCTCGGCTCGCTACATGGGACAGTTAATGCTTTCGCATTACAAAAATTAAAGGGCCTGATATTTTTTAAACGCTTCCGCTAAAACAATTACGCAATATTTACGCCGCTGGACGTAGTTTAGGCGGGCATGGCCCTGCTCTAGGCCAGGGCGGGTTCTTACAGAGCTAAACACCTTTTCGCAGCTCTCATTGGTTGGAGAGATGATTAACGAGTGAAATGTTCCTTGTAAAATGGTTTCTCCGTGCCGTAACAGTATTTATATCGAAAAAATTTGTATGCTAAAAAAACAAATAACCATGTTAGATTCACTATTGCTTTGAAAGGTATCCCGATACTTCCTTTCCGCTTCAGCCACAAAGTAAAGCAGACATAGCTTCCGGCGTTTGCGGCGTGCTCATCGAGGGTAGCTCGTTAAGCTCGTTTATTTTTATGAGTGCGAGTGGGTCTGGGTTCACCGTGCTGTTTGGAGGAAGATGTCCTCAACTAACCTAGTACGCATCTAACTGTCGAAAGTACTTGTCTTCGGAAGCGCTGTGCGGGTGCTTGGGTTCGTAGCGTGACTGGCCTAAGCGTGTCCCACGTCAGATATGTTGCTGGATCTCGCTTTTTTCGTTCCTTTGCGCGTGTTGGTGCTGAACAAAGGTGTTGCTTCCCGTGAAAGCGAACCCGCAGCTCTGTGAATTGTGCAACAGTTGTAATTGCAGCCATGGTTTAATTCCTGAAGATACCTACAGAGGTAAGAATTTGCGAGCCATTTGGGTGGAGGCAATCAGGCGTTCTACTCGCATATCAAGTTTGTCCTATGTGTTACAGTCATTTTGATTCTAAAGACCAGTAGCTCTAAAGTTTGAGAGTGCACCTGGCAGGCCAAAGCGAATAATTTAGGTCTAGTTTAAATTGTGCGTCTTTACGTTGCTCGTTCGACCTTGCTCGACGATGCCATGCAAAAAAGAAAAAAACAAAAAAACAAGAGGAAACAAGCTGAAATAACTGCATATTAATTTTGTCGTTTTTTTAAGTCCTATCGGCGATGTTTTACTGCATATCGACAAACACTGACAGGCGCTTGTATTGCACCGTGGCTCGTGCATGATAAAACGCTAGAACGCCGCATGCATGGCCGAGTCTTGCGTGCGTTGTGAAAGTTTCCAGAGGGGGTGAGATAGCGTACGGACATAGCCCCCCCATATTCACAAAGCCTGGCAGTTCGACGATGGAGCGAAAGAGTGCCCTGTCGCATATTTGGAGCGCGACGATCTGGTAGCCATTTCTTGAAGAACCTGGACATCAGCGCGCAGCTTTTGAAGCCCCGACGACCCGAAACACGTACTTGTTCGCTCGGCAGAAGCGTGTTTCGGCGTCTCGCCGCAGCGGGGTGCCAGTCACGTGGCTCTCCTCTCATCCGTTGTCTGCCTTTTCATCTTTTTCATTTTGACGGCCGCTTGTCGTGGCGATCTGCCAGGCTTTTTCGGTATATAGGAGGCTATGGTGCGGACGATGGCGATAACGGACGCCAACATGCAGCGTTTATGTTCACGTACTACGGCATTGCAGACTATGATAGACGGGGGTGAAATGGCAGACGACGCCTAAGGCTGCCGCGCGCCAGACTAGGAGCACCGGATATCGCGAAGGGGAGACCCTGGCCTTGTTAGCGTGTTCAGTCAATACCTCCTAGATAACACAGTCGTAGTGTCAATGAGATGGCGACATCAGCGAAGGCCAACTCGGGGCACAGATTGCACATGACGATTGCGTGAACGTTCGGCTCAAACTTGACTCGAAGCCGAGCGCAGACGAAGCACTCGTTTCTAATCTGAGTCCAGCATTGTCCTTCTCGGATGACGCAAAAATATCAACACTAAGGCCTTGTCTTCTAGGCGGTATTGGTTCAGCTAAATTGTTTCTAACGGCGTAAATATTGCGTATTTTTATTTAATAAAAAAAGTACAAAACGAAGTACGTGTCACATCTATTCCATTAGAAAAAAAAAAAAAAAAAATTTTAAGAGAATGCCTTACTGCAAATTAATCTAGAAACAAAATGGAAACGTGTTAGTTTGCTTTATTAAACGTTCACGAAGGGCCGTGATACAAGTTTCTGACTTTAGCTAAAGAGTACTCAAACTTATTTTCAATATCGTCCTCAGGTATGATACCAACAACCACTTCGATATCATGAATCAACTAGATCAGCAAGACTTGTAAAGTAAAAATAAATAAAAAATCTCCCGCTTCTTTTTTTAATATTTATACTGCGGCAAAATATTTTTTTTTTCTTTACCGTTACGTTTGGCCCTTATTTTATTACGTTTATTTGATGCGAAAACCTTCAAATTTAATATTGTTTCATTGCTTCTTTAATATCTTTGGTATGCGTCAATCATTCTAAAATAGATTAACGTGCTAGCGCATGCATTATTTAAAAAAATTCTGCATAGATAGGTCATAAATTGAATCTCTTTTAAGAGACCGCCTCATTGCAAACAAAGGAAGAGAAAAAAATTGTTTTTACTTTTTTTTACAGTCATGACGGCCGTGCCGACTACTCCTACGACTGTTGCAACCTCTACAGTACCCACCACCACAGCACCATCCACCACAGTAACAACGACTACTCGAAAGCCCGGACCAATAGTGGCTGCCACCCTTGTCTGCACTGTACACGCAGGACCAGACACTCGACTCATAAATGGCCTGCCCGAGGCTGCCTGTGACTACATCTTCTTTGTCGACGCCGTATTCACACCACGCGGAATTCAGTCATACGGTAATGACGCAAGTGCCTTCACCAATTTCGCTGGTCTGGCAAAGGCATCAAATCATTACAAGTATGGAGTGTCCTTTCTTGCAAAGTAAGTTGAAACATTTCACTGCGCTTTTTGTTTTTGTGCATTCCACTGACCTTTTCTTGATTTACATTTACGTTTTAGTACTTGCGACAAGCTCGAATACTGGGCTGAAAACAATGCTCAAGCCCATGACCGGCGCGATGCGTAAAGTGGGACAAATGATTTCCCACAACCGTTATCTGAGACGCGGCCACTTCATCACTGCCACTTCGCTGCGGCCTACCGCTTCTCCAGGAGGTGCAAAAGAACCGTGATTCGGCTGAATATCCTGATTTCGTCCCTGGAGGCGCGGCCATGGGACACGGACTTTGCTTTTTCGTTGTTCGGGTCTTTCGCCTCTACTGCTTTCTCACCAGCAGATACCGTGTCAGCTTGTCAGCGCCACCAGGTTTATTGCCACTTACTGCGGCCGCTCTGGTGACTTCCGCTCCCCGGGCAAAAAAGTACACCGCAGACCTTTCCCTGTTGAGCGTGTGTCCAAAACCGGACGTAAAAAAATTATACAGGAGCAAACATTTTATTTTTTATTCTCTCGAAATCCCTAGGCATTACTGAGGAGAGTGAACATCAACTCTTAAATAACGTACGCATAACGAGTAATAACATTGATGCGAGTAAATATTAAAATCAAATGCAGGGTTCCTCAATGCAGACTATGTATACTCGCGTATAACATCTGCCTTCTGCGGCCCTGGTGATGCCGGAAACATAGGTGGAAAATTGATATCAGTTCACAGATATCATCTTGAAAAAAAAAAAAGTGATTGAAACGCGATTTCGAATCCAATAGTGTTGGATGCGTACTTCATATATTCGTGATCGAAACATGAGAATACATAAATTTGTCGTGTAATGAAACGTTTTAGAATAGCGTACCCAAAAACGTTGCCCACCTAAAAAAGTGTCGTCGTTGCCACTGCGGATACACCGAACCCAAACTGCCTAATAGATTTTGGGTAGGCACGCTCTTCTGCGCATCACGCCAATGTAATTGTAGCCCCGCCTAGAAAAGCTGGACGTTCTGACTGTGTCGCCACCCCTGCGCGAGAAGCAGACAAACTTACGCAGCGCCGCCTAGATTGCGTCAGCTTAAATGCGTATCGCAGACTCTCAAATGAGAACGGCACTATCACGCGGCGACGCGTCTGCAGCTTTTTGGCGCCTATAGTCGAGCTTATTAAAGGAGCGGTGCAACGATATTCAATTGGAATGTTTTTCACTTTACACGAGCTTACTGGCTCTAGTGGGACTCAAGGATCGTCGCACGCAACGCCACTGGCCAAGAAACTCCTTTGTTGCGGTGTAATTTCAAGGACAAAAGCGGTCATTTTCATTCAATCTCTCCTTTGCAAAATTTGATGACGTAACGTTGGGATCGCAGTACTCCCATATGACGATATTTGAATGCTGTTCATAGATTGGACCCGAGCGTTGCGTGGGCACTCGATTTAGGCTCGTGATAATTACCAGCTCGAGAAGCATTCGGGTAGTGGCCCGTGTCCAATCGCTGCAACGACGAATATAGCCGAGCCATAACAATGTCTGGAACTCAGCGCGTGTCCTGTGCTTTGCCAACCCCAGCGCGTGGCTATGATCAACATTGGCGGCATATAATCGGCTCCAGATCACGTGGCCGCTTGTTCTGGCTGCGAGTTGAGGGGGTGAACGCTGCTCTATTTTCTTTAATTTTTTACTGGGACTTCTATTGCGTGGGGTGAAAAACGAACGCGTGTTTCATATGTCATTAACGTCAGGGATCCGTTCTAAGCGGTATTTGCGCAAAGTACAATAATTGTTGCATAGCCCCTTTAAAGGCGTGTTTACCGCTTAGAGCGGGTTGCGGATCCACTAATGATGACGTCAAGTGGAAGCCTTGTCGTCTAGCCTGTATTGGCTAACCTTGCGTTCGTTGCGAAACGCTGCGACACGGGCTGTCGACGATGGTGACGCAAGGTAGGCGGCGCGGCGTCGATTCACTGGTGATAAAGGAGAAGGAGGCCTTGTGTTCTAGCTGGTCTTGCCACAGGCTCGTATTATCACTGTGAAGGTGAAAACGGCAGGGCGTCTCTGCCAAATGACCTCAGAACACACGCACTGACTTTTTCAGGGCTCTTGCGTCGTGTGAGCACTGCAGGCTCACCAGATTTCAAAGCGTAATCGAAGCTAGAAATAAATGAAAGGAAAACTGCCTTTAATTTCTCTGAAATTTGTCTCGGTTATAGCACGGTTGGGAGGACAATAAAAAGTCGGGGAACCGATCGCTGACATCTATAGATCGCTGGTTCAAACCCGGCACGGCAGGCGGAAATGTTTCTTTTTGTATTACTCAGCGGCGTCGACCGGGACAGATCATGTGGTAGGTGACTTCACCGGGAGTTTCCGAGAATGAAACGCATGCATTTTCTCCGGGAGGTTTCCACTAACAGTTGTCACTGTGAAATGCATTTATTAAACCAATGTAGCGCTTAAGCGTACAACTCTTGTATGCAAGACCTGACAGAAACAACATTATTTTTTAGAGTTTGCCGAATGTAACAAATAAAATATGGGACGCATCTATTGCCAAGTCACTCTCATTTCGTCCGTGAAGCTCGACAAGCTCGGCGTACAGCTTGAGACTTCTATCATTGAGCGATCCCACACGCACTCTTTTCTTGATGTTTTTCGTTTAAAGATAAGAAAGAGCAGTCTGTCGCCCACAAACTAGAGGGTGGCGGGTTTCGCAAAAGTAAAAATTTTTCCTCGGCGTTATAGGAAGCGAGACGCAGACTTTTAAAACACCCCAGGAAGCAACGCTTGCAGAATAAACTGCGATGCAAATCATACAAAGTGAATGATATAACTACGACCCGGATACTAACACAGTGTTGGAAAATGTTATACAACTAAAAACATCAAGCAGAATAAAAAAAAACCTCAGCTTCTAAGCCTTGTCTTTGTTAGAGGAAAGTCTAAGAGCGCTAAAAATAAAAAGGGCGAGCTGGTTCAGCGTCCTTTGGTTCAGAGTCAGTCCCCTGAAGTTGGTTCAGCGTCCGTCCCCTGAAGGGCTACCAAGAGCCGGGTTTGTTGGTACCACTACCAGGCTGGAAGAAAACGCGATGGAGTAGCCCTGATTATCCGAGACTTCCCACGTCGCCGTGAAGCGGCGTCCTGGTCGGAAGAACTTTCGATGGGGTTGGCGTTGTTGAGCAGATCCGGGCACCAGGTGGCGGTTGTCCCGAGGTTGCCGCGACGAGGCGAAGTTTCTGATTGTTGTAATGTTGTAGAAACCTTGGTATCTTAACAATGCGGAAAAATAAAACCATACAAAGCATCAGCTGCCTGCGTTAACACGGACAAAAGTATTACGGAAAGGTGTCAGTAGGGCGAGTTAAATTGACGTGAACACTCTCATCGTTTTCTCACAGATACCCTGCGCAGAACCAGTCAAATATTCAGCAGGGGCGGAAAAGTACTAGTTCCCGACAAAAACTACTCCAAAGCGTTTTCCCTTCGTCTTCTGCTTCGGGTGCAGTCTTCTGGACTTTAGACGGCATCTGAAGTACCATCTGCATTGACTTCATCTCCAACCTGCGATAAAGACGTTTAAGCCGATTTGTAATACCGTTTAAGGTCGCTGACGGAAGCAGGTCCGGTGGGTCGACCAGATTCGCAGTTGATGAGCATGTACGTGAGGCGAGATGCTTTTTCTTGCATTCGATATGGGTTGTTCCAACTTGTCGCCAGGTAACCTGTGCATCCTCCGGATGTATCACTAAGAGGGCGTGTCCGTGGCGAGCGACAGATCCGATTTCAAATTTCTCGCTCCGGTGGTCACGATTGTACAGCTAAGCCTGCTGCAGCCGTGAACGCCCAAACTTTCCCACTGAACAAGAACGATGTCTTCGAGTATGCGCCGTAGACGTCCTGGAAACTGACCATATCAGCATGCAGCGCAAGGATGATTGGTAGTACAAGTGTCCTCCAAGGAAAAACTCGGCTCTTTTCCGAAACTAATGCAAGCAGACATGAAGCGATTCGATCGAATGAACGGTGGTGAGCTTTGCGAACGCAAGCTCTGGGAGCTTAGCGTCCAAGTCACGGTGACATTTCAAATTACAGTTTACCAGTTTTGTGAAATTTGGCTCTGGATAATATAAAGACGTCCATCTGTGTTGCATGCCCAATGCGGACCATAAATCTCTAAATAATCTGCTTGGGAAAATAATTGTTTTGTCGCTAACAAATTTTGCTGGAAATCTGAATTGCGTGAAAGTATCTAGTAGTCAAGATAAGAATTTCTCAGACGTCAACGATCGCAAAGCAAATAGCTTCAGCCACTTGCTAAAGTAATCCGTGACATTTAACAAGCACTAGCCTCAACGAGGAGGGCGTGTAAAGGGGCTTACGACGTCAAGAGCAACGCATTCCCATAGGATCGACAGATGACATGCTGTATCACACCAAGGGATTGATTTCCATGCGGTTTTACTTTCTAACAAACAGGGCATGAGTGAGCGACCCTCAGCAGGTCCTGACGTATGAGTGGCTAAATAGCAGTACCTCCAAACTTCTCAAAATCTTACAGCCACTACTGGGAAAGGCCAGAGCAGAGTCATTGTAGTATCCAATGGAGGACGTGTGGAGTCAGCCAGACATTACGGCTCGGAATCGAGTTCCTTTGGGGCCACTTTCTTCTTGCCGTGTATATGAGGCATATAGCCCAGCAGCAGACCATCCATGATGATTGAAAACCTGAGACCGTGGTTTGAAAAACGGAAAATCGTGAAGTAGCAAGAAAAAGGGACAAACAACGTCTCAAAATCAGCTAAAAACTTTATTGCCTCTACGCCTTATATACACCTCCCTCGGACGTCGAACGTCGCCACCACCATCCTCCTCAGCCTGCA
Organism: Ixodes persulcatus; assembly: GCA_013358835.2. Taxonomy (NCBI): domain Eukaryota; kingdom Metazoa; phylum Arthropoda; class Arachnida; order Ixodida; family Ixodidae; genus Ixodes; species Ixodes persulcatus. The sequence continues at coordinate 200,375 of JABSTQ010009376.1, forward strand.
GGTACAAGTTGTAAGCCATGTTAGCGTCTCTGCTGTCACGCCTGTCTCGTGCACTAGTCCATTCAAAGATGCGGCGGTAAAGTTCATCGCTCTGCTGTGCTGTTCAATGGTTGTCTCGGTTGATCAGAGTTCCTCAGGGCGAGCTATTGGGCAGGAGATCGAACTATAGGGGGCGCTTTATCGAGCTTGTTGTCCCCACAGCCCGGTGTTTACCAACACAGCATAACAAAGAAATTGAACCTGGCCGAGCGCGGTCTGGGCACGAGCGCTTCGCTCTGACCAGTGCTTTGGTCGCACGAGGAGTGGCCTTCGAATCGTCATCTTCGATTTCTCGGATCAAAAACAAACAAGAAAATACGGTTTGTTGTCCCCACAGCTGAAGCGCACCGCTAGAGGCGTGACTGTTCGATCTCCTCCCCAATAATCTATCGCAGCTAGGATATCCGCATCCTCGTGCACGTGCTGTTCGGCGAGTGGTGGGCGTGACCAAGCGGCTGCAACTTTGTTTCGTGAACCTGGTTTATTTACGATTGTGTAATCGAAAAGTCGAGGGGCTTAGAGAGGTAAATTGGAGTCTCGTTCCGAACACGAAAGTGATTCTTCCCCCCCCCCCCCCCCCCAGGCCGCCGCCTTTGAATCCAAATTTTTGACTACTCGTCACTTCACCCAACCAAATTCGTGACGTCACAGGAGATGAAAGCGCCCGGGCAACGCTCGCCCCGCTGGGCCGGTGACTGTCGGATGCGTTGTTCGGTGTTGTCGTTGTTGGTCAGATTGATTTGATTTGAGATGCGGGAAAAGTAATTTGAAGCCGGTCGAAAGCGACTTCAGATTTCAGCGTGGTTTCTCACGTAGGTATAACCCAGAAATAAGGAGGAACTGTGCGTACTTCGATGGCGATTCGATGGAATACGGCCACAAAGTAGACAAACTCGGCACTGCGTTGCTGGGACCTCGGAGTGATGCATGTATAGCTAGAATATATTTTAACGCGGCTCTTTGTACTCTCGTTCATTGACCATTGGAATCTCAGAGATCTGCAGTAAAGCGTGCGGGACGCACTAGGATACATAGTTTAACTACAGAAATTGCCCTAATTGGGACTGGCAGTTCACGTTTGGTGTGCCGTTTTGTCCACATGACCGTAGGCTCACTTCAACTCTACGAGGCACCAAAGCGATTCCTTCAACCTGTTAGTTCCCCTGCCATACAGGATGATGGTGTGCTGCTTTTTAAATTGTTCTGTCGTAGACTTGCACTTTCATGAAGAACAGGTGACCTAGTTTGATGCCAGACAAGTGGTCCCACATCCATTTCCGTTTAGTTCACCAAAGGCAGTCGTCGAAACACCGAAGAGGATTTAGTCAAACAGCTTACCACTAAAGCAGTTCAGCTTCTTTACTGGTCAGGATAAACAGTCTTCAGCAAGTTATGTAATATTGTCCCAAATGCTTTGGCGAGTCGTTTCATGCGTTCTGGCAGATGTGCTGGTTACTTTACACTATGCCCTTTCCTCTTACACCCCGAGGAGCTGTTAATCAAGTTTGATCCCGAACATGAGAAAAATAGCAAGACGAGCAAGCCCCACAAGAAGAGCGAGTCACAGACGTAGACCATGAACTTACTGAACCCCGAGCCATTCGCCGCAACCAGGGAGAACCGCCGGATTTCAGTCTCCTGCCGGAATAACCTAAGCGGAATAAGCCAACGATGACCAAACAGTGGCAGCAGACTTTAGGCGCTCCCCCCGTTGTTTACATGTCCGTCGCACTTCGGACTCTGATGCCCTTCCCCAGGTAGGTATACAAAGACGTACAAGACTGGATTGGCTAATACGACCTTGTGGCCGCCACAACGGGCAGGCAGACGACCAGCACCTACAGAACATGTGATTTGTGGCTGGAAGGAACAGCAATCACTGGTTTAAGAATAAGAGAGCCCCCTTCACGTTGTGAGAAGTTTGCAAGACAAAGCTGAAGTGCACGTTCGTCAGCCATTATCGACGAGAGAGACAACCTGCGACCTTCTTTGGTCCAGAACACAGGCACCAAAACAAAGCGTCAACGCCTTTGTGGAGAATGTTTTGCACCAGAGCGCCCATGCCGTCCCGCAGGCTACAGGAGAGAAGCTGATGCTTCTCATGCTGTGTGAGGAACAACGTCTTCGGGGGTCTTGACGCAACCCTCCGACAACAGTCCAGGGGTTCGTCACCGAGGCTTCCAACGTCAAACGGGCTCTGCAGCTGCGCAGAAAGTTGGGCGAGTTGGCTTGACATCATGAAAGGGGAACAGCCCAAAAATAAACGAGGGACGAGAAGAAGAGGTAACTACAGACACGGCGCTGACTAGCAACGCGAAGTTTTTTTGTGCCCAAAACACGAAATATACAAGAAAAGAAACACACAAACAACCCGTCAAAATGTTTCCATGCACGCGATTTATGAGATCAAACGAACTTGCCACACGTCATGATAAAGTTCACTTCGTCATTCTTCAGAGCTAAGGATGGCGCACTGACACACGCTTCCTCTCCTTTCACACACGTAAAATGCTTCATCAGTCTCCCTCACGGCTTTGTTTCTGTGGCGGGCTTAAAATGTGATGTCATGGAAACGTGGTCCGACGCCATATCGTTTAAAGTGAATTGCGAGGTGGCCAGAGGGGGGGAAAGAATGTAAATGGAATGTTCCCTCGGCCGTACATTTATACACATGCCGGTCTCTCCTCAGTAGACTCTTTCGCAAGAGAGAGGAATCTGGTAGACAATCCCCGTGGCCCACGTGACGATAGGGGCGCGGTGGTTGACGTCACAGGCCACTCGAGGGTAACCGCTTCTATTCACAAAGGTGCACAGTTGGGACAGCTTAAGGGGTGTCCAAGCAGGACACTTCAAAGATCGTCAGGCCACACGACTCCGAAAAATCATTGGGCGCTCCGCTTCCGGCCGTTCTTTTTGCCGGGGGGAAATTTCTCCGCGACGAACCTCGCCCGTGCCCTCCACGGAGGCCTTGATCTGCTGATCACGTGGGTCCGGAGAGCCACTCACATCCCTGCGTCAAAGCGTGCGTTTCACTTCCCGCAGGGAAAGCGAAGGACACCTTCGTGTCATTCTCTTCCCGTTTTCGGGACCTGAAAAACGGCGGAGGCCTTGAACGACTGACCGACAGCCAAAAGAGCGTGTGAGTGGCTCTCCGCACCCAGGTGATGAGCAGAGAAAGGCCGCCGTGGAGGAAGCGAGGGGGAGATCCGACGGGGGGAAGTTTCCCCCCGGCATAGAAAAACGGCCGGAAGCGAAGCGCCGCACGATTTATCGGAGTCGTGTCGCCCGACGAGTTTTGTAGTATCCTGTTTGGGCACCCCTTTAACGGGGCGGAGAGAAAACAACAGGCACATCAAACTTATTGGCGACGCGCTTGACCTTGTGGGACAGCGCTCTGCAGGCCAAAACCGGTCCCTATCAACGGCTCTCCGGCATCCCCTTCCCCGAGTCGCCCAGCTTAAACTTTGACGCGAGGCACCCGCGGTGTCAGCCACGACGTTGTCCGGGAGGATCCCAAGAATCTTCATCTTGCTGCCAGTCGCCCGACTTCAGTTCGATTGCCGAGGTTGTCCGAAAAGAAGTTCAACGGTCATTTCAAACGAAGACTTCTGGAAGCAAAGCGGCATTTGGCTAACCGAGGGTCACCAGCACTGCAATGGCTCGGCAACCGCCACCTGCTGTTCGTTAGTACCGGACGCCTACTCGAAGGGGCTCCATAACGCCGCAGTATTCCCGACGTGAGAAAGAATCAGTGTACTTCCGCGCTGAATAACGTACAGAGATGAAGATGGACGTGTGACGAACTGCCGACCTACGACCACCTAGTTATTACTGCTGTGAGGCCAACCACGTGTCTTCTAAAACGTCCATCGCTGGTGCCGATACTAATCCGAAGCTCCCGATCTCCATCGCCTCGACGCGCGGTTTTGCACTCCCCCCCCCCCCCCTCCCCCCCCCCCCCTTGTAGTACTTACGGATGGTTGAGGTATGGAAGCTTAAAAGACGTTCTGGGGGCAAGAACTTTGGTCAGTTGGAGTAAAGTAGTTTGTTGTGCCTGAATTTATCTACGTTTGACAACTTTAAACAGCAGTCAGTTAGTGGCCGCATTATATCTGTACACTGAGGAATAACCTGGCGGTAAAATCCAAGTTTCCCCAGTACTCTCTGCAGACACTTTACATCATGTGGAGACGGAAACTTTGTAATGGCCTTCAGCATATCGTTCTATGTAGCAACCGTGCCAATGTCAATTACAAAACCGAGCATTTTATCCTTCGATGTTGTTTGCTTTATCTTCCCTGAATGTACAGTTAAACTAACTTTACGTATGCGTTCAAGGATAGTTCGAAGCTGCTCAAGATGTTCTTCGAAAAAAAAGCTCGAAACGACCGCAACATCGTCCTTGTACGCCATGGAGTAGTTGTGGCGTGCGCCTCCTAGCACGTCGTTCATGAGGCGTTGGAACGTGGTAGGAGAATTGTTCCAGTCAAACGCCATACGCACAAACTCTTACAAGCCTCTGTGGCATATGAATGCTGTTTTTTGGATGTCGGTAGATCATACCTCTATCTGGAGGAAACCGTCGATGTAGTCGATTTTGGAAAAGGCTCGTTTTTCCCAAGTTGTACAAGATTGACACAATCAAAGGGTACAGGTGTGCGCCGCGAAACGTTTCCGGATTCAGGCGGCGATAGTCGACGCAAAGCCGAGCTGTTTAATCCTTTTTGGGGTCAAGAACGATCGGGAAGGCCGAAGGCATTATCAACTTACGTAATGCACCCGTTTCGATCAATTCCACGATAGCCTTGTCCAGAAGAGCTATCTTGTAAACGCTGATCGGTCAAAAGTTGAAGCAGAGAGGCCGTGAATTGCAGGTATCAACTGAATGGTTGATGATACCGGTCCTGCCGGAGTTCTCCGTGAACACCGAGAAAAAACCCACTAGAAGCCTATGAAGTCATGCCATTTTCTGGTCTGTAGAAGAAACATTCTGCAGAGACGCTTAACGCGCAAGGGACCTTCAAAGCGTGTGGTCTGACTCCAACGTCCAAGACACTAAATATACAGCTTTCTCGCCTTGGAAGAGGAATCAGATCTGCGTTCGTAGCAAACCGGTAGCTTTTGCTTCGAAACTAAAGGATCATGATCTCCCCTAAAATGAAATCTCGCACCACAGTACTTGTTTCTACCAGGTAAGCAAACAAAACGCTGATGTCGTTTTTTGTCTTTAAACCCGATTTGCAATCTGACGCTAATTCGAAGCGCACGTTAGTCTAGTGCAGGTTTCCTTTCTGCTCTTTGAAGCTTTCGACCTAGAAATCCCCAATAAATGAAAAACTTGCACTGGTGGCAATTAGCGCAGCCACTGCTAATTCAAGCGCTGTAACTGTTTGTTTTGAGCACTGGGAGCATATTGGCGATTTTCTAAACCTGCACTTTATCACAGAAGCAAAAACTAAGCTGACTCACTTTTACATTCATTTTGTAAAGGCCCCTTCTCCATAAAAATCCTAACTGTATGAGTGAATTTTATAAACAACGTCCGAAATTGCTAATGTTTCAAATTTAGTTCATGACATATCAATTCAAGAAGCCTTTTAGTGCTGTTTGCTTTTGACCAAAGTTAAGAATTTTAAAGAGAAATTTCGCTCATCCCTGGAAGAATTGTGGTACCAAATATAGAGGGTGTTTCTTAGACTTTGAGGCTTTGAGACTTTACAGACGCAAGTACTTCCCATGGGTCACTCCTCGTCTCATGAAGGCAGCAAGAATAAAAAGAGCACATTTTTAAGAAATCCTAGCTCTCAAAATAATTGCCCCACTGCTGTCCAGATCGCGAAGTATCATCAACACTGTCAAGCTTCTACATGTAATCCAGATCTGGCCAGCACCGGTATCATTAGTCGATTTAAAAAAAAAAAAAAAAAACACTGCCGAGAAATTTACGAGGCCTATATTACACAAGGTCTGGGCCATTCGCGTGGACCATTCTTCTCTTACACTATTTTAAAAGGAAGGTGTGTTTTTAAACGCTTGGATGCGCTGAAGCGCTCGCCCCGCGTCCTGAGTTATAGTGCCATGAGCTCGTGCTTGTTGGTTATGTGTCCTCATTTTTCTTCTCATCTGGATGAATTATTGAGATGTTATTTCAGCGTCTGTTCTGTCCCTTGTATCCTTCAACTGTTACCTCACGTTGCTCGATGACTTCAACGCTGTATAATGCTTACCAACTGGCCCAGCTCACCACTCTTCTATCATCAGCATTCCCGTAGGGCCGCTATTTACGCTGCTTACCAACACTACGATACCGGAATAGCCTAGAAGGCAAGGAACGACCCGAAGGTGTCATATGTGAGCTGTCCTCGAGCACCTGGCCGCCGTCCTAGCTTCAGCGCAGGTGGGAGAGCAATCGACACCCCCGGCAAAGGGGCAACGCTATTTGCAAGCCATTTATCATCCGTACTGTACTGCGGTAAAGCCGCTGCACGGTGGCCCCGCCTCCCCACCCACTGCTCGTGCACCTGCATGCACTGATACCGACGACCCCCTCCTCGAGTCAGTTTTCTTTACTGTAGATTCACTCTGTACCGCCATCTCCAAAACCAAAGCATTTCAAGGTCCTGGCCTAGATAATATGGCAGCCACTTTATTCAAGATGATATCGCAACACACTCTGCCATTGCTGGCCAAGGTAGTGCAGGCACTCCTTGACTAAGGTTCCATCCCTCTCACCTGGCGAGATGCCTTCGTCACACCCTTACAGAAGGGTAAGCTGAAGCCTACGGATGATGTGCAACACTCCCGCCCAGTGTCCGTAATATTTATTATATGCCGCACCTACTAGCGTGTTGTGGACACCTACATTACCGACTACATGGAACACACCGAAGACCTGCCGGGACGTAGCACGGTTTTTCCACAGCCGTAGCTGTGAAACGGACCTGGCGACACTGACTCACTGTCACTGCGTGAGCAACAACCTCGACAATCACAAGAAGACCGATATTATCCAGTTAGACCTCAGTAATGCTCTTGACACACTTGACACTGGCCCCCTTTTATACAATGTGTCAATCTGGTATGATCGTGTCCCTCCGCAAGAGAATTATCAACCTCAGGAACCGCAGTCAACAAGTTGTCTACCGTGGTGCCCGCTCGGCAGACTAGAAATTAAACATCGGTGTGCCTCAGGGAGCGGTCTTAGTCCCAACTTATTCCTAGATTTTGTTAATGGCATGCCTCAAGTTAGCAAGTTGCTTCTGAATAAATACACAGACGACACATCAATCTTGGCCAGACACGATTAAATCTGTACGAACGGAAGCTTGGGCGAGTTGTTTGGACATTTTACCGACTTCAAAACGCACAAATAGCACACACGCACAAGAATTAAGGGGAAACATAATATACACACCGGACTAAACTCACATCTCTATTTTGTATTTGATCTTTGTTTTTTTCTTCGTCCAGTAAATCATACAAACATTTTTCCGCAATTGCTTCATTGGGGCCAATACACAAAAGGTCCACAATTATCTCCTTATGGCCAGGTAAACCAACTTTATTTCTGACAGGATGAGAGATTGAGCACTGACACGCTTATCGTCAAGCCTAGCAATATGTTCAGTATCAGTGATTTCCCTGTTCATCTGGTTACCATGAATAGACGTGACGCACATGCACAATTCAGGCAGCGTAGACCTTGAAGTCCCGAGTTTGCATTGTCAATGCTGTGTTCATGGGGTCGGTAGTGGAGACGACGATTTCCTTATCTTCCTTGCTGACGAACATAACAAGTTACCAACTACAGTGGCCAGCGTTCTATCCAGTTTTAAAGACTAGCCGGATCCGTTAGATCTAGCACACGAGTTTTAGAGGAGAAATCCCTCAGATTCATGAATCTAAGACTAGTTTTATTAACCCACCACGTATTCTCGTTACGTGAGCCACGAGGAGAGGAGCCGCTTCTAGCTTTCAACTCGGCGCATCCCAAGCTGCTGAGGAGGGGTATCAGAAAGCTCTGTCTCAAGAGTTCACTTAACAAATCATGCAAACATTCTATACAAGGGAGCTTCGATGCGCAAATATCTGGATTAAAATCAGCAAGGTACCCTTGTACTTTAGTAACATCGATCACTGAGAGCCTCCTACAAGCAAAAAATAAGGGTAAACCTAATAAAACAAAACTCTAAGACAGGTAAACTAGACCCCTAGATGTTCCGTACATCCAAACTTTCCACATGGTCTCAAAGAAGTAGCAAATATGGTCAACCTTGAAATGATCACCGCTATGAACAAGCTATCCTGCTCATGCAAAAAAAAGTTAACACTCCTTCGTACACATATCTGAGCTGCACATAAACACACCGCAGCAGCGTTGTTCAATGCGCAGAAAAAATTCCCTCCTTTCCCCTTTCCTGTGCAAAAAGATAAATTGGGCAGACTGGATGATGTCTCAACGATCGACTTCGTAAACACAACTACAGCGTTACCATTGCAAACTCGGGACATCTAGGTCTTTGCTCTGCCGGAATTACGGGTGAGCGGCACGTCTACAAAGTTGCAGTACCCTAAGCAGGCATGGTAACATGATGACTAGTTAAATAATGAAGGCTAAACATATTTCTACGTTTAACGATAAATGTGTCAATACCCCATCAATAATCTTGTCTGAAAAATAGTTTGCCTGTTCACAAGCAGATAAATTCGAAAATTTTGTGTAACGCTATTTTTGCTGTGTTTTGGCCACAGGAAGATAATTGCGAACTTTGTGTATTGGTTTAACATACGGAGAAGAAAACAAAAATGAAATACAAAATGGAGTTTTGAGCTTAGAGCGTTTGCATGGTGAATGTTTGTCTTAAGTACTAGTGTGTGTGTGCTATTCGTGCGCTGAGAAGTTAGCAATTTGACTCACCTGCCACGCGCCTTCATCTACAAAACTACCTTACCAAGGTTTGCTGCCGGCCAACACAAACCCTCCTACTACTGAGTCCGGCCGAACGTTTTGTGATGCACTTCAGCAGCTCACGCAGTGTAACAAATTATACCTAACATCTAAGTGATGTCCCGCTAGCCATACAGAACTAATCAAAAATACTCGGTGTAACTTTTACACGAAAACACAAACTTCCCCGTTCATCTCACGGGTATTGTTGCTAAGAAACGCGGTACCTTTGGTATCGTCTCCCGTGTGTTCAAGCTATGTGGCCCTCTGGATTTTCGCTCGCGGTACACAGGGATCATGCTGCCCACACTAAAATACTACTGCCATGAGGTCTCCGTTCTAACACCACCTTGCGCCTCGCATTGAAAATGTTCAAATAAGAGGAGCTCGCACTTATACGAGCATGCGACAGGGACTAACTAGGAGCACCATGAGAATCGGTTGATGATTGCAGCATGGCGATCCCTCAAGAGTCGACAGAGCATCGCCCGTATGTGTCGGTTGTGTCTCGTATTGAACGGCTCACGATCTCGAACGTACCTATCCACAGCCGTGCATGTGAACAGACGCACCGGCCAACCTAAACGATTGCACTGTCGTACGAAACGACACGAAATGTCACTAATTCCCGAAACCATCGCGGAGCATCTCTCTGTTTGTGTGAGGGAAAGTCAGCTCCTTCCGCGGGACAGAGAGGAGTGCCGAGGGTTATGTACGAAGTAAAGCCACCTCTTGTATACAAGGGGAGAAATATTGCTTCAGCCCTCTTCCCTCTGGTCCGCGTTGATATGACTTAATGTTCAGCATGTTTGCATGTGTGCGCGTGCGTGTGTGCATGCATATCTATATGTTTGCTTGTGTCTGTGTGTACGTGCACGTGCATGTGTGTTTGTGTATCCATGTTGGTATCTATATCTGCGGGCGTGTGTGTGTTTGCGTGTGCATATATGTATCCGGTCCGCGTTGATATGACTTAATGTACAGCACGTTTTTATGTGCGCGCATGCGTGTGTGCATGCATATCTATATATTTGCTTGTGTCTGTGTGTACGTGCACATGCATGTGTGTTTGTGTATCCCTGTGGGTATCTCTATCTGCGGGCGTGTGTGTGTTTACGTGTGCATATATGTATATCTGCGTACGCGTGAGCCGGCTGCATATCTTTTTATACACTGTATATTATAGTTATAGATTTTAATCCAGCAGGCCAAGGGCCTGCTGGTGCACCTTCGTAAGGGACCGAGCCTTTCTGCTGAGCCTTAAATAAATAAAAATTATTACTATTAATATTATCTACACTAACACGCTTAGTACACCTGACTTATTCGGCAAGGGGAACATAATGTGGGGAGGTTGTCGTCATGATAGATGTGTAAACTACCTAAAATGTGTTAATTAACGGTTTAGATATTGAAGGTAAAGATATGGTTCCCACTAACACTTGCAAGACCTCGTCAAAAAGAACAAAATAAACATATTTTAGGAAGATTTCGGGCGCGTGGCAAGTGTAGTGGCGCTTTAATGTTAACACTCAGGCAACAGAAAAAACTAGTTTTGCAAAAAAAAAAAAAAAACGCATCCGCGTGGTTTTGTTGACTCTTAATATCCGGAATCAAAGAAAAATAAAACATTTAGTGACAAAAACAAACAGCACAGCTATTTCAAAGAACAGTACTCTCTGTCTTTGTCTCTAAGAGTTTTTATTCTTTTTTGACTCTTGTATTTTCTCCAACCCGCTCTTTGTTCTTTCTCATCCGGGTTTTCGCACCGCCAACATTGCGTGAGTTGCACGATTTTAGCTCACCACAGCGCTTCCTTGCACCCCAAGTCTTTTGAACATTTACTTACTTAGCGGCTTTTTTTAAGCTCAGCAAGGGTCACATTAAAATTATGTGTATTTTAAAAAGTTCATTAAAATTTTAGTTATTCAAATTTTCGTGACAATTATCTTCCTATGTTTGTCCCTCTGGTCGTACAACTCACTTACATAGTCCGCCTTAGTGTAGTTTTCTTTTTTAATGCAAGTCTATAAAGCCTGACAAAAACACGCGATATCTCTCTCTCTCTCTAAATATATATAGGGTGTTTTTTTTTAGCTTAACAGAGTTGTTTAAAAAAAGCCTTGAAAGTTACACTTATGCCGCTTGTGGAGGTGAGTTATACGGCCAGGGGGACAAATTATAGGAAGATAATCGTAACGATCAGACTTCTAATTAATTAAAATTCGTTAATTAACCTTTTAATTAATAAAAACTGACATAGGGTTCCAATTAGAAACTTGCTCAGCGTCATCGAAAACCGTTAAATCAGTAATTTTCAGAGATACTTCGAGCGCGTGAGAAGCGTAGTAGCGCACTAAAGCTACCACTCGTGGAGCAGGTACAAAGCTGGGGTTTGCGGTAAGGCACCCGCGCGATGTCTCCGTCTCTTATCCAGCCCCAGCCTTGTACCTGCTCCACGAGTGGTAACATCAGTACAATACGTCGCTTCTCGCCCGCTCGAAGTCTTTATGAAAATGACTGATTTAGTGGTTTTCAATGGCGCTGAGCAAGTTTTTAATTGGAATCATATGTCTATTTTTATAGATTCAAAAGGTAATTCACGAATTTTAATTAATTAGCCGACTGATCGTTACGATTATCAACCTATAATATGTCCCCCTGGCCGTATAACTCACCTCCACAAGCGGCATAATTGGAACTTTCACGGCTTTGTTTTTTTTTTAAATCTCTTAAGCTTAAAAAAAAACACCCTGTATATACACTGTTTAAAATGAAGGCACACGACGACACGTTTAGCCTGTTTCAAGTGAAACCCTCTTGCAATGAAAAAATTTAAAGGCGATCAATATTCGTATTTCTGAAGAAAAAAAAATCTGGTTAAAAGGGAGCAATTTTGATCTTTGTCTGGCGATAAACGGATACGATATTTTGCCGGCGCTTTACATAAACGGCGCGAAGTTGTCTCGCAACAACAACCCTAGAAGTCGTTAGAAAAAAACGATATGGTTGGAAAATGGGCTCATCGGTCGTCAAAAATATGAGATGCTGGAGAAAATTAGCCATCTGCGTTAAGTCCTCATTCCTAAAACTTTCTTGTTCTTGCTGTGCCCATTGGAAGCACGGCAAAAAAAAACCACGTGCGCATTTAATCTAGGCATCCCGTCGTGTCCTTCTGCGCCATAAATTATGTCTGCTATGGTCAACGTCACAGGGTCAAATAAGCGTCTTTTTAATAGAAGAACGCGTGAAGGCAGTGTCTGAAGCCAGCAAGCGCAGAATCTATCTTCCGAATATCGCCTGCTAATGTGAACGTGGCAACGCTAGCCAATGTCTAGGCAACGCTAGCCAAAGCGGCCGCCTGAAGAACCCTTAAGCAGGGGACGCATGAGCGGTGAAACTGGGTCAGCACGGCGCTAAGCATGGCGCACCAACTGGCGATACGCGGAAATATTTGCGGATCCAAGTCAGACGCACGCAAAAGTTCGTCGCGCGAAGCACGTGTAGTTGCTGGGCCACCATTGACACCGAACTTAGGGCGACTGGCAGTACTTCGCTTTCAAACGCACTATTTATGCCCAACACGTAAATGAAAGTATTCAGAAAATAAACAAGACCGGCGCATGCAATCTTGTTTTACCATTATATTACTAAAAAGTGATAATGTCGATGAAAACATTACTGCAAAAGGTATGTTCACAACACTAGCAACGTCGTGTTTGCTTCTCTTTCCTAACCTATCAAGCTGAAATAAAATAAAATATATAGAAATCGTCTAAATTATGAATTGTCTACACTGTATAAACGTACGTTCAAAAATTAAAATACAACGTGTCCAACGTCGCTGAGTCAACTGGAGTCAACGTGTTCAACGTTGCTGAGTCAAACATACCACGGAACTTATACAGACCCCTGAACGCCACTACGAAGTTCTAGACATAGAGGCACAGAGCAGATAAGTCAGAGAACGCTAGCGCAAACCAGTTGTATCAGACGCGGCCAGTTTTCATGAGACACGTCCGTTTCCTTGAAAAGTACTCGGAGATGTTTTATTGACATTATGCCAAGGAGGTCACACTGAGTGGAAAAACTATCAAGTGTTAGGACCGCGGCATATGAAAGGAGCAGTGAAAAACGTTATCCGCGACCATCATATAAACATGCATGGGAGTAAACACCAGCCCCCGCAGACCAAAATAGTAACCTAGCAGAGAAATTCCGGAACACGTCACGTTTCTTCGTCTCCCGGCGGCAGCGAATATCTTGCTGGACAAGCCTAATGACGCCGTCTCGACATTCTTTCTTGTTAAATCCTTCATCGCCTATGACAGTAAGATTCCGTCAAGCCACCAAACCAATCTTGCTCGGTGTCATACCGCTGCATCTCGGCGCCGGAGTTGTTTTTTGTGAAGACCCGCGGGTAGCTAGATGAAATCGTGATTTCACAACACCTTCCGTGTCCCGCATGGAACCTGGATTAAGGTCGCAGACGACTAGAACAGTCTCACTAAAGCTTTCGAGCTTCAGACAGCCCCGAACTCTAACCAAACAGACCATATGTACGTCGCCATATCTGCCTTTCCGCCGCTCGCTGCTAGGGTACCGGGCGCATCGCGCGCAAATATATTGACGACAAGGGTCCAATATGGACACTTGGCGAAAACGTCGGCGAGAAATCGTTCGGCCTTGAATGGCCGGCGCTAAGGTCATGCCCGGCGCCAAGATGAAGCCGGGCGCCGGACAATCACTGCAACCGGATTTCTCACCGACTTTTCGCGAAATGTCCACATGAGGGCCCCAGATTCGCGCGGAGCAGCGCCACGAGGCGCGTACGTCACAGTCGACTGGGGACACTATGCACCGCTTTCTTTGAATACTGCCGCGCGCTGCCGCTTGGCGCCCATTTTCATCGCTCATGTGTCACTTGCTTAAGTGGTTCCAGCCAGGCTTGTTGCACGCTCGTGCTTGCGATTATAATAAAGCTTCCCGAGCAAAACAAACAGTGATTGCGCACAGGGTGGTGTCGTCGGAAACCTAGCTTGGAACTCGAGTTGTCGTGTTGGTAGGAGACGGCATTCAGAAGATGACGCGGCTGCAGCTGGCTTCAGGCAGTGCGTTCCCGTTCGTGTCTCTTGATATTCGGTGACCATAGAAGACGGACGTTATTGTGCGCAAGGAGACGGTGGTGTAGCGAGATTAGTTCCGTACACGGACTCTTTCGCCGTGCTTTTCAATGCGTGGAACGTGAACAAAAGTGTTCTAAACAAGAACTTAACACAGAGTGTTGATTTCCAGGAGGGCCTAATACTTTTATGAACCTTACACGGTAAAGCATGTTTTTCTGAAGATCCTACGGCTATTGGAAGAAAAACAAAAAATACACTGGAGATTACGGATGACGGGGATAAACACAAAGCATCTCAACGTCTCTTTGTGTTCGTCCCCTTCTTTGTCCATCGTCTTCGGTTTTATCAAATAAGTCTAACATCGACCAGCTCGCCTGTTTACTTACTCTTTCTTCAATCATCCTACGGCTTTTTTTTCTCCTCAAGAACGTATGGTTAAAGGCATCAAGCTCGCAAAAATGTTCACAGGTTGTAATATAACTCAACACGTATAAGTTTGTTTACCTTTTGTTTCGCTCATAATGTATTTTTTCAACATCTATTTTTTCATCGTATTGTTTTTCAGTACATTTAGTAAAATTACGACAACAGCTGATCGACTTCAATTTGAACGAAATTTAACAACGCTGCAGCAAGATCGGATGAAGAATTTCGGTGTCCTGAATGCTTATGGACCTATTTCTAGTATGAATCAGTTTGTCAATGTGGACGTTGAAATCTTTCAGGTGAGTTCTGGTCATGTCACGTTTATGTTTATTGACATGTTATTTACCCATAGCGTCACCTTAGTATATTGTGTAAGCGGATTTGAAGTGGAATTAGGAACATATATGTTGCTTATTACTGTATTTGTAAGAGCCACCTTAAAATATTCTGACTTGAAAGTAAGACAACCCTAACAACCTTATTACAGATGTCTCGCGTGATAATTTGCCACTATTCAAAGATGGAACGAAGGCTTCCTTTGAACAACACGCTGACTTAACTGTAGGCGTATTTAACTAAATAAGAGCGGTGATGACTAATCTGTGCTTTAGTTTTATAGATTGAATTTGTAACGATGAGCTTGCAAAGTTGCAAAATAAGTTCAACTTATTGTCACGCGGAAGAAATGTATATTTTTCAAAAAATTTAAAACAAATCCACGATTGCAAAAAAAAATATATATATATATATCGCGACGCAATTTTAATGTGTGCAAAGATGACAGTATATCGTGTTTTGCCAATCAATCAGCACACACAACCGATTTAGCTATAAGCAGATGAAGCACGAATTGTGTTGTCTGTATTTGCCCATGGTGTGAAACTTTGACTTGGGCAACCCCTGTGGATGTCGGATTTATTTACTTGGGACATCGAAAAGCCATTTCTCAGTAGCACGTTTGTAATTCAGTCTGAAAGTCTACGGTTTAGTAAGAGGGTTTTTGCCAACATCCTGCCCTGCCTACGCAGGTTGGTCCTACGTGACGCTAGAAGAGGATGTTTGTTTATCTCAGCGCGGTCTTATGCCGATAAACCAAGCACAGCAGGTTCGAAGATGCACTTGCCTTTTTTTCAAATTTGCGGCCCACGTAGGCTCATCAGTGTTGCCAATACACATACTATGCAAGTTGCCTTTTCAGAATCCAAGCGGACTGCTCATTTGGAAATGTCTCGTGTTTCGGAGTCATCCTATGTTGCTCACTTGCAATTACGCTTCAGAATAATGACTGACAATATTTCACCTATAATGTAAATACATAATATGGTAACAGACATTACACCTAGAACTTACGCACAGGAGCTTGAAAAATTATTGTATGCAAAGAAGCCAAGGAAATTCCACATTAACCTTGTTTGCCTTCATTATAAAACTAAAGCAAAATCTATAGACTTTTTGAGGAGAGCTATTTCCCTTTACTGGGGGTACTTATATGTCAGTGTGAGATTACGTAGTTGTTAAATATATTAAAACACACAAGTTCCAAACTTTTAAACTTAAAATAAGTGCATCTGTTGGCATCTGCATCTGTTGGCTTATGATGGCTTATTATTATTATAATTATTATTATCGAGGATATAGCAGACAAACTGGGTGAATGCAAACTATTAGTAATTGGCGATTTTAATGTACCAGGTGTATGCTGGGAAACTCACAGTGTTGTTTCAAGTAATTATTACGGTGCAAAGAAGGCCAATAATCTTGTTGACTTTGCCTCTTTCATGGCCCTGAATCCGTTTAGCAGGGTTAAAAATAGTAAAGGCGCTATGCTTGACCTTTGTTTCTCAGACATTGATAACGTTTCTGTTACTAAGAGTGGATTCCCTTTAGTACCGACAGACAAATATCATCCTGCACTTGAGGTGGCTATAACCTTGAATGTACCTGTCAGCCGAATACCCGCGGCTAGTCTTACTTATCTAGGCAAACTGCACAACTTCGCTGCTGGTGACTATGAGGGATTATATAACCACTTTTCTAGGTTCGATTGGACCCCTATCCTGCAATCATCTGACGTCAATTATTAGGTTCTTCGATTCACCACGGCGGTGCAGGAGGGAATGGATCGTTACATTCCTCTAAAGAAGCATACCAATTCAAAATTCCCCTCCTGGTTTTCTCTGTATTTAAAAACGTTGCTGAAGAAACAAAGCCTCTCTCACCGCTATTTAAAAAGACTGGAAGTCTCAGGTGGGAGGCTGAGTTCATTCATTATAGACGCCTCTGTAAGCAACATCAGAGGATTGATCATAAGATATATGTGGAGTCACTGGAGTCCGAATTGAGGAGAAATCCAAAAAACCTCTACCGACATGTTCGTTCTCAAGGTGGAAAATTGATAAATCCTGATATTATACTTAATGAGGAGAATGCGACCACGTCCAGTGTATGCGATATATTCGCGCGTTATTTTAGTTCTGTATATAAACACAATAGGAGTGGGTACCAACAGCCGCCATCCCCGGGTGTGAACGAATCCATTTCCTCCCTGCCTGTGGATGAGGGAATGGTTCAGGAATGCATAAAAAAACTGAGGCCTACCATGTCCTCAGGTCACGACGGTAATCCAGCAACACTTGTAAAAGCATTTCACGAAACTTTCACACCCATCCCCTATGATATTTTCAACAACTCCTTAAGAGCCGGAGTGTTTCCTGACATGTGGAGGAAGTCAGTCGTAGTCCCAGTCTACAAATCTGGAAGTCGTACCACTGCGTCAAACTACAGGCCAGTGTCTCTGCTGTGTACATTTTCGAAGCTTTTCGAAATGGTAGTCCACAAAACATTGTCCTTTCGTTTAAAAAATGTATTAAGTCCCAACCAACACGGATTTGTATCAGGACGCTCGACAACAAAAAATTTGATTTCATTTATGTCCATTGCATCCAAAGCTGTGTGCCACAGAGGCCAGCTTGACGTGGTCTATTTTGATCTGAGTAAGGCCTTTGATGTGGTTGACCATGGCATTCTTTTATCAAAACTTTGTGGTAGTGGTGTCTGTGGAGGGCTACACTACTGGTTTCAGAAATTTTTGTCTAATAGAACATGTGTTGCTCGTGCGAACGGCGCGTATTCTTTTACGTACACGGCCACGTCTGGGGTACCTCAGGGATCAGTTCTGGGCCCGCTTCTTTTTCCAATTTTTGTGAACGACGTGTGTAAGCAGATTGTAAACTCGTCTTTTTTGCAATATGCTGATGATATTAAGATATTTAGGGAGATTAAAACTATCTCAGATTGCAAGTTTCTACAAGAGAACATAAACTCATTTAGCAGATGGTGTTCACTGAACGGTCTTCTACTAAACAGCTCAAAAACCAAGGTCATGTCCTGTAGTCGCAAAACGCAAGCAACGTGTTTCCCTTACAGTGTTCGCTCAGACGTATTGTGCCGTTCTACTGAAGTGCGGGACTTGGGAATGCTTTTTGACTCCTCCTTAAGATTTGATAGCCACGTGGCTCGTATAAGTACCTGCGCCTTGCGCGCGCTCGGTGTTGTTTGTCGAACGACTAGAGTATTTAAAAATCCCGCAACCTTTGTAACCCTGTACCGCTCATTGACAAGGTCTCAACTCGGAGACGCATCTCCTGTATGGAATGATAGTTGTAAAACTACCCTCCTAAGGCTGGAGCGAGTGCAAAACAAATTTTTATCTATTTATCGATATTGATATCTGCGCGATAAGACATCTCTATCAAAGAATAACAATGTATTGGACGTCCTACAATTGAAAAGCTTATATCACCGTCGAGAAAAGGCAGAACTGGTTTTCCTTTTCAAAGTCCTTCATGGCATGGCCGACTGTTCAGAACTGCTCTCACAGATATGTTTACGAGCTCCTCGTACAGCGACCCGTTTGACAACGTCTTTTTACTCTCCTCGGACGTTAAATATCCTGGACGCCATGTTTTGCATGTGCCGGGCATATAATGGCATTGCAAGTGATCGTGATATTTTTTGTGTGACTGAATTCGTCAGATCTCTCAGAGTCTTGTATGAGTCTCGTTGAACCTGTCATGATTGTGATGTTATTATATATTATTTTAATAAGGTATATTCGTTTTTGTGGTAGTCTTCTACTCTGCGTTCGGGTCCTGTGTTCCGTTCTTTCCTTCTTGTGTATATCGTATCTTTGTGTCAGCATGCGTTAATGTATCATATCTTTTACTTAATGTTTTGAGTTTTTGTTTCTTTTTTATTTTTATTTTTTCCTACTGTTTTGTAGTGTGTAAGTTGCGGTGCGCCAGTACGAAGCCCGCCTGGTCGTTCCTGGACAACTAATAAAAATTATTCTTGATTCTTGATTATTATTATTATTATTATTATTATTATTATTATTATTATTATTATTATTATTATTATTATTATTATTATTATTATTATAAACTCTGCGGTAAACTTGGTATTCTTTATTAGGCAACCTGTTTATATTACTAAAGTAGTTTCTTTAAAATGAACCAGCTTTTGAGACATAAACATTAATGTGGATATCTTCAATGTCTTTTGCTCACCAATGAAGAATGGTGCATATCTCGAATTGCTGTAAAACTGAGTTTTGGGGTGAGAAAGTGGTGTGTATGTACTACGAATCAAAGCAGGGATTAAAAAAAAATTTATGTTATGAATACAGTTTACTAGGATAGTTATTTCAGTGAAATTTAAAAAAAAAGTCCGTATAATTTATCGGTATGATTTTTTTAATCTAATATACCTTCTTTCCCTCCATCACAATTTGATGGCGGCGATGAAGGAAAAAAGCTGCATACGAAGATTGACGGGTCCTTATCACCTACAGTGCACAGCGATGGACGCAAAGCAGGAAATAGCAGCATACACAAGAAACAATACATAAACGTTACCATAACATATTCAGCAGAGATCAAATAAAAAGAGTAATTGCAATTAATAATCATAAGCATCCATGAAAATAATGATCGAAGTTCTCTTATTGATATTTTGTTTAAAACTAAATATTCAGATTAATAAAATTGAGTAAATGAAGGATATTTTATTTTAGCGTTTGTGTACCATAGTTTTTTCTTCGCGTGACCACCTCCCAACACCTGGCGACACAGGGAGGATGCTCGTTAATATTTTTTTGGGAGGCAACCAAGAGTTATTATAAAATTTTAATTCGTAGTGGTTATCTTTGGGCTAGTAGAAAGTCGGTAGCTATAAAAAGTTTACATTGATGGTGCGAAATTTTTGAATAGGTGAGATGTATGAAAGGAGGGGATGGCCGGCATAGGTGGCCGTGAACATACATGGTAAATAGTGCAAAAATACGGGACACAGAAGAAGTAGAACATAGTACGAGCGCTAAATTGCAAGTAAAAGGTTAACTGAAAAATTCCACCGAGCAAATATATATCGCGCACGCACACGTGGCCCAACGTCACAGCTATCTTGAGGAATAAAGGCGGAACAGCATCCACACGTAAGACGACAAAGTTATCATCATCATCATTATCATCATTTATTATTCCTTGAAGGCCCAGGGGGCATTATACAAGGAAGGGAACACTTAAAAAACAAACAAATATCACAACTATTTATCTACAAAAACACGCTGTAATCTAGTTATGGGTTAGAAAAAATAAGCTTATGGCTGCAGAAAATTTCTTAGTGTCAGATAAGGAAACAATTACGTCAGGCAGTGAGGTCCAGTCGTCAATGGCCAATGGTAAAGTAGACATTTGGTGAGTGACGGTTGACGATGAAATCGGACGGGGTTTACAAGAATGATCGAGACGAGGGAAAATGCGGTAAGGAGGTGATAACAAACTTTGTCTGAGATGACTGTTGTAATAAAAGATCCGATGAAGGAGAGAAAGACGAGACACCCTGCCGCGGTAAGAACGAGTGTCAAATTTAGCTGATTGGCAAAATCCTGATATGCTTGCGTAAGGGGAATAAACGGAATAAATAAAACGAAGGGCTCTGCTTTGAACGGATTCCAGGTTGTTAGTTAGGTATGCAAGCCACGGAAGAAGCGAATTCTAGTTTAGTTCTTACTAGTTACTAAACAACTAGAAGCTAGTTGTTTTACGAGGGATGTAGCCTGTCTGAGGTTACCGCGAAGAAATCCGAGAGTGCGGTTAGCATCGGCGATTACAGATGTTGTGTGAGTGGTCTATGACAGGTCAGATGTGAAATGAATTCCTAGATATTGTCACGGGTGGTGACCAAAAGAACAATAAATAAACAGGAAGAAAGAAACGTTTAATGTGGCGAACTTGTGCCAAAAATGAAAGGGTACAGAAAATAATAACAGAGCGTCGCGGGCGTCGAAGTCGGCGTAGAGCAGAGTCGAACGCTGAGGCGAGACTGACCACAGCATGCCACGCGGAGCCGCTTTTGTACACGCGTGGGCTTCTGGAGCATTCGGCGTAGAAGGTTCGGTGCCTAGAACATTCTATCCTCGAATCAGCAAGACGGTTCTCGAATTTACCAGAACGTCACATTACAGTGTCAACAAAAATGTGTAGCCGCGGCCAGGAATCGAACCCTGGCTTTTCGCGTGGGAGACAAGCGCGATAACCGTTCGGCCACGCGCGCGCTGCCTACTTGGCAAGTTGCGCGCGCGGCATTACTCCCCCCTTTAAAAAGTGCATCGTCCCGATGCAGAACAAAACAAAGCAAACAAAAGAACGGTAAGCTAAAGAGTCATTTAGAACACATAAGGTCCACAGTCCTATCGAGCGTAGTATGGCTTCATGCGCACGACGTGGACGACTTCTGGTCGTGGAGGGCGGCGTGATGAAATCCGTGTTTCGTCGGGCATCACCTTGTAGTTCAGATCTCCAAGTCGACGAAGTACCTTGTAGGGTCCAAAGTACCGTTTTAGGAGTTTCTCGCTGAGACCGCGTCGTCGTATCGGGGTCCAAACCCACACACGGTCTCCGGGCTTGAAGCAAACGTCGATCCGGCGAAGGTTGTACCGGGTAGCGTCGAAACGTTGTTGATCTTGAATTCGGAGTCGGGCGAGCTGGCGAACTTCTTCGGCTCGTTGAGCAACCACCTGGGCGTCGGGTATCCCCTCGTCAGCTGGTTCGTGGGGTAGCATAGCGTCGAGCATGGTCGACACTTTTCTGCCATGCACCAGCTGAAATGGCACGGCCGTGTTGTAGGCAAATGTGACGTAGGGCAACACCTCGTCCCATGTCTTGTGCTCCACATCGACGTACATGGAGATCATGTCGGCGATGGTCTTGTTGAGTCTTTCCGTCAGCCCGTTGGTCTGCGGGTGGTACGCCGTGGTGCGACGATGGCTGGTGTGGCTGAGACGAAGGACTTCCTGTGTCAGCTGGGCCATGAACGAGGATCCACGGTCTGAGATCAAGACTTCGGGGGCGCCGTGCTGGAGGACAATGGACTCGATGAAAAACTTGGCGACTTCAACAGCCGTTCCTGATGGAAGGGCTTTTGTCTCGGCGTACCGTGTGAGATAATCGGTTGCGACGATTACTCTATTGGAAAACCCCAATATGAACAGCGTATTATGAATATTGGTAAACAATATCTTTTTATTGTATTACTATACGATATGGATAGTGTATTGGAAAACATTACATTTATTGTATTGTAATACAATAAGGGTTTGTTATGGGATCCCAATATCCATAATACGCTAATAATATTGGAATCCCATACCGTAAAAACCCTTATTGGATCCCCATGTGTCGTGTGGGGATCCAATAAGGGTTTACGATTCCAGTGTACTTAGCGTATTATGGATATTGGAATTCAATATATTATATCGGCTACCAATAAAACTATATACGTGTTGGAATATCACGTTCAGCACGACATTTCTTTGCAACGCAGTCTCTCCTTGTGAGTATTTATGAGTGATGAAATAAAAAATGTTGCTGTTCTCAAATTATGAATAAGGAAGCAAAACACTGGGCTTATCCGTACCAAATATATTTCACATATTCCTGAATCGGAGGATCCATCATTTACTGCAAAAGAAAGTTAATTGTTTAGGACCCTCATTCAAAAACTTCATGTTTGAAAACAATGTGAGATCCTCACCTTTTAATGAAAACAGCACCTGCTAGCTGCAGCCATACAGAAAATGCAAGATGAAAATTTGCGATTAGTTCACGACAAGTAGCAATTCTTCACTAAGCCGGATAGATTAAAAAATATGTCTGCATTGATTGCGGAAAAATAAGCTTCAATGCCACTGCCACGGGTCATTCTTAGCTCGGTCAATTAAATATACGTATCCGCTCATCTGGCTTCAGTATTATTGCTTCGCACGAAACTAGAGTATCTGGAATGCTCACCTTTGAGGAAAAACGAACTGGTGCTTGCTTGCTTGCAGGCCGTGGAAACTGGAAGATAGATTTGCGATTAGTTGCGTCCAAGTAGCAGTTACTTTGAGTAGCCACGTAACGTACACTAAGTCAGAAAGATTCAAAATTACATGCGCGGGACATAGATATCCTCTTGCGACGTAACTGGGCACACGTCAATGTCGCCCGCGTGTATTATAAAAAAATAAGCTTCAATGAAGGAGCCCCCAGTCATTATGAGCTCGGTCAATTAAATAGTCTGTACCGGTCGTCTAGCTTCAGTATTCCTGCTTTGGGAATCTGGAATTCTCACCTATGAGGAAAAACAGACTGGCACCTGCTGACTCTTAGGCCGTGGAAACTGCCAGAAAGATTTGCGATTAGTTGCGTCCAAGAAGCAATTTATTTCAGCAGCCACCTACAGCACACTAAGCCGGATAAATTAAAAATTACATGTGCGTGACATAATATGCCTCTTGTGACAAAACTGGGCACACGTTTTGTTGCCTACAGCAATACTGAAGCCAGACAAGCGGTAAGGCATATTTAATTGACGGAGCTCAGAACGACTGGGGACGCTTTCACTGAAGCTTGTTTTGCTGCAATACACACGTGTATTGCACGCGTGTATTGCAGCAAATCAAGCTTCAGTGAAAGCGTTCCCAGTAGTGATGCAAAACTATCGATAAATTAACTATCGATACTATCAATAGTTTTTCCAAAACTATCGATAGTGTCACAGAACTATCGATAGTCGACTATCGATGGTACTATCAATAGTTTTTCGATAGTCGACTATCGACACTACTAGCGATAGTTTTTTTACTATCGATAGTCAGATATATCATTTCTGGCGACTATCGATACTATCGATAGTTTTGCACCAGTAGAGCGAACACAGTTGCCGCATCGCCGCTCGCCTCCCTTCCTACTCTCTTCGTCCAAACTCCCATCTTCCTCGTCACTGAAAGTTGAACCAAAGTTGGGATGGTAAGTGCTTGGGCTAGTTGGTGTCCCATTTAAAAAATAAAGCGAGAAAAAAAGAAGCAGGAGCGACGCAAACTACTAGTGTCGCAAAACTATCGATAGTAAACCGCTAAGAACACTATCGATTGTTTACGATAGTCGACTATCGATAGTTTTAAGACAGTCGATTAACGATAATTTTCCAATAGTCGATCATCGATAGTACTATCGATAGTTCTTCGATAGTTGACTATCGATAGTACTACCGATCGTTTTTCGATAGTCGATTATCGATAATTTTTCGATAGTCGACTATCGATAATACTATCGATAGTTTTTCGACAGTCGACTATCGATAGTACTATCGATAGTTTTTTAACTATCGATAGTCAGATTTCTGGCGACTATCGATACTATCGATAGTACTATCGATGGTTTTGCACCCCTAGTTCCCAGTCGTTCTGAGCTCCGTCAATTAAATATGCCGTACCGCTTGTCTGGCTTCAGTATTGCTGCTTAAGAGCAATCTAGAAAATCTGGAATCCTCACCTTTAAACGAGAATGAACTGGTACCTGCTGCCTTGTGGGCCATGGAAACTGCAAGAAAGATTTGCGATTAGTTGCGTCCAAGATCGCTAAACTCGTCAGACACAACTTTCTTCGTGTTATGACATAGCGGGGGGAGGAGCCGAAAGATTGCTGCGAAGTTTTCTTTTCTCACAAACCCGCAGATCCGTATATCTTCGTGACGTTTTTCATTGAAAGGGGGAAAAATCCCTACTACTCCCTAGGCGCCGAGCTAGAGCAGCACACGGAGACGAACGTGGTTCGTATTAGCCCCGTGCGCGACCGAAAGCGTCGCTGTGGTCGGCCTTCCACGATTGGCCGAACGCTGACTATGACGTCGGAAAGGGGATTTTCATCGACGGAAATAAGAGGAATGAAAGAACTTTAATTTTGACGGTGTTGGCAGTGTTCCTTTGAGAGCGCAATGATTTCAAGCTTCCACCATGCTAATAACAAACACCATCGAACTTGTTGTTTGCAAGGTAATGACGTCACAAAGGGGAACCACAGGAGGGCGCCACCAAAACTTCTCGCCGCTAATACGTATAATGTCACGATGAAGATTATCAGCTGCGACCTTGATGGTCTCTAAAAAGCACAGCGGAGGCTTGGGTAATTGCATTCTAAAATCAACACCGTCGAACTTGGTAGTCTGATATTGTTCTTATTTCCGCCGATAAAGCAGAATTTACTAAAAAAAAACGTCCCTGTCGTCCCTTTTATTTATCTCGGCCTTTTGAATTTGATCAGAGTGTAGCCCGACGTGGCTAGGTCACAAGCAGCCGAGTAGCATTGTCCACCTTTGGACGGATTTCGCTTACAGGCAGTTGTCCCCCATCAGCGGGAGATAAAATCCTTTTATGATAGACTTTCAAAGATAAGCCAAACTGGGATTAATTCTGCGTTCATCAACTGAAATAAGAGTAATGTCAGTTTGGTCAATATTGACAGTGATGTTTCGAGAACGCAAGGACACCAAGCTTTCATCGTACACAACCAAACTTTTCACCGTCGACTCAAACACGCACCATCAAATTTGTCGTTCACAACTGATCATCCTGACTCTGACGTCAAAGTTATGAACTATAAAAGGACGTCACTGAGCGCGCCTGCACACAACGAGCCCTGGCACGAGCCTCTCGACTGAAAGTCTGTCACGGCCGCTCGTAAGTTCATGGAACGCGCCCCGTTTTAATTCCAGAATCTCTAGAACCATAATTTAGAAAATTGCACGCTGTGCTGTTTTTCGTCATCGCTCAGTTGGAACGCCTCTAAGCAGGGTCGTCGAAACGGAAGAACGGGGAGGGGGGCGATTCATCCCCCCCCCCTTCCAGTGGCTTTCAAAAAGGGGGCGCAAAGG
Source organism: Ixodes persulcatus (assembly GCA_013358835.2). Lineage (NCBI taxonomy): Eukaryota > Metazoa > Arthropoda > Arachnida > Ixodida > Ixodidae > Ixodes > Ixodes persulcatus. Next base: position 226,166 of record JABSTQ010009376.1, read on the forward strand.
GCATAAGGGTGTAAGGGGGGGGGGGGGATATCGCCCCAGCCCCGGACTATAGCATTTTAGAAAGTTATAATAAAAAAATGACAGACGTTTACAGTTCTCTATAGTGTCGAATTAAAGCGCAGCTCTTGAGGAGGAGGAGGGGAGGGCACGGAGGGGAGGGTATGCCTCTCCGCCCCCCTCCTCCTATCCTGTTGCTTTCTCATTTAGCGGGGAAACCTAATTGGTGTGAAAAGCACGTGACGTCAATTTCCCCGCTAAATTTAGTAAAAAAACGTCCCATAATGCAACGCGCGCGCAGTTACGCCGACGGCGACGCCGCTCACGCTCAAAAGGGGCGCATAAGAGTTGCGCTCTAAAACTTCGGGGGAAGGGATATCCCCCTTTTTCACTACTATCACCCCACCGCCCTTCTCCCTCTCTCTCTCTCCCGAACAATTTCTACGGCCCTTCCTGATCCCTATTTGAGTGTGTGATTGTGTTGGTTATACCTTTTTTTTCCCCTTTCCCCGGCTTTTTCTCGCCATCCCCCCTCGCCCCCTCATCTCTCAGACATTACCGACTTCTCTATACACAACGCCTGTGGGTGACCCCGGTGGCGTTGTTGACAGTGGCGGAAGATGAGCTCTGAAACCGCGTACACCGCGCACAACATCACAGAGTTTAATCTTCGCCTCGATTCCGAAGCGAAGATTTTGGCCTCAAATAACTCCTTCCCAAAGTTGTGAAACGTCACTTTGTCGTCACCAATAACTTCCACAAACGACGATCTTCCGACGAGAAAGGTCAGAGTATTTACAGCCCGCCTAGGTACAATCTACGTTTCATTGACTCTATCGCGGAGTAGGGATGTAGGGACACGCGGGCGCGACGTCATCAGTGCAACCGTTCAATCGGCTGGCCCCACGGTGTTGCTCGCGCGCGCTGCGAGGAAGCTCGCTACAACTTTGTGCCCAACATTCTCGCTGGAATTTGAGCACCGAGAGAGCTTGGATGATTGACATCTCGTCCCGCGTGACGCCAACGTCGCGGGAGTCCAATCAGCACGCTCCGCGAACTTCGTGCCCAACTTTGTGTTTGACGAGTTTAGCGACCCAAGTAGCAATAGACGATTTGCAATTTTCCCAAGCGCCCCGGCCCGCGCGTGAGGAATCGTGGGAGAGATTGTCCTTCGCCTGGCCTTGAGGTCGCATTGTCTTTTCACTTGTCTCCTCTTAATCCTCTGTTTTTCGATTTCATTGCCTGTTTTTATCTATTCCAGTGTATTTGTTATTGCTTTTAAGTGTTTCTATTCTCTCCTGCGCATAATATGTCTTGCAAATATATAGTATTTGTGTCTTTATTTTGCCTTTTTTGACGGGAGTGCCGACGGACAACACGCCGCTTCGCGCGCCGTTTCCCGGGTGAGTACTATCATTGCTATCGATTCTTATCGAGCTGTTAGATGTTCATTTTGTTTCATTTGACCCGCGTGCAGTCAAGAGGAGCCGTTTATGAACACACGCGCACATGTCATAGGGGTAGGCAGAGCTCTGAATCAACAATCGCGACGCGAGAGCCGAGTGCGCTGCGATTTGGTAGCCCGCGCTCGCTCCGTTGACTCGCACTGTATCGTGTGCCTTCGAGTGCCGCTTACTTGACTAAGATACAGCAAGCCGCACTGCACGGGCTGCATCTTCTGCGATGCGGGCTCATGCTCGGTATTTTACAATAGTTGAAATTGAACTCTGCATGAATCTTGAAACATAACAAACAGAATGTGCATGCCAAAAGGAATAGCAAATGAAACACCCACCATCTATCTTCGGTTTTCGTCCGCAAGAAGCTGTGTATAGGTAGCCCCCCTTGCTTAAGCCGCTCCTCCCTAGTGTCCCGGTTGGGTCTCGTCCTGATGAATCGTCGGTGGAGACCTGAGGTGCGGTCAACATTAGATTAGACCTTTTGAGACAGAATCCATATACTTGCTGAGAGGAAGCACACCCAAACGAATCTCAGGCATGCCATTTATAGTGTGTTTTAAATTGAGAGGCCTGATGTCAAAATGAGACGTCAATACTGACGCACCCTTTTTGCGAATCTAAAATTTTGAAGGTCTTGTCCAGCTAGCGAGGGGGACAAGGCACATGAATCTCGGCACGTGGATGAAATAGTTTACCTTAACATCCCGACTCAATGTCCATCGCCGAATAATTGGCCACCACACTTTTAGAAAAAAATTGTTTTTTTTTGTTTTTAGAAAACACCGAGTCATTGACCACCCCTACAAAAGCCTGAGCCAAGCATACTCGTACCGTGGCTTGTTTGCTCCGCGCTAAGGGAGGAAGTGGGTTCTAAAACAATATTTTTTGTTTATGGGTCTATCTCAATGATTTTTTGCACAGGCATGCAGTTTATTGTGCTGATTTCACAACTGCAATCAGATTTCAGATATCTCTTCTTTGTCAAAAGTTATCAACAAAATAAAATATTAATTAGCTAATTTTAGGAAAAGTTTTAAAAAACCTTCTTATTAAAATTTTAATGCAAAAAGGGTATCAATTGATTCCCAAAGAAATGCCATACAAGCTAAAGCTATTTTTATTTCTTTAGCAGCATATAATCATGTAAAAAAATTAAAGTGAATAGAAGACATACAATAGCAGCTATAACAATGTCTAATAATGAAATGCCAGTTTTATATACCAGAAAATATAATAATAAAAATAGCTTTAGCTTGCAGTCTAGTTCAATCCAAAGAAAATAGTACCAAGTTTATGAAAATTGGTTGAGCGCAAGTGAATCAAAAAGCCTTCCTGGCCGGAGAAGAGGCTAAAAAAACCAAAGCTGAGAAAATCGACTTTGAAATTTGGGTATGCATAACTAACAAAATTGAAGCTTTAGATGAGTGGAATGCCTTTGGTTTGAATTTCATACTAAGGGAGAGACAGGGGTAGGGAGCAGCCCCACATGCAAAAATTGGTTAGCCCTCAGAAGGGCTTTTTTAGGGGACGCGGGGACGTTTTCAAAGCACCAGCTTGTGAATGGGCGCGGCCATTCCGCACTGCTCACATTTGGTGGTCGCCAAGAACATGTTCAACACGTTCAAATCCACGATCACGAACTGCGTGCCGAAATCTGTCTCTTTATCCTCGACAGTGACATTGAGGAGGTCAAACTTCCGTTGTGTGGCAGACTTCGCGGCCAAATCCTCTTTCATCTCATCAGCCCGCACCGCACATTGAGCAGTTTCGCTTGCCGTTTAGAAATACGCGTCGAGTCGTGACGCACCAGGGCCGAAGCCGTCGTCTTTTTCATTGCTCACATCAGGGGCGAGCACCTCGGAAGACGATGCAGCTGCTGGCAGCTGAACTTGCCGCATGTCCGCCGCGCGCAAGCAACGCGGCTCGCGATGCGAGCGAAGTCCTCTTGTTCTACGCCCGACGCTTCCGCTTGCCGTACGCACGCTGCGTTGGAAGCTTCACGCTAGGCATTGCGATCACTACCGATGTCTCCTAAAGACGTCGAGCTAAACGAAGCAGGCGAGCGCCGAAAAATAACGTGCTTGAAGCCAAAACGCAACCGCTAGCAGACGACAAATAACGATATCGGCTGCTCCCGACTCCTTCCGCGCCACGAGGAAGGAGAGGAGGGAGAGGAGAATCACATATTTCAGGAGAGGAGGCATGCGCTTCGGCCAATAGCGACTGCGCTCGCTGCGGCCCGTGCTTCTTAGCCAATCGGTAGCTTGGTTTCTTTCTCCGGGGAAACGCGGTATTCTGTGCTTTCCCCGGGCGGACGCCATATTTAATGGCGCCAAAAATGTCGACAAAGAAGCAAGCTTTCGAACGAGACCAAAATGGCCTCAAATGGGCGCGCACCGGCGGAGCGCGGAGGGCGCGCATTTCGACGTCGGTTTTCTCTTTCGGGGAGGTTTTGGGCGCGTTCCACGCGACGTAATTATCGTTTGTTTTATACTTTGAGATTGAATTACGCTATAATATTTTGGAGAGAGGTGCTTGGATATGTAAGGCACCCAAATACAGGATTTTTAAAAAAAGTAACTTTTTCGCGATTTTTTGCATTTTTAGGACCCGCGTCCCTCGGGCTGACAATGTGTTTTTTAAATGGAACCCACGTTTTTAGTTTCGGTTTCACTTGTTGAGGCAGGCGGATAGTTTTGTAAAGCTTCCTCCCTATGTGCTTCCGAGTCAACATATTTGCAATGGCCGACCCCCGGGCTTTGATTTTGCGCTCCTTGACGAATGCTGAAACTCATATAGGCGGGCAATAGCTCACCTTAAAAATACTTGCTCTTGGTGGCCGAGAACAAACTCGTGTTCCTGATTGGCAGCCACTTACTGCCAAGAATTGCTGCACATATCCGAAAGAACCCAGTCTTAGTCTAATACAGATGCTTTGGCCGGGCAGAGACACAAAAGCCTGACACAAGACCACTATAAAGACCGGAAATAGAGTGTCTGTGAGGAATGAAACTAGTGATGGGACGAATCAGCGGAGATTTGGATTCGGACAGATTCGGAAATTTCCGAACTTCCCGGGACGAATATTCGGCAGATTCGGAGATTCGTCAGGTTCGTCGCTGATTGCAAACGGCAGCGTGAACCTTGTCGTAAACCTCGCGAATGCGGTCAGTTGTGTTTTTTCTAGGTACTGTTACTGCATGTAACCAGATTTCGCCTTGTTTATTTCAACGTATGGTATGTACTGTACTGTCATTCTAAACCCTGGCACGCGGCCAGGTCCAGTTGAGCTGATCGGTGTGGTTGGCGTAGGCCTAACCAATGCACGGTCTCGGTTTCTGCGCGGTTTCACGGTGATCGGTAAAATAAAATGAAGCGAAATGCTGTGTTGTCGCAACGCGCAATAAATATATTCAGGCAAGGAAATGATTCGTCTCCTTCTCTAGAGCTGCGTAGGACGCGAGAGCGATGAAAAGTGTTGATCGTCCAAACTTCGACCGCGTACCGGCACCGGCGAAGAAAAGCGTCGCACTGTCGTTCCTCCGTTCTCGGCAGCAAGTTTTGTACAGCTGAACTCTATTTGATGAAAAAGAAACAACACAGGGGTGTCCAACGCAACTTTATTGTTCAGAAACAAACACTAACTAATTCAGATATCATTAACTAGAAAGGTACAAATGCAGTACACAGGAGACTAATAGTACGGCGATTGTTTCCCGTGTTCCGATAACAATACCGCAGTGGACACACGTTGAAGATAATCGAATCGAACATACTCACTTGAGTGGGGTGTGCTACTGGTGCTACTATGACCGTAATTATGGGCACGAAATGTGTTTCTGCCAAACAGCGCGTACGGCATCGATCTCATGCGGGGGGGACTGCTGCGAACCTCGGACGAGCACGGTCGACGTCTCCGGTCTCCGGGAACCCCGGAGTACGAGAACGTGATCTTCGCGTTAACACGTAAACATCACCTCGCTCCGTCGACCCGCCGCTGCACCGGCTGCACGTCCGCCGAATCTCGCCGGGCTGGGGCGGCTGGGGCGGCCACGCCAAGCCTGACGAGGTCCACGGGGCGCTTGTGTTTCGCCGCAAGGGCAGCCGCGGTGGTCACTGCCATGACCCCGCCGACAACGCCGGAGGTCCCTGGTGCCCAAGGAAGTCTCTTCAACCCGCGTGCCCCACAACCGACTGTCGCCGAACCGTGCGGGCGATGAAAACATGCGCTTGTATTTCCACGTGCACCAAGCATACCTATTTTGGTCGAAATCCGGAACCGAAATCAATTTTTCCGCGATGTCTGGTTACCGTTCTCGGCAAACATACGAAATGTTATAAACAGAGCGGAACATTTTATTTATTAGTATGATATTATATTACAACAATATTTTGTGCACTTTGTTGAATTTAGTGAATTTAATATCACGAAAAGTTGAAACACTAATCAACGTGATCCGGCAACCATGGCAACGCTCCGAATCTTTCCGAACTTTTCCGAATCTCTTGAGATTCGGCTACTCTTCCGAATCTTTCCGAATCTCCAGATTCGGCTCCGAATCTCGATTCGGATAAAGATTCGTCCCATCACTAAATGAAACACACAACTCGGATAGGTATCAATCAATCACCTTGAAAACACTTGCCATAAGCGGCAAAGAGCAAACTTCTGGCCTTGATTGGCTGGTGCTTGCCGCCAAGACCTGCATGTATAAGAAAGAACCCCTTCTTAGTCAAACTTGGGTGTGAGACAACGAAATACTAATGCAAGACCACTACACATAGGAAATGGCATCAAAGAGGAATGGACCACAAAACTTATATAAGCGGGCAATAGCTCACCTTGAAAATACTTGCTCTTTGTGGCCGAGAACAAACTCGTGTTCCTGATCGGCAGCCATTTCCTGCGAAGAATACCTGCACATATCTTAAAGAACCCAGTCTTAGTCTAACACAGATGCTTTGGTCAGACAGAGACACAAAAGTCTGATACTAACCACAAAAAGCAGGAAATAGTGTCTGCGAGAGATGCAAACAGACTCAGGTGGAGAGGATCTTCTGTTTCACCCTAGTCAAATAGTGTAGCCCATTTTGCTAAAACAATGCATATTTGCTAAAAAAAGTATAATATATATTTTGCCTCATTTAGCAGAGATTACTGCAAAGGATACCTGCACACCAGAACAAGTCAGACTTAGTCACAGTTTTTTTTTTCTTTTGATGAGTGACAACAGAATAATAGACGGGTGATGAAACAAAATATGGGTCCAGCAAAAAAAAAAGTCAAATTTCGGGGTTTTATGTGCCAAACCAACGACGGGCATCTGGCACGCCCCAGCGGAGGACTGAGGATTAATTTGGACCACCTGGGGATCTTTTGACGTGCAACCGAAAGCTCGGTTACATGGCGCCTCCTCCGCAATAAGGCTCCGTCAGATTGCGGGCACCTCGGCCGGGATTCGAACCCGCCACATGAGGATCCGTAGGCCAGCGCTCTTGCCTCGGAGTCACCGAGGCGGCAGAGCCCAGCAAGACAGGCTAGCTTGCCTTGATGCACGCACAGTGCGTTGGCCAACAAATGAGGTTCTATTCTTGGTCACTCGTCATATTTGGTGGGAATAGTAAAGTAAATGAAAATAAGGCAATCTCTCTTGCAGCCGACAACTGCAAACGAAATTCATATACCTCGATAAACGACCTGGAAATAAAATTGGGTGGTGGCGGATTGGTTTAAGGTGTCAAATTTCAAGCTTACAGACTGTGTAGTTCTGGCTTAAGTCCACCTGGTGTATATTTTTACACTTATTAATTATATTTAAATTGTTTTGTTTCGATTTTGAGGCACTAGCACATAATTTATGCGCTAATTCACCTTTAGAAGCGTTTTAATGATACCCTGCGGCTTCCTAGTGCTCGTAATAGATTCTCAGTAAGAGCGGCTTTCAATTTTTTTTTTTGCCCTCGTTGCTGTTTGCTTCCTCACCCTTAAAATGCTGACAACTCGACACAGAAGTAATAAAAGATGTGTTTGAAATGTGATGAAGATTGGCATTTCCAGGTTGTAGCCCTGCTTCATGCCCCGACCATGCCACCATACCATACCTGAGTGCAGTGACGAATGGTCCCAGGTGCTATGACCCAACCGTACATGGCCTTACGGCGTGGTGCGACTCGTGCAGCACCTATGCTTCGTGATGAAGCCAGTGAGCGAGGTGCGACCTGCTAGAGCAGTGCAAGCCACAGCTTTACAGCCTGCAAAGGGTGGGAAGATGCCCCCCCCCCCCCCCCTTTGCAGAGCTTGCAATAGCTCACGAAGAAGCTATTGCAAGCACTAGAGAGCCACAGTGTGTGAATAAAAGCACTTCTGAATGTGACTTAGTGTGTAAATTATGTGTCTATACGTTAAAACGCTTAAAAAAAAAGTATATATATATACATGCACTAAAAAAAGGCAGAAAAAGAAAAAAAACGTCTTTACGTGGGCTTGAACCTAGAGCTCCCCTGCTCTTGATTTCAGTTTCAAGGCCCGCTTCAGACGTGGAACTTTTCCAGCAATTTTCAGGTGGCTGGCGGGTTGTTCCCTAGGTTTTCCCAGATCAACGCGAATTGCTGAGATCGGGTTCGGCTCGAAACGGACCAGCAACTAGAACAACTAGGAGAAGTGTGAAGCGGCAGCTGCCAATCAGGGACGCAATATTTTCATGCGACACCCCTGTGGTGGTGATGGTGACAGCTAAAAACTTGGCTCTGGTATGAAATGGATCGTTTTAGGAAATAAACTGTTTCAAATTGATGAGTTAGTATTCTCAGCACAAATTAAAAATATAAAAACATTTTTTTTATATAACTGCGCATCTAAATAGTGCAAAAAAATAAAATTTCATGATGATGATGGCAAGTCATAGCAATTCGGTTGCTGCGTGTGAACGCGGGCGGCACGTGTTGCGACGTCTTGTTGCTGGGTGAAATTGCCCCGGCTGAAAGGGCCTTGTTGGCCCGCTTCAGAAGGGACAATTTCAATTTCACCCAGCAACAAGGCCCGCTTAAGACGAGGCGATTTCACCCAGCAACTTGACGTCGCAACACCAGCAACACGGGCGCCCGCGTTCACACGCAGGCGCCCGTTTATATTAAAAAAAACATGTCTTTAAAACTTATCCTAAATCATCTTTTTGAAACACTTTATTTCAAAAAACGATCCATTTCAAACCAGAACTAAGTTTTCAGTTGTCATCATCACCACAACAGGTGGGTCGTGAAAATATCACATTCCTGATTGGCTGCTGCCGCTTCAAACGTCTCTAAATTGTCAGAGTTGCTCGTCCGCTTCGAGCCGAACCCAATCTCAGCAATTCGTGTCGATCTAGGGAAAGCTAGGAAACAACCCGCCAGTAACCCCGAAATTGCTGGAAAAGTTGCCCGTCTGAAGCGGGCCTAAGACACCCTATTGTCTGGTACAAATACCATTTAGGAACGTTCGGGTGTTTAAACATTGTAATAACCTTTTTACAAAAAAAAAACAACAACAACAACAGAAAAGCACCTTTCAGAGGGAAAAGTTAAGGAAAGAGAATGTACCATTATGTTCAGTGAAGTTCTGTGACAAGACTCGGGACTCGAGCAGGAATGCCGTTATCCTTGGTGTGACCCCATGAGACTGTCTTGCTGCCTTTGCTGGGGTTTATCTGACTGAAGTACCTGTATGAAAAGTAGAAGAAACATATGTGCATAACACTCATTATTCACACGCAAATTTGTCAACATCCAAAATGACCCATGGAGAAAATTATGCGAGGAATTTTTCGGCCACGTTGGCCGAGTCACCTCTCGTGGCCAATGTTTCATAGCAACTTTAACTGTAGTGAACAGTTATAGGGCATATTACAAACATAGCGCAGTTTGATACGAAACTACAACACACAAAACAGCACTCTAATACAGTATGTTGAGGTACCTCTGAACAAATTCCAGGGTTTCATGTGCCTCCTTCAGATACCTGATGTTGAACATGAAATATGTGCACCAAGGAGTGAGCAAACAGTGACTTCCAATTAGTCTCAAGCACCAGCGACATGTCGACAAGGAATGCATTATGTAGAAAAGGTCGCCTAGAAGTGTGCAGCCAAGATGAAAAAGCAAGATATAATGATATCAGAATAAGATCACACAAAAAAGGCTCGTTGTAGTCATCTACAATCTAGGCACAGCGATGAGTCGACCGACGTACAGCCGCGATTCACTTGGCGTTGATTGAGGTGAAACATGGTCAACGAAAAGATAAAATAAACGCGTTTTTTTTTACACTATTTGCTTTGCGCAGTTGGGCGGCGTCACAAAAATCTGACTCACTCGCTAGCGTTTCTCAACTTCGTTCGGCGCCAGTCGGCACCACAGATCAGCGGTCGGCACTCATGGTCTAAACGGGAGGAAAAAAGTACGAGCTCAGAGCCGAGCGTCGATCGCGACTTTCCTAAAGAGAAGCTCCGGTAACACTTCGTCGAGTCGTCAGCTTCAAACAACGCCTCTTCGAACGAGCCCGCGAATCCAATGCGTCAAAAGGTCGCGGCAGAAAGCACGCCGGAAGGAAGGGGGCTGGAGGCTGAGTATCCGAAAGAGACGCGGCGCTGGTTTTTACGTCTATTTCGCACATAGATAACAAGATAGCAAAGCTAGCCGAGTGTGAACACTGACTGACGTTACATTGGAGTACACGCAGTCGAAACGACGCCTGCAACAGAGCACAGCGGCACAGCTAGAGGCTTTCAGCAGGGGACACGCGTTCAAATAATCTGCGATTTCAAAACTTCATGTCTCTTTTCTGTCCTTCGGTGTTTACTTTGATCCGTGTACACCAAAGCACTCAATGCTGCAAGAAATAAAGTCGTGCATACGTATACCTTTCGAAGCGATTGAAAGTGTGCTGGTTTCGCTTGGTGCCCACGAGCAAAGACCGCGTCGCGCCTGTGGCGCCGACGAAACCGACGCCCGGCCGCTGCGCAGTTCGCACTGGTTCGCATCTTCGCATGCTCGGCGGCTCTCTCGCCGGCTTGGCGGCTTGGCCAGGCTTGGCCTCGGCTACAGCGCAGGGTCGTGCCCTTCGAACAGAGGAACTGCATCCGGAACGCGAACTGGCGCGCGCGCGGGTTGACGATGGAATTATGGAAACTCATCTAAAAAAAGGAGACTGTAACGTATCGTTTGATGGCGCCAATGCACGTATTTTTCACGTCCTTTTTTATACAGCGTGTGAATCTCGCGAAACAGGCGACGAAGAGTGGTGGGTGAAATGTGCTCGCATGTTGTCGTGGATTTTGTGTACGACGTAGGATCATCGAGAAAGGTGGGTAAATATCGATAAATGCGCGTACGAACTACATGCACGTGACCTGTCAAACCTATTCACCCTCATTAGTTTATCGTCCGAACTGACGTTGTCGCGTATCGCGTTCGATTTGGGTCCCAACACCGATAGTTTCCTCTTGTATTGAGATGTTGTGTTGCAACATCAAATTGTATCGCGGTACGTTGGGTTTATCGTTCGGCGATCAACTTTTATTGCAATACAACTACAATAAACATTTGTTGGAAAACGATCACTCCAATAAGCTCGTCGTTATTGGGCTTTTTCACTGAAAGGTAGGTCGCGGGTGTTCCAGCTAGTTATTCTGAATGGTTTGGTGGTTCTCTAGCATTTCAAGCGCGCGAGGGTGTGTGTACTGTGTGCCGTACCAACAGCTGTACTTGCTCTGTCGATCAATGTTAATGTTTTCGCAACGCAGAACGTTAGTGCTCCGTGTGTATCCCCACCCAATATCTTTCTCTCGCGTATTGCCATATGGTAACTCGTGATGTCTTACGATATCATTCACGCGATGTCGTATATGTGGGCATACCGATATCCACGTTTTGCTTCACGAACGCTCAATATCGTGTTACGTTTCCTCTTAATCCGCGGTATATGCCGACGTAATTCATGTTGGTAACGATTGGTATCCGTTCTGAGATATATGCACGCGATATATTGTATTCTCCTTTGGGCCCGTAGTCGACGACCGATATTTATATATCGTGTGGCCGTACAGTATGTCCATGTCGGTCACCAATATGCACGCGATGTCGTATTCTTTTCCAATAACCGTGCATTATATCGGCGTATTGTGCTCCAATATCGTGTTGTATACCAATAACCGCAAGTTCTGTCGGAAGATTGTGCTCCGATATCGTGTTGTATACCAATAACCGCAAGTTATATCGCAATATTGTGCTCCAATATCCTGTTGTATACCAATAACCACACATTATATTGAGATATTGTGCTCCGATAAGAATTCCCATCGTGCGTATTGGGTTAATCGGATAACAATCAGTTTTTATAGGTTTCCATCAACTTCATTGGAATACAATATTTCCAATAAGCCGAGTTCATATTGGCCTTTTTCAATAGGGTATCCATCGGGTTCCTTGCGTCGAGGGTGGTAATGGGCCAAGTAAGTCCATTCCGATTTGCTGGAATGGGGCAGATGGTGGCGCAATAGGCTGAAGAAGTCCTGCCGGTCTCGTCCGTGGTTTTTTTCGTCGTTGACACTCGTGGCAAGATCGGGTGTTGTGGTGCACTGTCTTCGCAAGCTTGGGCCAGTAGTATTTTTCGCGTATCCTGGCAAGAGTTCTGCTGTAGCCAAGGTGTCCCGCCGTCGGGTCATCGTGGCAGGCTTGAAAAATTTCTTCTCGAAGACTGGAAGGGACCACTAACAGCCATGCAGTGTTGTTGTCGCTGAAGTTCTCCTTGTAGAGCACACCTCGTCGGAGGAAGAAGGTTGGCAGTGTTCGTACAAAACCGCGGGGAACGCCGCTTCCTTGTCCCTCTAGGTGCTCGATGAGTGCTCGCAGCTCAGGGTCGTCTCGTTGGAGTGCTGCCATGTCGCTGACATCCAGAGCGCCGAGAAAACACTCATCGTCGTCCTCTTTGGTGCAGGCAGGAGCGGCCTTGACTGGAGCCCTTGACAGGCAGTCGGCGTCATTGTATTTCCGGCCGGACTTGTTCACCACGGTCATGTCGAACTCCTGCAGTCGTAGGCTCCACCGGGCGAGGCGTCCGGAAGGGTCCTTCAGATTCGCCAGCCAGCAGAACGAGTGGTGGTCTGTGACCACGCGAAAAGGACTTCCATACAAATATGGGCGAAACTTTGTTATTGCCCAGACGACAGCGAGGCACTCCTTTTCAGTAGTTGAATAGTTCCTCTCCGCGTTAAGGCCGGTTCAGACACTTGCGTTTGAGTGCGTTTGACTGCGGTGCATCGAGAACCGAAAGCGAGTCACCGGAACATCTGTGCTTCGTATGAAACGTGGAATCCAATTCAAGGAATCATCTTGGCACGCGATATAAGCAGCAGGGATGTCCTGGTTTCTCGCCGCCGCATCGCAGTCAACCGCAGTCAAACGCAACTGTCTGAACCAGGCTTTAGACAGCGTCCGACTTGCGTATGCGATGACTCGCTCTGCGCCGTCCTGCATTTGGACTAGTACCTCACCCAGTCCGGTGTTACTGGCGTCGGTGTGAATCTCGGGTTCAGCAAACTGGTCGTAGTGGCCAAGAATCGGGGGTGTCTGGAGTCCTCGTTTGAGCTCGTCGAATGATCTCTGGTGCTCTTCTGTCTACTCGAACTTTACGGCGTCCTTCGTGAGGTGTGTCAGCGGTGCGGACAGCTTGGCGAAGTCTCGAACAAAGCGCCTGTAGTAGGCACAGAGTTCGAGAAATCTTCTCACGGCCTTCTTGTCAGACGGCGGCGTAAATGAGCTACGCCGCGGGTCTCCTCGGGGTCAGGTAGAACACCTTCGTTGTTCACGACGTGGCCAAGGAACTTTAGTTCTCCATAGGCGAACCGACACTTTGTTGGCTTGAGGGACAGGCCGGCGGTCTTGATGGCTTGAAGCACGGCTCGAAGTCGTCTGAGGTGTTCGTCGAAATCTCGTGAGAATACCACGACATCGTCCAGGTAGCCGAGGCAGCTCTGCCATTTCAGACCTGCCAGCACGGTGTCCATGACGCGCTGGAAGGTGGCTGGTGCTGTACAAAGTCCGAACGGCATCACTTTGAATTCGTACAGTCCGTCGGGAGTGACGAAGTCAGTTTTCTCCCGGTCACGTACATGAACCTCAATCTGCCAGTAACCACTCTTCAGGTTCATCGACGAAAAATATTGGGATTGGCGCTGTCGGTCTAACGTATCGTCGATGCGGGGGAGCGGATAGACGTCCTTCTTCGTCACAGCGTTCAGTCGACGATAGTCCACGCAGAACCGCAGGGTTCCGTCCTTCTTCTTTACAAGCACGACTGGGGACGCCCATGGACTTTTTTAGGGTTGAATGATGTCGTCGTCGAGCATCTCCTGAACTTGATCTTGAATCACTCTCCTTTCCTTTAAGGAGACTCAATACGGCGATTGGTGAACACGGAGTGCGTCGTCGTCGGTAATAACGCGATGTTTTGCCATTGGGGTTTGGCGAACTTTCGAAGTCGTGGCAAAACAGTCACTGTATTCGGCGAGGAGATCAACCAGTTGCCGGCGCTTTGAAGCTGGGAGCTCGGGGTCGATGTCGAGCGGCGGCGGCGTCGTGCTCTTCTGCTGTGGCGACGAGGTTTCCTCTGAGACTCCGGTGACCACGGCTGGCGTCTGAAGCTCCTCGACGTAGCCCATGGTGGTACCCTTCGTTAGGTGCTGCGGTTCCTCTCGAAAGTTTGTCACGAGAACAGTTGTTCGTCCTTCTTGAAGATCCGTTACGCCTCGTGCGACGCCAATTCCTTTTTCAAGGAGCAGTTGAACGCTGCCTTCCAGAAGAGCTTCACCGTGCATGGCTGCGTCGGTTATGACGGTGACAAAAACACTCGACCGCGGCGGCAGATTCACATGGTCGGCCATAACTCGGATCGCGGATGACGTCGTTTTGGCCTCCACCGGGGGCAGGACAGGCTTTCGCAGCGTCAACTGGTTTGTCCCGAGGTCGATGACGGCGCCATACTCGCAGAGAAAGTCCATTCCAAGGATAACGTCCCTCGAACATTCTTGCAGAACGACGAACTTGACAGGGCACGTCTCACCGTGGATCTCGACGCGAGCAGTGCATCTCCCGACTGGTGTGATGAGTTGTCCTCCGTCGGTTCTTATTTGTGGTCCATCCCACGGCGTCATGACTTTTCGAAGGCGGCGGGAGAGCCTCCCACTCAAGACTGAGTAGTCTGCTCTGGTGTCCACGAGTGCTGATGCGTCGTGACCGTCGATGACGACGTTTAGGTTATTGGACACTGTTGCAAGGGCGTCGTTTCGGTCTCTGGTAGCGTTCGAGTGGGGGCCCTCCGACGTTCGTGGAGGATCTTGGCGTCGGTCGTCTTCGGCAACTCCACCTCCAGGGGTTGCCGCGCCTAGTTTCCCCGGCGAGGAGCGAGGGGCGACAGGCTTTCACGTCGGGGTCGGTGCATCGGCGAAGCTGGACGTCGCGGCGACGGCGACCGGAACTCTCGGCGGGACGCAGGCTCGGGAGACTGAGGTCGTCGCAAGTACTCGTCGATCTCCCGAGGTCGTTCACCATAACGGGGGCGCGGGTCGTTCGGGTGGAACCCGCGCAGCCCAAGTCGTCGGTATGGGCATCGGCGGTAGGTATGGTCTGCTTCCCCGCAATGGAAGCACAGAGGGCGTCGGTCGGGTGTTCGCCACACGTCGGTTTTCCGGGGTGCGCGAGGCTCCGGGCGGGCGTACTGCACCGGGTCGTCGTGGCGTCTGTCTTGTTGCGGCGCAGGAGATTGACGTCGGGGCGGCGCGACATAGGTGCGAGGAGGAGGCGGTGGCCGTCGGGCCACTGCGGCGTAAGTCAACGTGGGCTCCTCGGTGGCTGCCACGGTGACGGGAGCCTCTGTTTGGATAGCTCTCTGAACTTCTTCCCGCACAGCCTCGGCGATGGAGAGCGTCGCTGGTCGGCTTGCGGCTGGCAGCAACCGGTGGATTTCCTCCCGGACGACCTCCCGTATGATTTCGCGGATGTCCGTTCAGGAGCGTTTTCGCCGCTAAGCAGAGCTGTTGCAGTGACGCTTGGATGCCGCTGGTAGTGGGAAGCGCGCGCTTGGAGGGCGCGCTCGATGTTTGTTACCTCGGTGACGAAGGCGTCGACGGTTGCCGGCGGGTTGCGGACGATGCCTCCGAAAATGTCGTCTCTCACCCCGCGCATGAAAATTCGTAGCTTCTTCTCTTCGGTAGCCCGAGGGTCGGCGCGGGCACTCAGGCGTAGAACGTCCTCTACGAAGCCGGTGACGCTCTCGTTGAGGCCCTGGGTTCTGATTCGCAGTAGGTCCTCGGCTCTCTCAAGGCGGTGGGGGCTGGTGAACGTAGACTTGAGATTGTCCCACGACGTCCCACGACGTCCCACGACGAAAATGTCCCACGACGTCAAAGAGGACTCATGATTCTCGTACCAGTGCTTGGCGGTACCGTCAAGCGAAAAATAGACGTTGTGCAGGCGCTGCTCGTCGGTCCAGCAATTGTGGCGGGCAACGCGTTCATACTGGTCAATCCAGTCTTCGACGTCTTCGTGAAGTTCACCGTGGAACGGAGCAGCCGTCCGTATTGCGACGGGCATGTAGATGACGGCAGAAGCGGCCGGGGTCTGCGACTCCTGGTCGTTCATTGTCGGCCTCGTTGGCTCCTTGGTCCTGGGAGGCAGAAGTCCCAATTCCGGGGTTAGGCCTTGAGTGCGACGACTCAACCGGATCCCGGTAGTGCCTTCGTTGGTTCTTTGTGGGCTTGGCGTCGGACTTGCACTGCGGGCCCTCGGGGGGGGTACGCGGCAGGGGCATGCGGTACCCCGCACCTCCACCAAATGGCACTGGTGGTGACCAAAAGAACAATAAATAAACAGGAAGAAAGAAACGTTTAATGTGGCGAACTTGTGCCAAAAATGAAAGGGTAGAGAAAATAATAACAGAGCGTCGCGGGCGTCGAAGTCGGCGTAGAGCAGAGTCGAACGCTGGGGCGAGACTGACCCCAGCTTGCCACGCGGAGCCGCTTTTGTACACGCGTGGGCTTCTGGAGCATTCGGCGTAGAAGTTTCGGTGCCTAGAACATTCCAACCTCGACTCAGCAAGACGGTTCTCGAATTTACCAGAACGTCACATTACAGTGTCAACAAAAATGCGTAGCCGCGGCCAGGAATCGAACCCTGGCTTTTCGCGTGTGAGACAAGAGCGATAACCGTTCGGCCACGCGCGCGCTGCCTATTTGGCAAGCTGTGCGCGCGGCAATATTTATACTATGAACAAGCAGTTATTGGAATGCTAGAAAGGTGGTAAGAGGAGGATAGAACATCTTCATAATTAAAGGCGGTAATAGAAACAGAGCAGTAATAAACACTGTTTCTATCGCCAGCTCTAATCATGAGGATAACTTTGTCTTTTTTCGTACGGACGTTGTGTCGTCTTTATTTTATTTCGAGCTCCTGATAACGATTCCAACAGACGTGTGCGGTTCATGCTCCGAGCGTTTGTATGGCTAGCAACAATTGCTGCTTTGTTCGGGAACTTGCAATAGGCGTTACCATTGCGAATGTGTCGCCGTTGGTAAAGACGGTCACGAATTGCTAGGGCAAAACGGCAATACTGCTTATAAATGCTACGAATGCTCCAGACACCGACGATCTTCGTCGGATGAGCTGCTCAACAATGACAGCCCTGACGCAGCCAATATATTGCGAATGCGTAAGTCGACGGAAAATACTGCATCTTGAGTCGACGCCGCCAGCCTCAACAGACTTTGTGCGTCTTCTGAGTGCTATGGCTACTAAGTTTCACGTCTCGACTGCGGAGGTGAAGAGCCTCAAGGCTGAGAGCAGCTTTATGCGATCGGAAATCGGCTTTCTCAACAAGAGAATCCTCGAACGTCTGCCTTTGGCTTCGAGACCTCGAGGAAGGTAGTACGTCACAGCCATTGACGTCGAAAGCGGTGAGCCGATCCACCGAGATCACGGATGCAGCCGTCGAGTCGCCCACCACCTGGGCGGATTACGATGCTCCTTCTGCTTCTTCACGGGTGACTGGGGAAATACGTGAAGCTCGTCCGGCTGGTCCTTGGATTGACGACGACGGCTTCACACCGGTGCCGCGGAGACGGCGAACTCCAGCGTCAAGTGGGACGGCGAAGTCCGACAAGGCACTTGCAGCCCCTCGCAAAAGGTCACAACGGCGCTTTTTGTGCCCAGGCTGGACCCTCGTACGTCTGTGGCAGACATTGAGAGTTTCGTGGCCCCCTTTTTAGCCAGAAAATCAGTGATTGTTAACAAACTAAAGCCTAAATTTGATTCGCACGCGTCGTTCCACCTCTCTGGTGACCAGTCAATATTTTACATCTTGTATAAACCGGAGTTATGGCAAAAAGGCTCTATTTTTAGCGGTTTTTCGGCAGGCTGGACAGCTCTTCAGTCTTTGTGGATGGCCCTTTAGCAGCTGAAAATCTTTACAACTCTTGAAGTGTACTACCAGAATACACGTAGTTTGCGTTCCAACTCTCACGAGTGTATTTGGAATATCCTGTCGAGCTGCTTTGATCTAGTTTTTTTTAACGGAGACTTGGCTCTGCGCCGGAATTTCTGATGATACTTATTTTCCCTCAGGTTATTCTGTGTATCGTCAGGATAGACACTACTATAGAACAGGCATGAAATTGGGGGGTGGTCTGCTTACTGCAGTGAAGTGTGTGGTTCAGTCTCACGGGACGTTGGATTTGGAATATCATGCGGAGTGTGTCTGGGTCGAGATTTCAGTGAGTGATGGTTACACCTATTTAGTTGGCAATT
Organism: Ixodes persulcatus; assembly: GCA_013358835.2. Lineage (NCBI taxonomy): Eukaryota > Metazoa > Arthropoda > Arachnida > Ixodida > Ixodidae > Ixodes > Ixodes persulcatus. The sequence continues at coordinate 244,456 of JABSTQ010009376.1, forward strand.
ACTATTCCCCTCTTTTGTATGATGACGCAGCGTTCATTGAACACTTCGAGTCACTTCAGAAAACGGTATATTTTACTAAGTATCGCCACCAGATATATGGCGGCTTTAATTTGCCAGGGATTGACTGGGCAGCGGGTACCGTTTCCTTCATGGCGAGCGTGACTTCCAAAAAGGCTTACTGGTTGCTTTCATTTTTAAGCTTTCTAGATTTTTGTCAGTGTAACACATCTTCGAATTCTTGCGGAACTCTGCTTGACATGTGCTTATCGAACTCCCCGCTTAAGATTGCAATTCCCGCTTTAAACCCTTTAGTGCCTGTTGATACTTATCCCCCTTATTTTACTACGAAAGTTTGTATATCGTGCAAAGAACGAGCAAACAATCATTCAGTTGAATACTCGTACTCCCGTGGCAAGTATCTTGGTCCGTACCAATATCTGGAGCAATATGACTGGTCGGATGTCTTTAAAGATAGTGAAGTTGACTCTTCTTCTAGTTAAATGACATGAGTTCTCAAAGGCGCACTCGAGGTATTTATTCCGAAACAACTGGCACGCTCCTCTCATTATCCGAGTTAGTTTTCGAAAGATTTACTAATTGCAATCCGAAAGAAACTACACGATCATCATATGTTTAAGAAAATGTCTTGCAGATATGTTATCAAAAGTTCAGTATATATCGTAGTCTGGTCAAAACACTTTGCGAACAGGATAACCGGTTGTACCTAAATGGCATTAAAAATAGTCTAAATAAAAATCCTAGGAAGTTTTGGCGCTTCACCAAACTCCACTTGCGCGATAATCGACCAACTATCTGTACTCGTGATGATGCCTGTTATCACCGTGCGCCAGGAAAAATTGCAAATCGTTTTGTCAATTTTTTTGGTTCTTGTCATTCGCCTACACAACAGAGTGGCGCTTTTTGTGACGTTGGTATCCAGTGTGGGAACCTTCTGCCTACTTTTAGGGTTGACGATGACGACATTTTAAAAACCATAAGTAATCTTAAACCTAAATTATCCACCAGGGGTGCTATTCTGGTCACAAACGGTCACGTTCGTGTTTCTCGAAAACTCCTCCCCCCTACGAACCGCGCGTTCCTATTGGCCACAGCCCGCGTGATAATTCCACGCGGTTCCCATGGGAACGTTCGCGAAACACGAAAGCAACTGTTTGCCCTAACTCTCGCTCTTCGAGTTCGGACCGTGACGACAAAGTGACGTATGACCACGTCCGACCTACGTAGCACATAGCGGAAGTCGCGTAACTAGATTAACTGCGGTATTACTCGACACACCCTACTTTCTGTTTCACTATGAGTGCCAGCTAGTGCGGGTGTAGGAGCTATTGGGCAGGAGATCGAACTATAGGGGGCGCTTTATCGAGCTTGTTGTCCCCACAGCCCGGTGTTTACCAACACAGCACAAAAAGAAATTGAACCTGGCCGAGCACGGTCTGGGCACGAGCGCTTCGCTCTGACCAGCGCTTTGGTCGCACGAGGAGCGGCCTTCGAATCGTCATCTTCGATTTCTCGGATCAAAAACAAACAAGAAAATACGGTTTGTTGTCCCCACAGCTGAAGCGCACCGCTAGAGGCGTGACTGTTCGATCTCCTCCCCAATAAGAACGTGCTCCGGGCTTTCAACGTCCCTGTCGAGCAGGCGCGCTTGCGCAGTGCAAGCCAACGTTCGTGCAAGCATCGTTCGGGGTGATGTACTCGTGCTTTTAACTTCTGTTGGGCAGGATTCTAGAGCGTAGAAAATGGCGGCGATGCTTGTTGCGCAACGATGGCTCGACCAACGCGTACAATGACGGGTTTTCCGCGAGCACCCGGTTGCCTTCGCGATGCACGACGACTGTTTCTGACGACAGTACCGCTTGTCGAAAAGCACCGTGTGATTGCAGTGTGACCAGCTGCACGACGAGACGACGACGATGAGATATGATGACCGTCGAGCAGCCGCTACTAATAGCTTTTTCGCAGCGGGGAACTACAAGAGCGCGGTTGCCACCGATGATCACATAGCTAATGCCCAGTGGATGGTGATCAGAGCCGTGACGGCCATCGCGAGTGTTGCTGTCAACCGGCTGGGAAGAGACGGCCGGGTCGACAAAACCTCGGACCGAGGCAGCTGAAGCATGTGCGAAAGAAGGCTTTCGTCGCCACCACGACAAGCACACCGACGTCGTGGGGTGCGTTGACGGAACCTAGAATCTAACTGAACCTTCGTCACCATCATCATCGGTCTGAAGGAGATCGTCACCGTTCTGAAGGACTCCAACACTTTGCCGCAAACACCACTTTGACGCAAACACCACTTTCCCATTAACAACATGGTGGTAAGTTGACGTTAAAACTTCAGGGTTTCTACCGCTTCGAAGTTAGTGCACGCTTAGCACCTATGTCTTCAGTTGACCATTTGTTGCGGTTTGTAGCTACTGTCAATCACGCAATAAAATCTGGATGGGTTGCTGATGGCATTTCATTGTATCAATTAGATACTTTACCTTTTCACGCCAAGCTTCTGGAGTTGCATGTCAGTCATTGGACAATCATAAGAAACACTTTTCGATGCCCTGCAATGAACTGCGAACAGGTGTGTCCTAAAATGAATCGTTAGTTGTTTAGACAGCAGGAGTTTAGTCTGACAGAGTATGGTAACATTGTTACACACTGTAGACGAGAAATGTAGCCAGTGCAATCTTGTGGATGGTCATCATCTCCGTGACCAAGAAAAATAATAAAGATACAATTGTCCTACATTCAACACACGTGTGTTGAATAATTGAATAACAATTGAATAAGGTTATGATAACAATTAAAAATTCGTTTCAAAAGTGACAGTAACTCATTGAAATTAAAGTGTAGTGTGAGCTGGACTTATTGAAATTTGCCTGTAATGCAGAGCAAATACGCACTGTTGACTTATCACCATCAAGCATAAACGACAAGCGGAAGCAGAGTAGATGTGTGAAGGAAAAGCGAGCATATGTACTAAAGAAAGAACCGCTACGTAACGTGAAGAATGTCAGCAACTATCTTGCCATTGTCTTACGAGCTCAGTGGCTATGCACATGCTTATGGCAGCCTGGGAATGTAGGATGCTCCCCTTATGGTATCATTCAGTGGCAAAGCCAGGGGGAGGGCTCATGGGGCTTCGCCTCCCCCCCCCCCAAACATCCGGCGGGCCCTAGAATATACACACAAATTTCGACACCATCCCCCCCCCCCCCCCCCCCGCACCCCAACTCATTAACATCCCAGCCACCTCAACCCCCTCAAAAGTTCCTGGCTATGCCACTACTATCAACAGCAATCAGTAAGTAGTCAACATTATCAAGATAAGCGAAATTTTTTTTATTGTATGCACCATATAGGCAGTGTTTCCGTCTTTATATGCATGCAGGCAAAGCACACACTGTAGAAAACACTTGTGTAAAGACTGCGTTCACAATGCAGTCCCCGTCAAACTTTCAAGGTGTTAATGAATTCCACAAATTAAATTTTCAACGAAACGCATTTGTTTTGCAAAACGCTGGCAAACTTACGCTGCGTTTTACATCATTCACCTTTGTCGTCCGATGAATCAGCAGTCAGCACTACACAAACCTCAATGAGCTTGTCGTTTGTTTTCTTGCCGTTGGGGCGATCGCTGGCGGTCGTGGTGGCGGCACAATTCTTTCTCAGACCGTTGGCTGCTGCCTCCGTGCTTGCGGAAACGTGGTTAACTTTGTGTCAAGGTGAGGTTTTGAATCTTGACGCATGGCAACGCTGAATGAAGGTCTATTACCGTCTTCATAATCTCAGCAAGGCTGCCGTTATGAGCCACAACACCACCACAAATAGAAGCCAAGTCTTGCATCTCGTCAAGTGTTATACCGGAGACGTTGAACGCACGCTCACTGTGCTCTTCGACGCGGTCCTGCCGCCGAATGGGCTCATTCAACAGCAAGAAAGCATTCGTGTGCGCGTTGATCAAGTGACCGATCGGATGTCAAACCCCAGCCGCGGTCGATCCGACGAGCATCGCGCCATGTTCTTTCGAGTTTATGTCGCCAAGGGTACGGTTGTCGAGTTAAAACAATGCAAATAATCCCGTGCATTCTTGTTCTTACGTCATTTTGTCGTCACAACCCGAACTCGAAAAATGACTGTTAGCGGCAAACAGAGGCTTTCTAGTTTCACGAACGTTCCCATGGCAACTAGCGTTGAATCGTCACGCGCAATGAAGCCAATGGGATAGCGAGGTACCTATGTAGGGACGAGCTTTTCTTCAAATTAAAAAAATAAGTAAAAAAGACTGCCCGAGATCATGCGGTCGCGTCCATTTCTTCAGCGCCGAAAGAGAAGAGCATGGCTGATGGGGACTACCATCGTAATCACTGTAGTGAGCAAAGGGAGCAAAGCATTATTAAAACCGCCCGAAGAAACTTTCCCGCATCATCCTCAGCATGTTCACAAGCGGTGCACTCTGCGTCGATCTCATGACTTGTCATATATTACAACAGAGTCGTCGTCAGCTCTGTATCCATTTGGAGTCTCCTTCACAGGCAAACAGGATATTTCATTGGCAGCTTATGTTCACGGCGGCTTCACAAAGGATGATCGGTGTCGCAGCGTACCTTCACATAATATTTTCTTCTCGTAATGCCATCCGTATCGTGCAGAAACAGGGAAAGCAATGACGCAAACGAGACACAAACACCACAAGGTCGTTACCGCGGTTTTCGCCATGTTTGTTTTCAAAGACCGTAGCGAAAGACTTCGAGAAAACAAGCTGAGGTATCTTAGCTAAATTTACTTTACGTCATAATTATTGAAATAATCTTTCGTAATTTATAAAAGGATAATATTATTTTTCTCTGTTTCCTTCCATTTTCCGGAAGTTAGCCTTTTTTCCGTTATTCGCTCGCTCTAACTCCCGGAGAAAAGAAAGAAGATAACAAAAAGAACAGGGGGAAAAGCGGGGATTTCTCCGCCCCAAATACGTGGACACGTCATCGCGACGTAGGGGGATCGTCAAATTCTAGCTGAGCGCGTGCGTGAACCCGAACGTTGGGGCGGAGCCTCAAACAAGAATCATTCTAGTTTAAGGCTCCGCCCCTTCTTTCTCGATACGTCACAACTCGAAAGGTACCCGTTTGCGACCAGAATAGCACCCCAGTATTGATGGAATACCTAGTTTTTTTATTAAGGGTTCCTCCTCTCTTTTTGTACCTGTGTTGAAGCATATTTTTTAGTTGCCCCTAACTCAGGCTAACTTTCCTGAGCTCTGGAAATACTCGGTGGTTGTGCCTGTTTTTAAAGCCGATCATTCTACTTTAGTTAATAATTACAGTCCTGTTTCGTTGTTATGCGGCTTCGCGAAGGTTTTCGATAAAGTAGTGCATAAGCGGATTTACTTTTATTTGAACAGAAAGATATCTGAATTCCAGCATGGTTTCTTGAAGCGCAAGTCCGTAGGATCAAATTTATGCTCATTCTTGAATTACTGCGCTCCAGTAATTTCCGGAAGAGGCCAGGTTGACGCGATTTTCTTTGACTTGTCAAAAGCTTTCGACCGGGTTAATCACACATTATTTTTACATAATCGTGCTATGCATGGCTTCAACCCGCACCTCTGCGCCTGGTTTTCGAACTATCTCGGTCATCGCCGCAATTCGGTTCGTGCTTTCGGTAGCTACTCCAATGAGTTTATATCCAGTTCCGGTGTGCCGCAGAGCTCAATTTTGTTTATAAATTACATTGTTTCTTGCGTTATGAATGCCAAAATTCTTTTTTTTCGCTGATGACGTTAAGCGTTTCATAAGTGTCCAGTCAGTATCTGATTGTTCCAGTCTTCAAGATGATGTAGATTCGATTTTTAAATGGTGTGCGGAAAACTGTCACTGAACCCACAAAAAACAAGATCTATTGTGCAATCTAGAAAGCGCGACAAAAATTCTTTTGCGTACACGGTTGGTGGCGTCCCAATTCCCCCTGTATCGTTTATCAGAGATCTTGGCGTCTGTCTTGACAGCGCACCTTCTTTTAATAATCATGCTGTTACAACAGTAAATGCAGCGTTTAGAGCATTAAGTATGATTTCACGTTTATGTCGCCAATTTTCTGCACCTCCATGTTTACTGCATTTGTATAAGTCTTTGGTTAGATCACGGTTAGAATTTGGCTCTGTGGTTTGGAATTGACTGACTATCGCGCAAGCTATCGTGATAAATGTACAGAGGCGAATGATTAGAATTGTCTATGATAGGTATATAGGAAGGGGGTGTTTCTACCACTATGAATCATTGCTTCCCAGGTTTCTATTGCGTAAACTGACTGTGAGAAGACAGTACCGAGATATTATGTTTTTACACAAGGTTGCCTATGGTGACGTAAACTCAACGTACGTATTGCAGTGTCTTGACTTCCATGTTGCACCCCGAATCATTAGGAACAAATCAAATTTTTACCCCTCCTGTACATCATCTGTGTCTTCTCTTTTGATGTTTCTAATTGATTTCAATAAGGCTCATCAGATTAACTTCGATATTTTTATTGCACATCGGGATTTTATGCAATAATTACTAGAATGGATGCATTTGCCTTAAGCAGGCCAAGTCAGGCCTAGCCCTAGTTTTTTTGTGTTTTCAGTTTTGTTTTTTTGTTCGTCGTCAATTCTTCTTTTATTATTTGTATTTTTATCTTATTTGTATTGTGAGCCAGACGGCGAAACCCGCAATTTGGTCTGGCGTTCATCGTGCCCACGCGCTCAAGGACTGGCGCGTGCAGTTGTTCTCGGTCGCCTCGTTGCGTTATGCCGCCATCTAACCCAGTTCTATCTTACTAAAACCTTTTTACATTCTTTATCAGCCTACCGGTCCTCACAGTATAATACTTCATTCATGTTTGTGCACCACACAGTAAACCGCTAGGTTGTTTGTGGGCACTGGAAAATAAAGCATTATTATTATTATTATTATCACCTGTTTGGAATGGAATTTCTAAAAGTCACTCCTTGGAGATCGAACGTGTTCAAAAAAAGTTTGTTTCTATCTTTAAACATCGCTACATAAAGGAAGATGTTCACTGTTTAACATATGACTCTGCGTTAGAGCGTGTTGGTTTGCTTAGCTTGCACCGGCGTCGGGAGAACGCGGACTTACTATTTTTGTTTAAAACGCTGCATGGACTTATCAATTCTCCGAGCCTGTTATTTGAACTGTGCCTTAGGGTCCCACGTGTACCTACTCGTCTTCAGTCATCTTTTTATGTTTCTAGAACGTTTAGTCCGGTGAACCCAATTGTAAGAATGGCACAGCGTTTGAATCATTACTCTGAAAAACTTGATATTTTCCACCCTTGCTACAGGACGTTTGTCCTTTCTACTAAAAACTTGCCCGTGCTGGATGAGCATTGCTGAACGGCTCTGTTATGTCTGAATTTCGTCATCTCCATGGCGTGCTTTCTGGTTGTGCACTTGTTGTCCTACGTTCTTGTGTTCCGTGTCTACTTTCTGGTGGTGCACTTGTTGTCCTACGTTCTTGTGTTCCGTGCCTCGTTTTTATGTTATTCTACTAATTACTCGCGCATTCGTATATCTGTGTATGTGCGTGTGTTAGTGTGTCTAATTGTAGCGTAAGATACCCGAGAGATCCTAAGGACACCTGTATATAGTTAAGCTTCAGTTCCCATGCGGGTTCCAAGTTGCTACGTTAAACTGTTGGGTAGCATCGCACAAGCCTAATGCTGGCTTTGATGCGCCCGTTACGCAACCTTGCTTTATGCTACATTCAATAAAAGTATTTATTATTATTATTATTATTATTATTATTATTATTATTATTATTATTATTATTATTATTATTATTATTATTATTATTATTATTATTATTATTAGTATTATTATTATTATTATTAGAGATTTGACAAGCATGTTTCCGATTATGACTGGGTAACATTCCAACGGTCTGTATGTCTTTCAGAAATCTATTCTGCCTTTGCTGAACTCTTCCGGAAGTTTGCTAACGCATCAAAAAAGTAATTTTTTTAAAGCAGAGGAACTCCTATTTACGCCGGCTTAACAATGACATATTAGCTGCAATTAAACTTAAACAAATTGCTTGGAAACGCTGCCGCCGCTCACCACACAACCAAAGCCTGCATGTACAATTAAGATCTATCCGCAATAGAGTTAGCGCACTCATTCGCTCTGGTAAACGGGCTTATTTTCAAAAGCAGTTTTCTGAATCTCGGCGCAATGCTGTTAAATCTTGGTCATTGATCAACGAGTTGCGCGGTGTCTCCCCGCGCGTGCAAGGAAGCATTTTAAAAAACACCTTTGGTATTAACTCACTTGCTGCTGCCAATCGTTTTAACGATTTCTTTGCTTCTTTTTCCAGAACATCCAAAAAAAGCTCAATTAGTTCATCTATTCCTAACTCGAACTCTGCTTCCGCTTTTCTTCCTTACATGACAGCAAGCGACTTTGAATCTATAATACTGAGCCTCAAATTCAACAAATCCCCTGGAATAGATAAAATACGCCTTAGTGATCTTCGAAGAAATTTCACTTTCATTAACGATACACTCCTTTTACTTTTCAACAATATAATCGAGACTTTTATCATACCTCGTGCATTAAAAACTGCTGTTGTTAAACCCCTATTTAAGGGAGGTCAGAGAAGTAAGGTAGAAAACTATCGCCCAATATCTATTTTGCCATGTCTGTCACAGATATTAGAAACATATATTTATATGACGATGGCATTCTTTATTGATAAATATCAAATCATGTCTCCGAGTCAGTATGGCTTTATAGCTCGCCGAGGAACACAACCTCTCTTGGACACGTTTTCTGATGACTTAAATTATGGCTTTGAGAATAACTTGTTCACTTGCGCATGCTTCCTTGACGTGTCAAAAGCGTTTGATACTGTTAATCACTCTATACTACTTAGCAAACGTTCAGCCATAGGAGTCTGTGGACCTTTCTTGTCACTTTTAGAAAATTTTTTGCTTGGGCGCACACAGTTGGTTTCGGTGAACAATGTGCAAAGTTCCACAGTTAGTTTAAAAGGTGGCGTTCCGCAAGGGTCCGTTCTTTCTCCACTATTGTTTAACATCTATGTCAAGGACTTACATAGCGTAGTTTCAAACTGCATTATTTACCAATATGCAGATGACACCCTTTTATTAACACGTAATACTTCCTACCCGTAATACTCCAACGTAATACTCCAACGAAGTCATGGACTGGTTTTCTCGTAACTTGATCTCTATCAATGTGTCAAAAACAAAACTCGTCTGCTTTCGCAATCCCTTGAAAGTAGTGTCCTTAAATATTCCTTTGTTGCTACACACATCAAACTGTTGCTCGTGTCACTGTGCTGAAATGCCGTATTCCGACTCTGTAAAATACCTTGGTATACACTTCGACTTCGACGTTTCGTGGAATTCTCATCTAACGAAAATATGTTCGAAGTTGAGAAGCGTTTCTTGTCTTCTTTATAACTTCAAAACTTTCATGCCCCTCGGCTTACGCAAACGCGTTGCTTATTTGTTAGCCTATAGTCACCTGCACTATGGTATAACTGTTTTCGGTTCATGCTCGAATTTATGGCAAACTGAAATAGACAATATCTTAAAGGGGATTTTGAAAAGCGTGTGGTATAACCTCAATTGTTCTCATTTAGACCTTTTTGAGACATTGTCAATGCCGAACTTTAGATCTCTTTTTTTAGAAACAGTTGTGATCAATCACTACCGGTCTGACGACTTTAAATCTCCTCGTCCCGTCTCACGTCAACTTCGGAACGTTTTCATATATCTCGTTCCGAAATGCTAAACACGGTATGGAAAAATTATGCGTTCATTTTACGTTCCACACATTTTTAATCAATTACCAGCAGATCTCTGGGACCTTACGTCAAAGAAAAAACTAAAAAAGCGCCTCCGCAATATGCATATACTAAAAGAAAAAGTATAACTGTCTTTTTTTCACATCTCTGTGGTGCATGTTTGTGCGACTTCGATAGACTCATCACCTGGAAGTTCTGTCCCTCATATTTTTGTGTTGATCTTTGAATGTGCCGTGAACAGAAGTGCCGTCTGAGTGTGGCCTTTTTTGTTCACTCTGCTAGACTCCTCATCCCGAAGTTCTGTGCCTGAAATGTTTGTGTCGATTGTTTTTTCAATGTCCCGTGACCAGACGGACAAACCAATTTTAACTCTTTCTTCTCCTGTGTCTGTATGCATAACATCAGACATTTTTTTTCTTCTAATAATTTATATTGATCAGTACTGCTGAAGTGGACATTTACTGTGGTCGTCTAGTGTCTCAACTTTTTTTTTCTTTTTCTTTTTTTTTCTTGACCGACTATGTTACCAATTCTACCAAAAAGGGTTCAGTCACACAAGTCCATGTCGGCTTTGACGAACCTCACTGCTTTGTCATGAGTATAGTCCTCGAAAATAAATGTATTATTATTATTATTATTATTATTATTAATTATTATTATTATTATTATTATTATTATTATTATTATTATTATTATTATTAATATTATTATTCAATATAGCTGTGACGCTCTGGCACGTCCGTTTTGCACGATATATGTTTGCTCGGTGGAAGGTTTCAATATACCTTTTATCTGCAAGTTAACGCTTGTCCTGTGTTCTACTTCTGTCTCCCGTTGTTTTTTGCGCTACTCTCTTAGCACGTATGTCTGATGTGTGATGCTGCAGTGAAATATGGCCCATAGCCCTTACTGCTTTCGTTTGTCACAGGTGTACCCTTTCAATATTCCTTGAAGTGGTTGTGCCCGAAACATATTGACAATAACTTAGGTGGGAATAGAACGGAACATTATAAACCATTACTTTAGCGTTTTTCGGTAAAGTATAACGATGACGTTTTACGTGACAACAACGTGCGATAGCTTTTTATAATGTAGTTTATGCGGTTATTTGATAGCATATTATTTGAAAAACATTTCACTAAGAACCTTAATATATTTCGCAATATCAATTTCTGTTGAGGTTAAGATCAGGAAGGCGACAGTGCAACACGCGACAAAACAGCTCGGCCAAAACAGCACGCGTCAAACAACAGAGCGTCAAAGCGGCGCGGCTACAAGAGTAAGTTTCAATGATGAGTACTAGTAGCAGTTCACATAAAAAAAAGAATGTATGCCTGAAGCTAGCTAAACTGAAATGCACATAAGAAAACAATACTGATGGCAGCAATTGCTTCTTGACCACCCACTGAATCTGTCAGACCCACAGTTTGGAATACACGGAAGTTGGTAGTGAATGTTTACAATTTCTAGCACAGGAGGAGTTACCGATCGGCATCCAGCGTAAAGCATTCCCGCAAGGTGACCGGCGGAAAGCTTTAAGCAATTAAATACAATTGTTCGAACTTCCTTTTAGAGCGAAGCAGTTGTTGTTTAATTTGTCGGATTTTTCCGAGTCGTTGATAGTCAGCAGAAAAAAATGGTCACCGATCAAATGTACCCGTAACATCATTTGCCATGGTGTCCAACAGCTTCGCTCGCCAAACACCTCAGCAAGGATGAGTTTCGATCAAGTTTCTTATCTTAATTCAAATATAGTAGGGATGAGTGTATCTTATTTGGCAACCGTTTACTTTTAGAGCCGCGATTAATTTTTCAAAATTCGGTTTCAACTGAAAAAGGTCAGTATTTTCGAGGGCGTTAGGAGGGGAGGGGGGGGGGGGGTGACTCATTTCTGAACGTATGATCACTTCCTTTCGCAGTTTCTAGCTTGTTTCAGAGATCGGTTCAACGTTTTACAAAAGCTCCGGGGGTGCAGGGATTTTCAGGACAATATCTGTGTTTTTCACCCGATAAGAATTTTTGTGCCGAATTCTTTGTTTAAAGAAGAGAGTTTAATTTTGAACTGAAAAATGAAAATCAAGGGCGTCCGTAAATGCCGCGCGTTTTTTCAACACACCTAGCTTCCGTCTACTAGAGGAGGGCATAAATACGATCGTTTTATTGAGTGTTTTGTGGTCGGCGCGAATTTACCACCTCCCGCAGTAGTAAAAATGGGGAAAGAACACACTGAGTACAGTTCTTGGAAATTTCTGGATTTTATTATTTGCCTCTCCGACCGAAGTGGTAGTGAAGCTCATGCTCGTCCTGTGTACAAATACGAGCACACGACGATAATGTCAGATCACGATAGGGCCGCAGTGCGTCTTGCAGAACAGGTCGTGTCGGCTGCCACAGACAGCAACAAAAAAGAAAATCAGTACCTGGTTTACTCACTATATATTTTAAACCAATGCTTTTAAATATTGCATTTTCGTCAGTATACTGGTTTTGGACAATAAACAGAAAAGAACCGAGAAGTTTATGAGTCTACAGATATTCACCGCAATAAACCGAAAACCTCTGTTTGGAATAAATACCCAAAAAGGTGCGCCGCATTTTAAAATAATAAGAACCGAAAACGCCAAACCCTAGCTTATTGGCGATGTCCTGTTTTGACGCTGTGCTGTTTCGTCGCGTGCTGTTTTGACCGTGTTGTTCTGTCATGGTGCCGTTAAGGTCCGGTTTCTCTTAAGGGTGAATACTTTGTTTTTTAGACGAAGGGGGGGGGGGGGGTGGGGCGGCAGGCATGGATTTTGATGTTTCAAACTTTATTTGAATGAAATAAGATCTGCTCAACATTTCAGACCCAAGCACACAACAAGTCCGCCTTGTCGAAAAAAAAATCAGCATTTTTTGCGAAGAAAAAATATACTTGTGGCATCGGCGCACTTTACGAATTTAGTTTCTGAATTCATATTGATAATATTATATAGGTATATCAGGCGATGAAAAATGAAAGCCGTTTACAACTCCTTGTAACGCCGAATTAGAGCGCAGCTCTTGAAGAGGAGGAGGGGAAGGTACGTATAGGGGGCAATGCCCCTCCTGTTCTCCTGCTCTCCCGCATTTAGGGGAAAATTTTCCGCTAGATTTAGCGGGGACAATTTTCCGCTAGATTTAGTGGGGAAAATTATCCGCTAGATTTAGCGGGGAAAATTTCCGCTAGATTTAGCGGGGAAAAATTTCCGCTAGATTTAGCGGGGAAATTTTTCCGCTCAATTTAGCGGGGAAATTTTTCCGCTAAATTTAGCGGGGAAATTTACCCATGATGCACCACGCTGTTACGCCGACGGCGACGGCGACGCCGACGCCGCTCAAGCCGGAAACGGGCGCCTAAGAGCTGCACTCTAAAAATCTAGGAACCGACAATGGACCAATGTTGACTGAAATTCCGAGCATATCTGAGGATTCATAGTTTACTAAAGGTTATATTCTGAAATCTTTCATATTCGGGAAAATACAATGTTAAGGTGGCCGAGGCACAGGGTTCCGTAGATTTTTCGTGTGTAGTGACAAAATAATATACGCTCGCACTACCGCTAGAGCTGCACGCACACGCCTTCCGCGTGTCAAGATCCGAAGTAAACAACCAAAATAGAGCGTTGACGAACGCGCGTGCAAGATGTCAATTGTTCTAGGCTTTTGCTTAAGGACAGTTACTGCTAAAGACGCCCGCACAGGCGGAGGGTGGAGCACCATTTCCTGCATTCTCCTTCATGCTTGGGTATTTTGTCATTTCACTAGATTAGTTATCAATAGGCACCATTTTAAAGATCAGTAGACACTCAGGTAGATAATAAAGGTTTTTCAAAGAATTGTCGCTGTGCGACCCGCGTCGTCCATGTCGACGCTCGAACCACCCCCTCTTTGTCGTCGTTCCAATTGCTTGCGTGCCTAGTTTCCTTTCCTTCCGCTCTCCCGGGTTGGCGGTCCCGTGACGCCTGTCTACTTTCCGACGGGTGGCGGTCCCGTCGCGTTTGTTTAGTTTCCTCCGGCTCCTCGGGCGGGTCTGTGTCGTGTGCTGAACATCTTCGCTAGTCATCCACCTTCACAGAGTGGAATATCGCAGGATTTTTTGTTTATCTCAATTTCGCTTCACATAAATTTAACTCTTTAAAAAAAAAATTGCCTATATTTAAGAGAGGAGAACACAATATACTAGCCTGTGGTGCTCCACTGAAGATAGGTTTTGTAAGTGATGAGCTTCCCTTAAAAGAAACGTATTGCAATCGATGCTCCAGAAACGATTTAATCACCTGTAAAGTGTGACGTCAGAAACGTTAAGTATAAATTTTCGCTAAAATGATTTTATGATTGCTGCAATACAGCGCCTTTGAAAAGCCAATAAATACACAACGAACAAGTTTTTTTTTTATTCTTTATTCTTTATTCATAAAAAAACCCGCGGCGCCTATACAGCCATTATTGCAGGGGGGCACAATGCATTAATAAAAAGAGCCACATATTCGCGACACACCACTTACGCCGGTAATGAATTGCATTATGCGATTGTTCGTGCAAAAAACGAGTGTTTCATAACGTTTGTCCTGGAGAAATACGGCTGAACCTAATAACAATGGTCTGTACGAGCAGAACGGTAAGATAGTGAATGCAGACACTTTGCAGCACAAATTCCTGTTTGGTTGTGATCAACCGAGTAAAACAATTTGAGGCGCAGCCTTTTACGACGTTCATTTAAATGCACCCATTCCATTTCCTTTTTTATTTCAGTTGTGCTACTGAAACGATCGTATCTTCCCAGGACAAACCGAGCAGCAACAGATTGAATACGTTCTATAGCACTAGTACGAACCTGGTAAGACGAATCCCACATGACAGGCATACTCCAATATCGGTCTAACATACGCATTATACGCTGCTTCCTTAAGCTCTTTGCTTACATGTCTCAGGTTGCGCTGTAAAAACCTGAGAGCCCTGCCTGTCCTGGAAACGACACTGTTCACTTGCGCTGTCCATGTTCCGTCTTTGGCAAATATAACACCCAAATATTCATAAGATTTTTCCATTCTAATATTTTCGTTGTTAATGGTGTACTGATGAGTCAATTTATTATGTTTTCTTGTGAAGCACGCATGAACACACTTGCTATCGTTCAATGACATCTTATTGTTACTACACCATGATTCAATTCGTTTAACATCTCTCATAAGCTGTGTGAAATCCGTTTCAACAGACACTGCGTTGTACAATGCACAATCATCGGCAAATAGACGTATTTTTGATTCAATTCCTCGGAAAATATCATTACTATAAATGAGAAAGAGAAGCGGCCCCAGCACAGATCCCTGTGGCACGCAAGATGTTACAAAGACACGACCCGAACATGTCCCCTTTACCACAACCTGTTGCTGCTTTGAAGCTAGGTAATCTCGTAACCAGTGCATCACATTATTATCGATATTTAGGACTTCAAGTTTCTGCAGTAATACCGAATAAGAGACAGTATCAAATTCTTTATTGACATCTAAAAAAATATAATCAACTTGACCTCTATTATCAAGAACTGTGGCAATATCATGGTACAGTAAAACTCGATTAACTGCGTCGTACATGAAAACCCTTTTCGGAACCCATGCTGTTGATCATTCAAAAAGCCGATCAAAACAAGGTGCTTCATTAACACCGAGTACAAAACATATTCAACAATTTTACAACACACTGGGGTAAGCGAGATTGGCCTATGGTTCGAAACATTACATTTAGCCGCCCTTCAGAACTGGCACGACATTGGCTACTTTCCAATCATCAGGTAGTTTTCCCTCCTGTATCGACTTAGAAAAAATGGCAAAAAGGTATTTCGCTACTGCACTCGAACAATACTTTAACACCCTAGGGGAGATACCGTCAGGACCAGTAGCATTGGATTCATCAATATTAACAAGCAATTTATTGATTCCACTAATGGAGAACTCAACCTACGGCATGCTAACATACTGGTCGCTAACCATCTGTAGGGAAACATTTTCCTTCGATGTTTTAAAGAATACACTATTTTATGTTTATTA
The DNA here is from genome assembly GCA_013358835.2 of Ixodes persulcatus. Taxonomy (NCBI): domain Eukaryota; kingdom Metazoa; phylum Arthropoda; class Arachnida; order Ixodida; family Ixodidae; genus Ixodes; species Ixodes persulcatus. The sequence continues at coordinate 260,363 of JABSTQ010009376.1, forward strand.
AGGTACACTCGGTGGACTTCTATTGCATGAATCATAACTTTGAAGTATTAATTCAGTTATCCTTGTTTGAAGACCTAGTTAACCGTGCGTAAAGTAAATTCTCAAGAGCTTTAGACAAACTGGATATTTTGAAATAGGTAGGTAGTTCCCCATTTCGTCTACACGTTTTTATGCAATTTTGAAACCTTAGCTAACTGCATTTGTTTCAAAAATACGCTTGTTTCTAAAGAAATATTAAAGATACGGAATAGCCCCGGTGATATCAAGTGAAAACGCTTTACCTGCCTTAACTCGATATCGTTCGCGTCACACCTCGCACATATATTCTCTAGTTGTAAAAGTAATCAACTTACGTCTTGCTCGACCATTGGCTCTAAATTATTAAATCATTTTTCTTTGTTTTATACCTAAAAGCTAAAAATGTGCGATGTTCACATTACCCGCGTTATTGACAAAATGTTAATTATAAAGGCATTTGCTAAAGTACAGGTCCCCTCAAAGTAAAACGGAGCGCCGGAGCGGCGACCGAACTGCACCGCCGCGCTATCTAGCAGCGCCAGCTGGAACTGATAGGAGTCGTCTGCTCATGCGCGCGTGCCGTTCGCGGTGTCCTCCGTCTTCCTTGTTTGATGCTTGCATTATCGGCGTCTCGAGCTGCCAAACGCTGTTCCGATAAACACCGCTAGGTGTTCGGCTCGCACGGGGAGATAATGCTGAGGGCAAGTGGGAAACGGCCAGTGTTGTCCATGAGCACCGCCCCTTGTGCTATCAGACGGCAATTTTAGGAAGAGCGTTGCGCCGGTCATTTGTTTGATGGAAAATAAACATTTATTATTATTATTATTATTTTACAAGATGGCGCCGAGTGAGGACGCATATGCTGCATCTGCTCCCGCGTCTTCTACGGCAGACAGCCGCGACTCCGCTGCTCAGCGTGCAAGCACCGTGTCTACCAGAGGTGCCTCAAGCGCGAAACACATGCGCGTCAAAACTGTCCGGTCCGGCGTGCGAACTGTCGGGAATATGGCTGCTCCGAATCGCCGCACAGGGCGGTTCGCGACACATGGTTTCCGACGCGTTGTTGCGTCGCTCCGTTCAGCTATGGTGCCTGGAACGCGTCTCCGACTGGTGTGTTTACCGCGGCCAAAAAAGTGGTCCCTCGATTTCCGCCTGACGACGTCATAGAAGTGTCATGCTGTCGCCGGTCGCGACCCTGGCGGCGTCCTTACAGTTGTGGTTTTATGGCAGACGCCTGTTCTGCTGCAGGTCTCTCTCCACTGTGACAGTCCACGGAAGTACAGCAGCTGGAAGTTGGGACGCCTGGGACGCTGTGACGAGAGCGACACTCGCGTTCGCTCGTGCTTTTCGCCGGCATTTCTACGGCCAACTGCCAGGATCGCGACAGGCTACAGCATGACACTCCGGCTTCTGTGACGTCATTTGTTGCCACTTCGGGACCTTTTCTGATGTATGGGCGGGATAGGACGCTAAACACACCAGTCGGAGACGCAATCCAGGCACCATAGTTCAGCTCCGCCCAGTTTCGGGTATCCCTCTACCGAATGGATGGATAAATGCTAATGGCTATATATATAACGGGCGGTAGCTCGCGCCACCTAGCCTAGAAAACTAAAATACTTCCCTCGCCCTTCTTGGTTTTTCTGACCTTAAAACAAACATAATATATTTTTTTTTTTTACATTCTATTAAAGTGGGCGTGTGTAGAGATTTTCCGTGAGGTTACTTTTCTGCTCAACATCACTTAATCGCGATGGACCGCAGCGGACCTTAGGAGTCATCTCAGCGAAGCGAGCACTGCGTACAAATCACGTGACTACGCACACCGCGCATTGCTGCGTCTCTCCCGAAGTTCACGTGACACTCGCACGGCAATGGAATGGCTCGTAGCGTCCGCTGCTCTCCATCGTGAGGTAAAACGGAGTACATTCGGGTTTCGACGGCCTCGATCGGTCCCAGAAGGCCGGCTTGCTATGGCGCGCGAGATCAGCAGCTTGTTTTGTGCGCGCGAGAAAACTCGATGGCGTCCATCTCCTTCTCCGCGCACCGCCACATGTGTGTGTGTAGGCGTTGTAAAAGAGGAGGAGATCCGCTTCCCCGAACTGCCCAAACCACGAAGCGCCTCCTCACCCGATCGGGCCGAAAGTCACCTGACAACATGACCTTCGCGCCATCCGTGCTCCGAAAATCGGACACCCATCCGAAAATCGGACAGCCGTGCGGCGATATCTAGCAGGTTGGACGCACGCCGGCGCCGGACGGAGGCCCCGTCCGACGCTCCGGTGCGACGAAAACCCTCGCCCTCGGACGTCGTTCCGGCGGTTCGCACGTTGGATCGGACAGTTTTGACGCGCATGCGTCTCGCGCTTCATGCTCGTGACGGAAGAACTGACACGTCTGACGAGTGGGGTGTGCGTCTTCACCTGCGACCACTGCAACGGCTCCGAAGCTGCTAGGCCTACCGACGGGGACGCTGGGCCTAGCGAGGAGACCTACGCCGACAACGGTGAGCTGGACGAGGGCGACGGCCGCGGGAAGAACAGTACCCCCTCGCCCATTCTGTCGTTCGCCGCACGCGCCCGGAATGCAGCTTCCTAGGAAGATGACCTTGGGCTGCCGGGACGGCTACTGCATGGTCTCCTCCTCGACGCCTTGGAGGGGATCTCCTTTCTGACGGACCAGGTAGCCTCCCTTGGGGAAGAAAACAAGCGCCTCAGGGCTGAGACAACGAGGGTGTCCGAACGACAGGCGACGCTCGTCTGCTCCATGCGGGACGAGGTGAGGGCGTGCCGCGCCGAAATCGCGGGCTGGAGGAGAGCAGCCGGCGGCGCTGCCCCGGCCTCCTCCAACGTGCCTGCCCTGATACTGAGGAACGGGGGTGACGCACCGTCTGCGCATCTGCTGACCCCACCGCCTGGGCGGGTTCTTCTCCCACCCGGCCTGTCTGAAGTGCCGCCAGCCGGAAATCTCCCCCGATGGGGATCGGCGGGATCGTCGTCGGGTGGGCCTCCGGCTTCTCTCGGTTCTGTGGGCGATCACCGCGTCAATCTGACTGCCTCCCAAGATGGTGAACGTGACGGGCGAGTGGCACGTCTGGAGCCGATGCTTCCGCGTCCGAAGGCTCGCACCGCTGCTTTGACCGGGGCATCCGAGACCACCAAGCTGTGTGTTGCTTCGCCGTCAAGGAGTCTGAGAGCGCTGTTTGTTACGAAGCTGGCGCGGGATACCATCTGCGAGGGCGTCTCTTCGCACCTGTCTTCTGTCGGAATCGACAAAGTGGAGTGCCTTCGTCTAAAGAACCGTTTCGACACTTACGCCTCCTTTCATGTGGCCGCGGCTGCGGAGGATTTTGAGAAACTTGCTGATCCAGCCGTGTGGAAAAAAAAAAATTGGTTTGCTCTTTATGTTTATACAGCCTTGATGGAGATGCGCCACGACGGGTAATCGGTCTCTTAGCTGTAGATGAGAAATTTAGCCAGTGCAGTACAACCGCTAACCTGGGGTTTTTAACGTGCATCACGCAGTAGTGGTCACACGAACGCGTGCCGGTACGAAACTCATCCATATCGAAACGGGCGGGGCGGCGGGGATCGAACCCAGGAGGTTCCCAGCGCAAGCTTTCGCTCCACGCTCCGAGCAGAGACGCGTTAGCCCACTCGGCCACTTCCTCCCCTCCAGCTGTGTGGCCTAAATCCTGCCTTTTTAAACCTTTCAGAGGAACCCTTCGGAGAGACATGCTCCACGCTTCAGAGGGACCTCCCACGACCGGTGACAAGTGATGCCTGACGTAGATTTATTCTATCAAAACGTCCGCGGCTTACGCACAAAAACCGAATGCTTTTTTTTCTAACGTTACCCTATCCAATTATTCTATATTTTGTCTAACGGAAACTTGGTTATGCTCTGACATTGGGTCCTCCGATTACTTTCCACCTTCTTTTGTGGTGCACCGGCGTGACCGCGACTTGTCCACGCGTGATACAACTGGAGGCGGCGTGTTAATGGACGTTGACAGGCGTTTCCGCTCGAAAAGACGCGAAGATTTAGAAAAGTTTCCCGAGAGTTTATGGGTAGAAATTGAGAGTACAAAGAAGGTACGCCTTTTTGTTGGCCTATTTTACCTGCCTCCGCAAACGACGCCCGACGACTTTCGCACTTGTCTCGCTGGCATAGAGAACACCGTTAACGAGTTACACGGGTGTAGTATCTTAGTGTTTGGTGATTTTAATGCTCCAGGCATCAACTGGACGCAGTTTAACGTTTCTACTGACAACTTTTATTGCAAGCAGAAAGGCAACGACCTCCTAAACTTTGTTTCTTTTTTAGATCTTGCAAAACACAACGGTATTCTCAACCACCAGGGTAATGCCTTAGATTTATGCCTCTCAAACATGGACTGCGTGCGTGTAGCCCGAAGTGAAGTTCCTATGGTTCCTCTGGATAAGTATCATCCTGCCCTTGATTTAGTGCTTTCTTTTGTTGATTCCTCGATTCGCGCTCCTATTGAGGCTTCTCCTCCACGCATCTTATACAATTTTTCATCTGGAGACTACATCGGGATGTTCCACCCCCTCTCGAGTGTTGATTGGTCTCCGGTCTTGGAATCCTCCGATGTAAATGAGCAGGTAGCTTTCTTTACGAGATTAATTCAAGAGGCCATCGACAGATTCATCCCATTACGATCTTTAAAGAAACCTCGCTTTCCTAGTTGGTTTTCTAATGAACTAAAAACACTACTGAAAAGAAAGAACGTTTTTCACAGGAAGTTTAAGAAAAGTGGCCTTTTAAAGTGGGAGGTAGAATTCAAGAGCTGCAGAAAGCAATGTAAGACGGTCCTAGATCGCGACCGCCAAGCTCATCGTTGCTCATTGGAATCAGATCTTGTCAATAATCCGAAGAAATTCTGGAGGTACATTAGTTCACGCTCTGGGAGGCATATAGAGTCGAAGATTGTCCTGGATAATCACGAGAGCGACTTGAAGTCCGTGCCTGAGTGATTCGCTGAGCATTTTAGGTCAGTCTACAGGGATAGTACGCAGCGTTCTGCACCTGCGCTGCCTCACTTAGATGGGTTTGGTGAGTTGTTAAGTTGCATTAATGTCGATGAGGAGTGCGTCCGGTCCTGTATTAAGAAAATGAGAGCAACTTTATCAGCAGGGCCCGACGGCATTCCCTCGGCGATTCTCAAAACTTATCACAACATGTTCACGCCGGTACTGTGCTCTATATTTAACAACTCGTTAAGGTTGGGAACCTTTCCTGAAACGTGGAAAGTCGCTGCTGTTGTTCCAGTCTTAAAGTCGGGGAAAAAAGTTGATATTTTAACTATAGACCTATTCCTCTTCTCTCTCCATTTTCTAAGCTCTTTGAAATGGTCGTCCATCAATTCCTGTCTTTCAAATTTCGAAACTTAGCAATTCCCAATCAGCGTGGTTTTATGAGCGGGAGATCAACTACTACTAATCTTGTTAGCTTTATGTCTGCCGCATCTCGTGTGATATGTAACAGAGGTCGGTTAGACGTTGTTCTACTTTGACTTAAGTAAGGCTTTTGACGTAGTCAATCACATTATTCTTTTATCCAAACTTTCCTCCTATGGAGTATGTGGCTCAGTACACGACTGGTTAAGAAGCTATTTGTCAGAGAGAGAGGCGTATGTCCGGGTCAACAACATGAACTCTTCGTTATACAAGGCTCGCTCTGGCGTTCCTCAGGGATCTGTTTTAGGACCCCTTCTGTTCACAATTTTCGTAAATGACGTCTCTTTTGCTGTTTTAAATTCTTCATTCCTGCAATATGCTGACGATATAAAAATTTATTGAGAAATAGTTACTGAACATGATTGTGCTAAGCTCCAGGAAGATGCATTTTCTTCCTACCGATGGTGCTCTGAAAACGACCTTTTCTTGAACCCGTCCAAAACCAAGGTCATGACGCTCTCTCGGAAAACTCACAATATCTCTTTTGCATATAATATTCAAGGAGAGACTTTGTCTCGAGTAAGTGTAATGAAAGATCTCGGAGTCATGGTTGATTCTGGGTTGCGTTTCTCTGATCATGTTGGTAGGGTGGTTAACTCGTCATTGCGAATGTTGGGCGTTGCCTCTCGCTTAACCAGGGAGTTTGAAAACCCGACTGCTTTTATCACGTTATACTGTTCGCTATCCAGGTCGCAGTTAGAATATGCTTCAGTTGTCTGGAATGGAATTTCTAAAAGTCACTCCTTGGTGGTCGAACGTGTGCAAAAAAAGTTTGTTTCTATCTTTAAACATCGCTACATAACGGAGGATGTTCACTGCTTAACATATGAGTCTGCGTTAAAGCGTGTTGGTTTGCTTAGCTTGCACCGGCGTCGGGAGAACGCGGACTTACTTTTTTTGTTTAAAACGCTGCAAGGACTAATCAATTCTCCGAGCCTGTTATCGGAACTGTGCCTTAGGGTGCCACGTGTGCCTACTCGCCTTCGGTCATCTTTTTATGTGTCTAGAACGTTTAGTCCGGTAAGCCCAATTGTGAGAATGGCACAGCGTTTGAATCATTACTCTGAAAGACTTGATATTTTCCACCATTGCTACAGGACATTTGTCCTTTCTATTAAAAACTTGCCCGTGCAGGATGAGCGTTGCTGAATGGCTCTGTTATGTCTGAATTTCGTCATCTCCAAGCCGTTCTTTCTGGTGGTGCACTTGGTGTCCTACGGTCTTGTGTTCCGTTTCTAGTGTTACTGCCTCGTTTTTATTTGATTCTACTAATTACTCGTGCACTACCTAGTATTATGCTTAAAAATGTATCTTCTTTCCTGCGGAGATGTGTATAATGTTTTTTTGTTGTTGTTGTTTCGTGTTTTTTTATCCACCAGTGTACCAGCACCAAGACCTCAGGGTTGTTCCTGGGCACTGTATAATAAAGATTGAATGATTGATTGATTGATTGATTATTATTATTATTATTATTATTATTATTATTATTATTATTATTATTATTATTATTATTATTATTATAACCACCGATAACGTGTGGGTTGGAAGAAGACAACGGAGGCCCCCTCGGAAGGCACGTTCGCATGTGCAGATGTAGCCTATCAGTTCCAGCCGGTGCTGCTAGATAGCGCGGCGTTGCAGTTCGGTCGCCGCTCCGCCGCTCCGTTTTACTTTGAGGGGACCTGTACATCCAGTAAGTCGAGTGCCGTCATAAAAGTTTTTCAATAGAGTTGGAGAGACGTTTCGGGTGTAAGATAGAGTTTCGATCTTCCCACATGACGTCTTTACGTCCTTGTGCTGCCTTGTACACATAATAATAACGTTCTTTGGTATGCCTTAATGTTGCGCTTAAATTATTTCTATATATTTTAGAATGTTAAAAATATTTCTATTCTCAATATTCGACAGCCGTCCGAAAAAAAAAAAAAAATCTTTTTGTCTTGAAATTTTGGAGAGCAAGTCGGTGGTTATCCTTGTTTGTTTTTGCGTTGTGTTGCTTTCACAAGCTTGAATTTGAAATATGCATTACTGAGTTAAAGAAATAGCAGGAAGATACTGCCTTGTCGGCAATGTCTTCCTGGAATATTCTATTCCAGTTTACGTTTAAAAAAGCAATCTATCGCCAGTTTTTTTATCAGTGTCCGCTGGGTTTTGTTAATTTTTCTTTTAATACTTTTTTTTGCGGTTATAAATATTGGGAGGCGGTCACTTAAGTCATATCCAATGACAACAGATTTTGTGCAGTCCGTCGGGTAATCTGGAATAAACAAATCGATCACGGTTTTTGAACGGATAGTAACGCGCGTGGGTTTAATGATAACATTTGTACGAGCATTTGCACTGGTTATCAAGTAAAACGTTCTTTTAGCAGTGGTGTCTACATACACATAAACGTTCAAAGCTCCACCACAAACAAGCTTGCAATCTTTCTTATTAACAAGCAGCAAAATGATTGAACAATTAAATAAATATTTTTCGGCGGTTTGTACAGAAGACAAAAGCTTTTCTTGTACAGGAGCTCACTTGCGCACTTAAGTTGTATTCAAAATGTTCTGATTTCTGTGCATACATTACAATTCGTAATCAGAATTAAAACACCTTTAATCATTGACATGTTCACAAATGGAATCTTTTCCCAGAATATAAAACCGCCACCACGTGCAGTACGAATAATGTCAAATGAGCGATACAAAGGCCAACTAAAGGCATCTGCTCCATCCTTATACCGCCTCTCTGTTAGCATTGTAACTTCGTATGAAAAATCAAATTGATTGAATCAAATTCAGAGCTTTATTTTTTGCTGACTGTACATTTAGATGAAAGCACGTGGTGTATAAAATAAAATCTTCGCCTAGGTGACTCTTCAGATTTAGCGGGAGTTTAAAGAAAACATTGGCCATAGAAAAAATAAACATAAAAACAGCCACTAGCATTTTTATTGTTCACATAGGTTTTGATCAAATGCTTATGAGGCAGTTCTTAGAATTTTCTAATTTCGTCAAGGCACTGGAAAGTAAACCTGACATCGTACTTTATTTTGCTTGTTTCTTGCGGATTCCGCTCAGAGAGAGCAGAACTATTTAAAAAAAAGATGCCTCAAGACATATCTTCACCTAAAATATATTCCAGCTCAAGATAGGCGATGAAATAAAATACATAATTTTGTATTTATTTAATATACCACACGGCACCTAGCCCCCCATCTCCAAGGCGGTGAATTATATTAGGCGGGTAACAACAAACTTGTGGGAGAAAAACGCATGGGACACGTAAGCTTTTAAATACGTGTTGTATCTGTGCCCTTCGAAAAATATTTTTTATTGCAGTGTTTTCTTAAGAATAAGCTGACGAATGGGCCCGCTCATCATCGCGTGTATACGCAACGTGCAGGATAAATGGACAGATGGCTGAGCCGTTTGAATCGATCGACGCCTGGTGCTACCAAGCCCTACACACTGAACATTGTAACACCCATAGTCGTGTAAAAGGGGTTTAAGAAGGGTGCAAGTTAGGGAAAACAAACTTTTTACACAATTTCTGAATAACGGTGGGTGTAAAAAGGTTGTGCAGACGTCTTACACCCCGTACGCGCCCTTTCTACGCTTTACTTTTAGCGATGGTTTGTGAAATCGTGTAAAAAGGGTGTATAGGCGAATTTTACGCCCTTCATTCACACGGTGTGAAAGGGACGTAATATTGATGCTATCGAATGGTTTCATGGCCGTTCATGTTTATTGCTTCGGTGAAACTGTGGCTGATGTACGGCGGTACAAACATCGAGTATAATTAATCGCAACACGAAGGCGCGCATGACTAGGAAGTGCTAGAGAATAGTTTTTGCAACTCCGATCGACCTCTCCGTCCGACACGAGCCGAAAATTACGTGTCGCGGTTGCATCAATTTTATCAGTGCAACTTCGATTTAAAAAACATTATCTCCGCTCGCAAAAGGTGAATGAAGACGTGTAAATATACACCGCATTGCGCCGATATTGGATCTAATCGGAAAGATTGTGCCCGCACCATTTTGGTCCAGCCAATATTTAACGAATGGGATTGGTCGCGCCGAGGCCATCCTGACATATTGTACGCGACGAGGTTTTTCTTTGATTGTTTTGAGTATCCTGCGTGAGTCGGCTATGCCGGCGAGGTATTCCTATTTCTTGACCGCCTAAAATACGACGTTAAAAATAAAAGACTAAGCAAAACTGAATCTGTTTGCTTTTAGCCCGAGAAAGACCTAATGCGCTGAAGCTTTGAACAAACTATGGCACCCTCATTTCGGGTAGTACAAACTCACCTGACTGGGCCTCGCAATAGTTATAGCCCCTTCACTGAGATTGTATCTTCCTGTGTAGTTATAAAGAAACAGTGCCGCAAGACAATCGAAAGTGTCGGATTCATGACACCTTCGTTAGGGTACGCGATTCTTATCTCTGCGTTTTGACACCAAAATATCTAGCGCCCCGACGCTTTTTTGGTATTTTTTTAGAACGCGTGAAACCGCGTCTCTAGTTACATGCTCTCAGCGTCTTAGCTTTGACCCGTGCTTCGACGGCGTTCGAATTTGTTTCGTGTATTTATTGTGGGATTTCGTGGTCCGCACCACAGCAGGCGCGCTACTATATGAAGCAAGTCCTGACGTAAGCAGCGATAGAGTACGGGCGAGCTGGTAATGAATCGACATCTTGTAGACCCTGAGATGGGGAACAATAAAAAACGGACGAAGACAACAAAATCGCAAACGAAGCTGAAATTTATTGATCTGAGCACACCAATAAATACACTTCCAAACTCATGGAGAAAAAAGAAAAAGGGAAAGAAGGAACTCAAACGCATAAACAAGACGATCAACGAGTTCTACCCATACAGCATTAGCCACTCCTCAGCTCCATACTTTTGGAAAGGGAACCGCCACCCGAACAACAACAACCCTAAGGTCCCACTCAAAAGGAGGGAAGCCGACCCTCCCTGTGCAGCGCAGGAGGCAGCAGAGGGGGATTAGCTGCTTTGTCTACCCACTTTGACCTCTTCGTCTAAGCCTCTCCACTTTCTTTTGTCTCCGTGCGCCTGTGAGCGAGTGGGACGGCCGCTTCTAGCGAATCAGGCGGGTGGAACGGAACACGTGACCGCTCTCCGTAGGACAAAAACGATTGGATGAAAATTTGCCCCGCGACTCCCTCTGACGCGCTGATGGGCTCACTGGGGTCAAAGCCTTCGCCGTTTGCCAGGTTATGGTTTGTTGTAGGGAGCACGTAGGTCCGGTTTCCAAAAAGCGTCTGTCAGTGTTCTCCTGTTTTTCGTGCAAGCAGGTCCTGATGCATTCCATTTTGCGACCGTGGTTTTTCGTCGTGAACGGACGGAATACATCCATGCCAAGTTTTTCATAATTGCCGTTTATTTCGTCGGAGTCTATCAAAATATTGTGCTGTGTTTGTAGGACACGTTTCGACAAAAAGCTGCTCATCTGCGGACTGCGAGACTTCCGTTGAATGTGATCGACTGCCTTCATCCTGGATATTGTGTTTGCGACGCAACTTTGCGTTGTTTTGTGCTGCCCGAATCAAATTGTGCATCTATCACGAGAGAGAAGAGAGCTGCTCATCGGTGGCCGCGAGACTTCCGTTGAATGTGAGCGACCGCCTTCATCCCCGGCATTGTGTTTGCGAATTGTTCTGTGCTGCCCGAATCGGATTATGCATCTATCACGAATTACATGAGATCGCAGTCTTATTTGTCACTACTCTGCAAGCATGATTCTGATAGTAGTCCTGCTTCCGTCTCAATAGACCATTTTACTATTAATAACATGAACTGCCGCTTGCGTCCCAAGTAACTCCCGGTCGTTCCGTCTTTGCAAGCCTGTCGAGTTTTGCTTACGTCCCCAGTACTAGAAAGCATGAATGCTGCACGAAAAGTAAAGCTGGATATTTAACTAGGGGCTTCGGTTATACAATTCAAAGGGGTCGTGAAACAATATCAGGGTGGAATGTTCATGACCTTATAGAGGCGTACTGATCCCTAGTCTGGCCCAAGTGTACTCGCACGGACCGCCACTGACTCAGAAGCGTCTTGGTCGTGGTGAAATTGCGAGGATAAAAGGAAACTATTTCTTTCAGTCTTGCCTTCGCCAAGCTTGATGATGTGCGGGTGAACGTAGTTTTGCCCTTTGGCAAGCCTGCAATTGCACGCACGTGCCCAAACAAGCAGAGACATGGCTGTGGCCAGATGACCTGCTTGCAATCGTCTATAGAGAATTTAGTAGAACCTAGTAGAATCTTGATCGAAAAATTAAAAAGAACCAGGCATGTTTCGACTCATTCGCAGTCATTTCTTCGTGCAGTCTTTTGGGATATTACACCCTATCTTATGGGTGTTGGTCATTGCGTTTTTAGAGCGCAGCTCTTAGGCGGCCGTTTCCGGTTTGAGTGGCCTCGGCGTGGGCGTAACCGCGCGGTGCATTATGGGAAATGTCCCATAATGCACCGGGCGAGCCCCCCCCCCCCCCCGGAGGACAATGAAGAATGAGGGGAGGAGGAGGAGAAGGAGGCGGGCATACCCTCCCCTGAGTACCCTTCCCTCCTCCTCCTCAAGAGCTGCGCTCCGATTCGGCCTTACAGGAAGTTGTAAACGGCTTTCATTTGTTTTACGTCCCTTTCTGGTGGTGCTACACCCAATTAGAGGACGTACTGCGAAGTCATGACACCCTAATAAAGCGGTGTACTGTGAAATCACACCTTAATTTAAGGGTGTTTGGAATAACGCCTTCATTTAGGGGTGTTAGGCATAACGCCCTTCTCTTAGGGCGTTTTGGTACGCCAAAGACGGTGTTAGTTATAGGACAAGCCATTTACACCTTGAAGGGTTTAGTGATGTTTATTGTGTATGGTGTGTTTCACATTAAGTCCCGCCGCAGCCGACGCTACGAGTTATCCCGGCCAATCCAGCTCTGTGAATAGCACGTGACTACGCTTTCCACTAGCAACTCAAGCAATTGCTCGGGATGGGGGCAAATGCGAAGGGGTTTGAAGCTAAAGGATTGGGTGATCTGGGGATAACTGAATAGCCAGGCATTAAAGGCGAATTTTCGGACTTGTTTTGCAATTTTGGGACTTATAGATTTACACTGTGATTATAGAATATTACGTTTTTGCTTATAATTCAGCTTCTTTGGTCTTTCAGCGCCCAACATTTTTAGAAAAATTTAAATTTGCCGCAAAAACTTTTGTGCTACCTGGGTGTGAGATTTGCCGTTTGTGCTTTTGTCAGCGTTAATAACTTTATTTTTTAGTCATCTATTCAGATTTCGAAGCCAAAATTTTATTTGTAGCTCAGCGCCTCGTCCCTAGTTTTTTATAGCTGTTTAATTCTTTAATGATGGAGTTAAGTTGTAAACTTAAAACGCAAAGAACTTTGAGGGCGACACTTTATGATTCACTTTTTTAAGCTGTTGGTTTGTTTTATTTTCCATTCATCCCCTTTGAAATTAGCCCATTACGAGTTCTAAAGTTTGTTTTAAGACAAAAAAAAATATTGATAAGATCTTAATTTACACATGAACAATTTTCGATGTGCCAATTTTGAGATAAAAAAGCATCTTATTTGTTGTGTGTTGAACAAATAACAGTCTTTAACGAATCTTTAAATTTTTCTTAGGTTCTACGGGATGCACAAGTAAAGGCAAACGCTCGAGATCCGGGAATTCTTGTTTACGGCGTAGGTGTTTTGCGGGACGCGCAGGGAATGGTGGATGACGCTGTTCCTCTATTCAAGGCTATAATTGCGTAAGTGGATTTGAAAATAATAGAACTTATCCTTTCACTTTTACAGAAGATAGAACTTAGGTTTATCACCCTAGGCCGCTACACTAGTTCCGATGATGAGAATTCGAGATTTAAACAATTCAGTTCCGAAAACTGGGTAGAGCCTAGCCTCTAAAAAGGTCTCCAGATACAAAAAAAAAAACTTATTGGGTTTAAAAAAAAAGGTTAAGGTATTTAAAAAAAAAAAAAAAAATATTTACACATTTCTAGGTTGAATATGGCATCGGCCCTTGCAATCTGCAAAGAAATCATGCAATGCGAAACGAAAATCAGTTGAAAGTATACAAAGTAAAGAAATCGTCGCCATTCCTGAATTAGTGAGCCATGTATTTATTAGAGATTTTTGGGGCACCGTACCTACAAAATATACAGGGGTACCGTGTTTTCCGTTTTCATCGATTGGGAGAAATTAATTATGAACACATCAGGGCATCCAGCGATAGCGGCGGCCTCCAATCACAGCGACGGGTACCGTTGACTGGGCGGTCAATATCCAACGGTCCTTTATGGCAACTGCAACCCACCTCAGTAATGGTCCGGCCGAATTTCCGACCGTCGGCGTTGTCGTCAATTACCGGCAATGCCGATGACTGGGTCTCACCGAGTGACCTGATGAACAGCAGCGTAATTTTGCGATATATGCCGGTAATGCAAACGCACGATAGCCAATGATCCCCTTGAGCAAGCAGCATTAGTCAGCAAATCACCGGAGACACCCAGCAATACCCGGTAATGACAGTCAAACATAGCCGGCATTAGCCTCGAGCAAGCTAGAATTAGCCAGTAAATTCCAGGGGACACCTAGCCTTAGCCGGTAATAAAAGCCGACCAGAGCTGGCGATACACTTGAGCAAGCCAGCATTAGCCAGCAAAGATCAGACAACATCCAGCCTTAAGTTGCAGTGAAAATCGACCATAGCTTGCGATATCTTTGATCAAGCTAGCATTGGCTCGTTATCTGTAGAAATTTTGAAGTGCGAATGACACAATAACAAAAGACACTGCCAGATGTTTTCAATCTAGAGGTCCAAATTATCGTTTTTTCTCTGGCACTTTGGAGAAGAGTACTTTACCATATTGCGCAACCATAACATTGCTGATTCATGTTCTCCTCGCTCCCCATGCAAAAAAAAATATTTTCGACGGGATACATCACCTTGTTTTCCTTGTCTCATTTATGTCTCCATTAGCATTCACTGGTCCCGGAAACAACTATGGGGTGCTTGCTGGATATATATGTTGATTAAAAGACTAGTGTCATGCTACGAATTGAATTGAAGTCGTGAAAAAGATATGCAAGACCATTTTGTATCAACCTACGCTAATTGAAACGAACCATGTCACACCGAGCAGGCGGCTATCCAAAAGTTGGAGATAATGGAAAAAGCGGGATGGGTATTTGTTGGGAGGGAGAGCAGAAAAGGCACATGGTACGGTAGGCACTTGTTTGACGTGATAGTACGCTATAGCTGTACAGCTGTTTGGCGCAATCCTTAATTGTCAAAGCAGCAAGAATATTTTCGTCAAGCTTGTTCTGCACCGGACATCTCGCATCAGCTTCACCGCGTCGCACTGATGCTTGCGCATAAGCTTCACCTACTTGCATCAGCTTCTCAGAGAAGCAGCTTAGGCGGAGGAACACCTGGGTGAGCTCAGTGATTCCCTCAAGTGATTCCCATAAGTCGGGCATGGGTGCAAGCTCGATATTTTATTGTAATGCCAACAATAGGGAAAAAGTCATTCCGTGACAAGAGTCCCGGATGATGGTACCGAGCAGCGCCGATCTATTTGAAAAAAAGGTGGTTGTTTGTTAAAATCTAAAAACAAAATTTCAGCAAAATATATTCATAAACAAAATATTGACGTGAGCGCTTTGAAATATGTCAGTAAAGCCAATCTCGGTATATAAATCAAGAAGCACTAAAAATTTAATTAAAATGGTGTTGCTCAATTACATTAAGTTTAAGGACATTCTCGCTACACCAAGCATTTGTCAATAATATTTTTAAATATTTTTAACTCCTTAATTTTACTTTGTTGCACAATAGCAAGCTGCTGCGCGCTTACTTTCTTGAGTAAACATTCACTTGGCCAAATATTAGCATGAGGCTCTTAAAGTTTACTTAAGTTAAGCTTGGCGGTATAATTGTCGGAATGAATTAGAATTAGAGGAATACCCGAACCACATCTTACATGTGTCAACTTAGAGAACAGCCTGTGTTGGTTGGCAATCACACTGAGATAATGGAGATCATAATGTCACGAATTACAAGTGAAGAGGCGACGAAAACTGACGTAAACTAAACGTTTGATGAGGAGAACTTGTGCCCGAAACAATTGAGCGTCGCGCGCGTCGATAGCGGCGTAACAACAGGATCGATCGCTGGGGCGAGACTGACTCCGGCTCATTTCTAGCATAAAAGCGGATATTTTCCTCTAGTCCCACCTTCGCAAAACTTGACGACACATGCTGGGGATCGCACTCTTGCTGCTGTCAACAATGCGATCCTTACGCTTTCATCGGCAAGTTTTGCGATCCCCGTAGTGATGATATTAAAATGCCGCGCATATATTGGACACAAGTACTATGTGCGCATTCGATTTGGGCTTCCGACAATCAATGCATCGACATGCATTCGGGCTACTCGTGCCCAATCGCTGTCATGACGGAAATTGCCGAGTTTCAAAAATGTGTGGATATAAGTGAGTTCCCTGTGCATCGCGAATCTCAGCGCGTGGCTACGACAAACATTGGCGGCATATAACTAGCCCCAGATCACATGTCCGCTTGTTCTGGCTGCAAGTTGAGGGGGCAAGCGCTGCTCGTTTTAGAGCGCAGCTCTTAGCGGCCCTTTGCGGCTTGAACGGCGTCGCCGTCGCCGTCGCCGTCGGCGTCGGCGTAACCGTGAGGTCACGTGACTTCAGGGGTGGGGGTCACGTGACCTCATGGGGGTCACGTGGCCCTCGTGAGTCCAGGTGGCCCCCATGGTGGAGTAGCAGGCAGGATGACGAGGTGAAGAGGAAGGAGGAGGGGTATACCTCAGTACCTTTCCATCCTCCTCGTCAAGAGCTGCGCTCTAATTCAGCGTTACAGGGAGTTGTACACGGCTTTGATTTTTTATTACATTTTTTTTCTGCTACTTCCTTCGCGTGTAGAAGGAAAACCTTTTTCATGCTTTATAGATCTCAAGAAATAAACGGTTAGTGGTATTCACTTGAAGTACAGAAATGGTTGTACTTTAAATATTTTCGGTAGATTATGACGATCGATTCCAACCAAACAAGGCTCAAAACATCTTGGCATAGAAGACGTTTTCAGTAATACCTTGGCATAGAACCTGTGAAAACACAGCTGCACACACCGAACTTGCGAATCAAACTGCCTAAAACTTGCCGGTTGATATTCATATTAAAATATCTATCTAAATAAAATGAAATATATCAAAATAATTGTCAAGCGTTTCACTTGCACCACACCAAATTTTGAGCAGGGCTAAAGAGGGGAGGAAACCGAAATTGCAGAAAAGAATAAATAAATGTTGATATCGTCGTTTTTGTTTGTAGTACTTGAATTTATTGCATTGGTATACTGAAACCCCAGTTAAAACTCAAATTGGTCAGTTCTCTGAAACAATAATGCAGCAATGTACATTCTTTAAATTAATACTTCTAACTTGAGAAACAGTTTCTATCATTATAATTATGGGCTCTGAAAACATGCACATATATAATTAGTAGGGTTCTAGTACTAAAGGCAACACGTTTTAGGATAGGCCTATAACATAACCCACTCAAGTGAATGTATATGAAATAGTCTGATGCAGTCAATGAGCAAGTCCCCAATAAAAGAATACTTAAAACATTCTGACGACCGCTTGCGTGAGGTTTGTCCGTGTCGACTCAACTTTCACCGTGAAATCCAGAGGGGGTTTGCAAACAGCTAGGTGCATGCTTGGACTTATACCTCAGTTGCCAAACTGCCACAATCAGGTCCAAAAACCAGTCCTGTGCCAGTTTCAGCTCCTTCCGGGAATGATTGAACAGTAGGTCTTGGTAGCAGGCACGTGGTACCAGTTCTAGTGGTTGAGAGCCAGACTATGAGAAAGGCAGAAAAACAGGAAAAATAAAATAAATTGTGTATGTCGTTCGCGTAGGCGAAGTAATAGGGATTCATTTTCACCCTCTGGTTATTGTGAAACCGAAATATGAGCTGTGCAACTTATACACTGCTTTAAGCCTCAGCCAAACTGCAGATATTTTTGTTAGGGTGTCGACATGTCCAGCTCAGTATCTTATGACGGCACCTTACCTTGAAACTGGTGAGGCGAATTTAATTAGCAACTAATAGCGATCCCGTACCAAAAAACCCAGTATACCTTTTCGCAATTTGCATTATAGAAGAGGAAATATATCTTGATTCCATATGAATTACAAGTTAAAAAAAGATTCATTCTTTGGTATCTGAATTTAAAGTTTCCAGAAACAATTCCAGCTAGGTACTACATAAGCACGAAGCGCCGATCAGGCTCACCAGGGCACGACACTGCCACGGGAACAATGTACTCACGTTTCCTCTTTGTACAGGTCAGTTACTTGAACCATTCTTTGCGCATCAGGAGTGGTAACCGTTTCTTAATACTGGTGTCGTGCCCAAACGAATTTGCTGTAACGCGGAAGCGTATATCTATGTATGTTCAAGCGTGCGCCAACATTTTTTTGTCGCATGTGCTGTTGCTACTTTACGGGGATGTGGAGAAAAATCCCGGTCACCTTACTAAAGCGCAGCCTAAATTACTAACTCAAATCCACGCTACTGTAAACCAGCTACAGATCGGACTGGTAAACCTGGTAAAACAAATAGGGTAACTCACTGAATATCAAAGCGCACTAACCAGTTAGTTTGTGACCCGAACGCACGAGTGAGCGCAACTGAAGAACATTCGCAATTTCCCCAGCGTAACGAGAATACCGTCCAAAAAGCAAAGTCCGAGCTACAAGCAGCCCAATCAGAGCTCGCGCTTTTCAAGGCGCGCTGTGTCGACAACGAGAACCGGTCACGCAGGTCGAACTTAGTATTTTTTGGAATTCAAGATGAAGCGAAAGAAACATGGTCTGAATTTGAGTGACTTGTGGTCAACTTGAGCGCGAGTAAACTAAACACAAAAATCTTACTTGATAATATAGAAAGAGCGCACCGTATCGGTCCTTTTGAGACTGAAAAAAACAGGCCGATCATTACAACAGTTAGCTTCTTTAAGCACAAAGAAGCAATATTAGCTGCAGGTTGTGGAGATCTGGCTGCCCTCCCCCGCGCCGACCCTCCGGGCCCCAATTTCCGGCCTCCGAGATACGTCATGCCTCTGGGGAGCGGCGGTGACCTCGCGCATCACAAGGTCCGGCTGGACCGCTCCCCTAAGCCAACTGACGTCACGCGACTGGCTTCCCAAGACAAAGGGGCGAAGGCTTGAAAAGGGGAGGCCGGACAAAGGAAGGCTCTCTCTTTCGGACGGCGGCTCTCTCGAACGGTGGTCAGCAAGAAACGCGCAGCGGTGACAAGGAGACGAGGACGCAGGCGCGGGGATCGACGGTACACGGACGCTGGCGCGGGGAGTGCGGGCACTACGTCGAGTGGCGGACTTGACAAACGGACCGGACAGCGAACTTGGACAACGACGTCCCCATAACGCGGTGTGGACGACCACCGCTGGGACTTGGAGCAGCTGCAGGGCAGCGATCTCCCCCCGGCCCCGCTGATCACCGTTCCCCGATCCCGAAACCCCCCAAGGCAATGAGTGAGTGAATAAACGTTTTTGCCGAGAGCGAAGTATTGCAGTGTCATATTCGTCTGGGAACAGGGTCTGAGGGAATCGGAGTTAGAAGCCCGCAAGGTACAAACCTTAAAGAGAGTGGATTTGCAGTCAGCGAAGATTTTCCTCGACCTGTGCAGTTGGCCCGTCGTAAACTGTTGGAATTTTCTAGAACGCAGAACACAGGTTATAAACTACGCGTCAACAAATTGTACATTAGTGAAAAGTGCTTCGGTTTTGATGAGGTGTCAGACAGTGTTATTGGAACAAAGAGATGGCAACCGGGGAGCACTGCTGTCCGACAACCACGTGTACGTCAAGTCAGGGACGGATCCAGACCTCCATTTCAGGGGGGGGCGGTTCATCGGTGTAAAACGGGAAGGGGGGGGGGGGAGTGTTTATATTTTTTGTGGAGTTATCGTTTTTACTAAACTCTGATAACATAATATATATCTTGAGAGCTTTTGTATCGGTTTACCTGTCGGGGATGAACTCTTTGAATTAAAACCTTTCGGGTGACCACGCTAGAGGTAAGTATCTAGAAAATTGTGGTGGCACTATCCTTTCTGAACACCATAACGCAAGGAATTTTGTAGTTCATAGGAAACGGGATTACTCTAATAGCGTGGCAGCGCTCTAGAAATAGAAAAAGAAGTTTAACTACTGGGGATGAATGTTTGGTGCTATAGCGGCTGTGACAATTGCAGACAGTGTAACTTGATGGCTCAGATATCCCCGGCGGGGCTACAAATTTTGGGCTCCTTTTGCTTGAATATTTATATATTCTCGTTACACCCGCAGAGCATGTACGGAGAGCCAACCTTTACCAACTATACGGAGGAAGCTCATGCAGCTAATGACAATGCGAAAAAAGTTTTAATCTAAAACTCGGCTGTTAACTTTGAGAGTAAGCTTGGCATAGTAGTTAGAACTTTATATTCAGTGCCAAAATGCAGAACGTGGTTTTAAAACATACTTTTCATTGTCGCCGGTTGCTTCAATAAAGCGAGTACGTTGCAAACAAGCGACAAAAATGGCCCGGCGGCTTCGACGCTGCTCGCGGCGTCAAAACATTGTTGACGCAGCGAGCGAAACGAACGCTGCCAGGCAAGTTCGTCGGTTGTTCGCCGTATATTTGGAATGTCCAGAGCGCAGCACATGCGGCATTGCCAACCCAAACTCGTGTTTTCACGTGTTCTGGATGCAACTCGAGAGAACGAAAGCGAATAATTGTTGAATATTTTTGAAAGCATGTTGCAGTTCGGCAACTATAACTTTTAAACTTAGACAAGACCTTAAACCAGCAATGGATCCTTCCAAATTATATTCAATTGCACTTCGTCTGGATATTTTCTGTATGAAAGGAACACTCACTTGTTTCTGGGTAGTTAGCTCATTCGTCAGGGTCGAGAGGACAGGTGCAGAGATATGATGGGGCAGAGCGGTTGTCCGGTCGGCGAATCTCAACTAGGCTAAAGGCAGATCACGACTGCAGCATGGATGTTTGGGAGTCGGTGTTCACTCGAACGGGCACAGGCACTGTCTATTTAATTTATGTATAGTCGCATCTTTGAAAGGGCTCGTTTTCCCCAAGTCCCTAGGTAGGGAATTCGAAGCCGCAGTTGCAAACCAGCAAACCCCGCCTCTGTTCCGTTCGACACACACATATTCGCTCCTGCAAAGCCGCACGAAAGCTCTGCCGTCAATTCACAGAAGCCGCGTTTAACTCGAAAAGTAAAGACGGCGCCAAGGGGAGACAAGGGGTAGCGGGCGCCTTTCCTAAGATATGTCCCGCCACCCTAAGTTGAAACGGCATTGTATACAAATAAATGCCTACGGCGTCGGCTTGAGGACCCCGTGTAAGCAGCCTCTAGCCTTTAGAGTGCTCGAACCGTTTATCTTTCTTTTATTAGCTTCCCGCCACGAGGAGTCGTACCGCAGGCAGTATGAAGCCCATTAGAGGAAACATCTCCCCCTTCTGGCGCTCATCGGCTTCTTTCTGTATTCCGCGCTGCGGCGCTGATCCTCAGTGAGGGATGGAGGCGAGGACGAAAGCGGGTTTATGTTTAAGCCAAGGTCGTGGGGAAGTCCGGAGCGTCTTCAGGAGAAGCCCAGACCCAGACTACACTGTACCCAGAGCATTTGCTTCCTCTCTCAGTTGAGAAGCTGCATCCCCCCCCCCCCCCCCCCCCCTGGAACGTCTCCTCCTGGTACGTCCCCTCCGCACTTCCCTTGGCAATGAGCACACCGTGCCAATAAGATACCTTTAGGGAGCCCGTGGGCGACAGCATCTCAAAGCAAGCCAAAATAGACATGCCAAAAGACAAGCCCAGAACCACGAAGAAACCATCAAACGAAAAGCGATGAAAAGGCGGCCGCTAGAGAGGAAGGACCCTTGAGGAAGGCTGCTTGGCGTCTGCGTTTGGGAGCTTTCAGGGCACAAATGTTTCGCAGACAACCTCCAAAGAGAGAGAGGAAGACAGAGACAGAGGGAGAGAGAAAGGGGACTAGATATGTTGAAGGTATTTTCCCCCCGTGCTCGACGTGCTGGCCTTGTTTGGAAGTGTGACTGCAGTCGAGGACCCTGATATTTGGTGCACCTCCACACTGTCTCTCCACTTCGAAACTCCTGGTGCCGTCCCTGTCGGGAAGACATACCGTGACCCTGACGGAGATAAACCCCACTTTGGAAGCGCCCAGCAGGCGCGTCCACCCACCGCTGTTTTCATCTTTTGTCCCTCGCGTCGATTGCTTACGTTTTTTCTTCGAGCTGACGAAGAACCCCGGGGGGGCGGGGGGGGGGGGGGGGTTGCCTGGCGAGGCGTTTGGGGGGGGGGCGATCGCCCCCACCGCCCCCCCTTGGATCCGCCACTGCGTCAAGTTGAATCCAGTGCACATCCTCATCTTAACCATTATACTGTGAGGCTTCCCAACAGACCCCTGTCCTTTCTCTATACCAACATAATAAGTGTTATGTCGAATTAAGACGCGACACTCAGCCTCATACCATCCACTGATTCTAACGTCTAATTCTTCGTGAAACATGGCTATCACCATCTATCATTGATATGGAAATTTTCTCGGACTTGTTTTGTTCTAATTTGCTTCCCCGAGATAGGACATGTGGCCGAGGCGGTGGGGTCGTGATCGCCAGAAAATATAGCTTCGAGTGCAAACTTGTGCATATGTTCTCGCCACTCCAAATTTTGTGGCTCTCCTGCTCATCTTCGCATGCTACATTTTTTATTGGTGTATGCTACCGACCGCCTTACAGGGATACGAATTTTCTTACTCATCTGAATGATGCACTCGGTGTTTTGTGTCTCAGACATCCCCTATCCAGCAATCTGCTTTTCGGTGATTTTAACTACCCTCAAAAAACTGGTTGGCCCTAGATATTTCAACTCTCCTTGATAAGGGTGTAGGAACAAGGTTCATTAATTTCTCTTTTACTTCAATCTTTTAAAATTTAATAACTGAGCAACGCGATCCACTTATCCTTCTAATATTCTTGACCTCATTCTTTGTTGAAAGCCCGAGACTTTGAAATCGATAATCTACTCACGCGAAATATGTGACTATTAATTAATTCACTGTACTTTCTTTTTGCATTTTCAACCTAAATCCAAGTGTCTATTACTATACAATAAAAAGGGTTACAACCGTATGAATGCTGAACTAGATTTTTGTTTTATTTTCCTTTCTTGTTGACTTCGATGTTCTCTATGGGTGTGATAATTGGTCTTCTTTCAAACTGATAATGCAAGAAGTGGCTGCCACATTCATTCTTACTGTAACTTTTTTGTGAAAACGTATCTGCTCCTTGGTTTAACTCTTCTGTAAAGGAGCCGTGCAACAGTTTCAGTGCTTTGCTTAAATAATTTGGGAGTTGGCTCACACAGAAATGTCCTATGGTCGGCTTTAGAGAATTCTTTCTATGGTGGGGTTAACTATTTGGCCCAATTAGCTAAAACATTTTCTATGGCTGCGTTTAGCATTTTTAGTGGTCGTCTTTATGGCCTCGTAAGCTTTGTTTATGGCTCTAACACTGTCCAGACATAGCGCTCTTCAGCTTTTCCTATGACTGGCTCTCTATAGCCAGCATGCTATAGCTTCCTATGGCTTTTCCTTTGGTGTCTTTATTAATTCAAATGGTCTGCTAGAGAAGATGGTATGGGTTTTCATATTGCTCTCCTTAGCCAGCACACTTTCAAGTTCCCCGACATTTGAACGCTACGTGGTAGATACACATACATCACTGAGCATACAAAATGCACACAACACAAGCAGAACAAACCCCCCCCCCCCCCCACACACGCACAGTTGTTGTTCTGCGCTGGTGATGTCAAGGCCAACCCGTGTCCTGACAAGGTTGGGACCAACCCGCGTCCTGATGACCGCCTGGACCAGATACTTAAGACACTTCAGTGCGTAATTGCGTCTAACACCACGCACCGGAATGAAACGTCGGGCAAACTAGATCAAATCAACTTGGGAGTAAACGACATCTCACAGCCTATATTGAAGCTGGAGGAAAAGTTCTGCAAGGTTACCCAGCTCTCAGAGTTACTGCAGATGAACAGTTTCACTGAAAGGCAAATTTAAAGTGAGGGTCTGGCCAATGTAGTTGACGACTTAAACAATCGCCTCCACAGAAATAATCTCATATTTAAGTGTCTGCTCGAACAAGATTCTGAAACATGAGATGACACAGAGAGGAAGGTTCAAACATTTTTCTCCCCACACTTAAACATTAGTGTCAGAGAACTTTAGCGCGCTCATGGACTTGGACGCCGTAATCCCGAGTTTAACCGACCGATAATGATAAAATTTCTTAACTACTAAAGCAAGAGTGAGGTGCTGGGCAGTGCGTACAAGCTAAAAAAATCTGACATCGCCTAAAGTATAGGTCGAAGACGACTTCTCACCTAGCGTGCAACTCATCCGCAAACAGCTGAGGGACTTCGCAATTGCGAATCAAGCTGAAAGCATATACCGGCTCTCTTACGAAAAACCTTTTCTTAACAACGCGGTTTACAAATATAAGCCTACTAACGAAGAGGTCATGCCCTGTCAAAATGGTCACTTTTCGAACGTAACCAATCGGCAGCCTTTTCAAATCGAGTCCCGTTGAGAAGGCTGTTCAGCTGTCCTGTATTGTCGTCAACTTTCGCAGTCTAATACCGAAACCGGATGACTTCCTCTCTTTTATTGTCACATGCTCCGCTGATGTCATTTTGGGTAATAAGACATGGCTCAGCTCAGACATAGCAAATTCAGAGTTGACTTTTACAGACATGTTTTCAGTCTATCGAAAGAACCGGTCTTACTCCAGGGGAGGTGGGGTTATGATTGCTGTAAGAAAGTGCATCCCATTGTCATTTATTTCAGTTGATACAGCGCATGAGATTCGGTGGGTTACAATTTGGGATAGGCTTTCAAAGGTGCTTAGTCGGAGTGTGCTACAGACCACCGGGCAACGAGGCAGATTTTATCGACCCCTGAACAGAAACTGTAGGCGATTTACAGTCAAAGTAGTCTAACACTCCTACGGTCCTGGCTGGTGATTTGAACTATCCAGGTATTGACTGGACAGCAAATGAAGTTTCTAGCTACTCTACAAACAAGAAGAAATGTCTAAGAGCTCTTGAGATGGAGAGTTATTTCCATCTAGAGCAAGCAGCTTGTCACAACCCCTACACGTGGAGATGCTGTGTTGGATTTAAGTTTTACACCGCAGCCTGAGCACATGTCGGTTAATGTTATTGACGAAATTTGTGATCACCGTGTTGTACATTGTACCTTATATTTATACGTTGCGAAGCGTGATATTTTACTGAAACAAAGTTTTGATTCCAGGAGAACAGATGAGGAATCTTTGATGTCAATATTGTCTATGTTTTCTAGCTCTTTCTTGAGTGGGTTTGATTAGCGTACCATAAATGAAAACTGGATGGTGTTTCGCAACAAACAAACAGAGTCTCAGGCTGCCTGCATTCCTGTTTTCAAAATTTCATCTTGTCTACGTTCCCCATGGTTTGCATCAGAAATTAAACAAAGTATCCGAGAAAAAAAGCGTTTATATAGGTGAGCAAAGAGCTTCACCTGTACCGCGATTAGACCTCCTAGCATGCGTATGCCTTATTCTCGAATATGCTACGGTCAGACCCTCAGAAAAGTTTGGCGGGTTGTAAACCCACACTGTGCAAGTGTGCTTCTGTGCTTGGGCTCTGGTGACACCTTACTTAGCAAATCTCAGTTGCCCAACCACTTTAACAAATTTTTCAACAGTGTTTTCACTGCTGAGGATGTTCTTTTAGACTCTACTATATCAGAAATGTCAGTTGAAAGCAATATGGAACATATTGTGATTTCTACCTATGGGGTTATATGTGCTATTGACCGATTGCCCACTAACTCTTGTCCTGACCCGAATGGCATATACAGAGTTATAAAAGCTAACCAAATCAATTTCTGGCCCTTTTCTCGGAACGCTGTTACAACAATCCCTCTTGATGGGTGAATTACCAGATGATTGGAAATATTTCGATGTTGTTCCTATGTTTAAGACGGGGGATAAAAATTTATTGGACAACTACAAGGCCATCTATCTAACTCACGAGTGTTTTATGTAAACTTCTAGAACACATCATATCATCGGAAATCATGACCCAACTTATCTACCAATCAACTTCTTTTTATTGACCAGCATGGCTTTCTGCGTGGACGTTAATGTGAGACGCAACTGTTTGAGTTGTTAAATGACCTTCATCACCCAGTTCACCTGTCCAGACACGTCGCTGCCATTTTTATTGACTTTGTAAGAAAGCGTGTGACCGGTACCACATAACCGGTTGATATACAAGCTGACTAAACTGAACTCCTCCACAGGAGATTTTAAATGAATTAAAAGTTGTTTGACTAACAGACGTCAATCAGTTGTGATTGGCAAACCCCGCTCTTCCCCTCTTCCCGCGACGTCAGGTGTCCCGCAGGCGTCTGTACTGGGTCATGTGCTTTTTCTTACGTACATGAATGATCTTCACTCTAACATCAAATCTTGAGCTCGTCTATTCGCGGGTGATTGCGTCATCTACCGTGCCGTTATAGGCCCTCAAGATAGTACAATTTTACATGATGACCGAGGCACAGTTTCAAAGTGGTGTGTCACATGGCTGATGAAAATAAATATACTCAAAATAAAAGCTATGACATTCACCTCGAAACGCCATCCCACCGCTCACACGTACTTCATTGGTAGTTACGCCTTTGAAAATGTCTCATGCTTTAAATATTTGGCGTTCAGCTCTCATCGGACTTAACGTGGAACCTTCACATTGAACACATTACTAACAAGGCGTCGCGAACCCTTGGCTTTCTCAAACGAACACTGTTCCAAGTAAACTCACATACAAAACTTCCTGCCTACACTGCCCTTGTCAAACCTCAACTTTAGTATGCATCTATCATCTGGCGCCCTCATCAAACGTATCTGGCAAATAATATTGAATATATTCATAACAAAGCTGCCAGTTTTATAGCTTGCGACTACTCCCGATTAACATGAGGAAGCAGTTTAAAATCTCGACTAAACTTGTCACTTCTTCATAGAAGAAGGCACCTCGCACGCTTATCGTTTATTGATGAACTTTATTACAGCCCCTCACCTTTTAGAGACTCTTTCCTACTACCCGCTCGCCATATATCATCCCGCTTAGATTACCCTTTCAAAATTAACCCCATATTTGCCCGAACCAACATGTTTAACAGCTCTCCACTACTTTCAATTCAATTCAATTTTTATTTTCAAATCATGTCATACAAAATAAAGAGCTGGCCCACAAAAACAGCACTCTGCTTGTATGTGGGGCCAGGCGACCAGATAGAATACATGTTTTGACAAAACGAAATCAGAAAACACTCCGCAGCACAAAAAAAAATGAAAGGAACACAAAATTAGCAACGCAAATAAATATAAAAAGGAACACTTCAGAGCATGAAATATAGGTGCTTATAGCCAAGTCTACTCACGCAACCATGAAATAAAAGTACGAAATATCTCCAACGGTCAGGCTACGATATCTACAGCTGAGATGCTTGACACCAATTCCTTAGTTTTCTTTTTAGTACCCTAGTGGATTCTATATTCATAAGGGACTCTGGGAGTTCGTTAAATAAGGAAGGATTGTAATGATTTCTATTTTCTTTTCTCCTCGCTATATTGGAAAGGAGCGCCTCCCCAGTGAAATTGCTTCCATCAGTGACCATCACTCCTTTGTCTCCGCACTTAGCTTGTTAAACCTTGTATTGTCTTGTACCCCTGCAACGTTTGTTGTTGTCAGAGTCTTGTTTCTGATGTATGTGTTTTTATTGTGCGCCATCTTTCTTTTATCTTACGTTTGAATGCCAAAATTGCGCCATATGCTTTCTGCTTCACTTTTTGCTCCGTACCTTTATATTTTTTTTTCTTTTTTGGTTGCCACTTGGTTCAGTTGTACCAATCTTTGTATCATGTTCCCCTTATGTAACGTGCGAAAGGGACTTTAGGGTTAAAACAAATAAATAAATTATTACGTGCAATCGTATTTTAGGCATATTGGAGTGTTTCTTCTGTTTGCATACCTATCTTCTTCACGATTTTTGTTTTATTAGGCATTACATTCCCTTTCCTGACATATTACCTTTCTTTTGTTGATGTTTGTTGTATGCCACCCCTTATTTAATACCCCCTATAGGGGTCCTCGAGGTATTTAAATAAATAAATAAATAGATAAACTGAAAATTGTCAACGCTGCAATCCCTCCGATGATGGGATGATATATAAGACCAAACTTTGAAAGCACAATATAGTATAACTGTTTAGAGACCACATCAACTGGGTTCTTAGAATCAACATACAAAAATAGTTTTACGAAAACAACTACCGCTCCACAAGACAGCACGTGATCTTGGGAAACCTGAGAGGCCTGGATTTCTTATCTTATCCGGCCAGCATCTGACACCTCAAACTGCAACAGTTCTCAACCAAGGACTGAAGATCAACCCAGCCATGGGGCTGTCTCGTGTCCACATGATGTCGACTATTCATCGAGCGTGAACCATGGTGCCAAAGACCCAGCGGGACCAATTAGTCACCTCAGCGGTGCGCTCAAGTAGCAAGGAGTGATTTGTGATTAAGAGGGACAGGAGCTACCATAACGCTATCCGTGAGCTTAAGTCGTTTGATCTTCGCATACTAGAATCAGAAAAAAATGAGTCTTTGCAGTATTGAATGCTACAACGTATAATGAAAATTATTAAGAGTGGTGAAAAAAAAAAAAAAGATTCTCTAAAAAACAATGCAATCCCACTCAACAGCTTAGCGAATATGTGTGCGAATTATAGAAAAAAAGAACGAATTGGAGTCTGTTTGTGCATCTATCAGAAAGGAAAAGAAAGATCACATCGAGGTGTTTCTCAAGATTAAAACTCATAAGCCAGGTGTCAGGTTCGTCCGGGAAGGTGAGAGGAAGGATCGGGAGACTGAGACAAATGCATGAGTAAAAAAAATATATTCAAGTCAGGAAGTAAATATAAAAAAAAAGAAGCAGCGTTAGAAAAGCAAAAGAAAAGAAACCATTCGACCGTCGAAGCACGTTCGGTAGGCAGTATAGTCACCCCTGGGGTCGTAGCTCGGGTCGCTGGTGCCCTTGAATGTTCGCCCCTTGATCGTTGGTGAAGTAGTGCGTGCCGCGATGTCGGGAGGGGGTTGGTTATCTCGGGTCCGGGTGCCTTGCTCCCGGGACGGAGCCGGTTGCGCTGATGGTCACCGTGCTGAAGCCGGGACGAAGCCGGCTACGTTGACGTTCAGCTTCCCTGCCGCCTGGACGGGGCCAGGTACGTTGATTTTTTCAGCGCGTTGAAGCCGGGACGAAGCCGGTTACGTTGTCCACACTGACGCCGGGACGGAGCCGGGTAGCGCACCGTTCGAGCAGCCAACCGTCGCGGCTATTGGTTCAGCTTCGAATCCCTTCGCACCCGCGATACCGCTCTTCTTTTTCTTCACTTCTCCTTATTCCTTTTCTTTTCCCAAATCATGACACCAGGAAAGCCGTTCAGTTGCGTAATATCCGAAGTATTCACGTGGCAAATAGTACTATGTATATTCCTTCAAGAACAACTAAGCACTCTAAACGTTGCTCAGCCTTTCAGAACCTGAGACTCTAGAGATTCCTAAGAGACTTTAAACTGAGTCCACCACAAACAATTTGCAGCCTCACTCGACATGAAAAATGTGTGCTTCTAATTTGACACTAAAACTCTGATTGAAAACCTTGAATCTGCGACCATTGAGCAAAGACATGTAATATTTCAGAATGAAATACCAAGGTTGTACCTTCGGTCGTTACGCGTGGGGTTTCAGGTCAATGTTTACAATCAAACCACCGGTGTGTGAATTGGGTTCACGGTGGCTCTTGTTCGGGGCGATCTTTATTTGAGCGCAGTGGATGTGTCATTCAAATCAGAGATGACTCAGTGGTTAAACTCAGGAGACCTTTTCATTTTTCGCTTCTGAAGTGATTACCTCGTAATGCACACAATGAAATTCAGAAAAAAGGCATAACTTAATGTTTTCAGAAGCATTCGTTGGTTTTACACTTCGCTGAGGACACAGTTAACAAAGATGGGCGACAATTCCGAGATAAAAAAATCAAAAGCAAAGAAAGAGAAACAAGGTTGATCTATGAGCAGAAAACAAAATAAAACTTTAATTCCGCTAAAAACCCCGCATTCAATGACAGTTAAAAAAGGAATTATTGGCGGTCATCTCATCATCACTGATAATATCATGTCCTCACACTGGGGAGGACAGCCTAAAGAACCAAGCCCTACGACTAAGGAGTGCAGGGTACCCCACAGACGAAGTATAAATGGTGGCCTCTAGGCTGTTAGCAAATAAGAACAGTGAAAAAGAAACAGAAAGACCCAAGAAATTTCTTACCGCATTGCACATTCACGGGTTCTCTTACCCCATATATACGTGTTGTGAGATGATTGCAACACATTCTTCACATGTAAGAACAAACTTAAAAATAAACCAAAAAAGTGAATGGAGAAGATAGTCTAGAAAAGAAATGCGAAACAAAACACAAAACAATTGTAAAATACGAAGAGAAGGTAGTATTCGCCATTCCACTTTCCTGCGGCAAGACTTACATTATACATTAAACAATATATTAAAATAATATAAATATAAGCTTTCAGTAACAGGAAAACCACCACTAAAAACACTCATGGAAAGCAAGGAGAGCTGCAGGCCCATCTTTACCGAAGCGACGGCTATCTAAGATCGCCCTGACCGTCAAGGACGAGAGGTGGTTGAGGCCTTCCTTATACAGAGAAGAGACAACAACGTGAGCCAGAAGTCCCTTAATCTGAAGGGAAATGAGGAAAGGTTTCTCGACAAGGAGAAAAGAGCCTCGGTCGGGTCGGGGCCGACGCACGAGCGTGCGTGTGCTCTGAAGGAAAACCACCTTCGCTTGGTTTCTTGCCAGCCAAGAGCAAGACCAACACGTCGACGAGACAAGCCATGAGCAACCAATCGTCTCAAACTCCTGCCGCCGCCCTCATCGTTTACGTTCGCGTCACACCCCAGACGCCTGCCTCCTTCCACGGCGACGTCTACGAAGATTGCGAGGATTATCGGAGCCCAGCCCATGTTACATGTGAAAGAACCTTAAGTATAATAAGTGATTTCAAACATTTACGTTTTGGGGTCCCAATATATGGAACAAAAGTCAGTTTTAAATCGAATATAAGCTTCATAAACTAGTGTTTGTTTTTTCGTGGCTATTGATATGCCATAAATATTTAAGGAGGGTTCATAGAGAACTCTACGCCGGTAAGAGAAACACGCATATGATGTTTTTTCAGAAGAAAACTTGGAACCATTTGTGTCTGCTAATTTTTGTAAACTGTTCATTGCCAGTTGGACCCGAATTTAACATTGATAAATTACAGGACGAAACAGACATCTGGAGGTTATCTGCGTAAATAGAATACAGGACGGAAGAAGATATGGCACGAGCAACCATATGCACCTTTACAATAAAAAACAACAACATTACACTCAAAACACCTCTCTGAAGTCCGAAAATGTATCTCCAACCAAAATTTGAAAGGCAACCCGACGTTTCAAAACCAACTCGGTACCTTCTTCAGGAGTGACTGAAGGCACGCGGACACAGCAGCAGCTCCTAACCTCTTCGTCTTCAAACAATAAAATAAAAAAAAATAAAAAGAAAAGGAAAAGAATCTAAAAGAAAGGAGAATTGAAAAATTGTAAAATAACTTTTTAGCTATGGAGATGGTCGTCTCTTCAGCTTATCCGTCAGGTCACGGAGGCTCCCAGTACCCGCGCGAGCGCTTCGCTGGTTTCCTTTTCGTAGGGAACGCTGATGCGCGCGACTCGATGGGGCTATCGTGCGCATCAGCGTTCCCTACGTAAAGGGAACCAGCGAAGCGCTCGCACGGGTACTGGGAAAGGAAGGTATTCTGGTGTTCCACAAGCCCACGTCCACACTCGGAATGTTTATGCCAAGACCGAAAGATCGTCTACCAAAGGAAAGGGCACAGGGCGTGGTTTACACCATTCCTTGCGCAGAGTGCCCCGCAACCTACATCGGCGAGACGAAGAACTTTCCCGAGCGTATCCTCCAACACATGAACGACGTGCGGAAGTTTGACAGTGAGCGCAGCGCCGAACATTGCGATACCCTAGACCATCGCATTGACTTCGCGAATGCGCACGTGGTGGACACAGAGCCCAATTTCCGAAGAAGACTTTTCTTGGAATCGTGGCATATCCAGCACACGCCAGGAAACCTAAACAGGTCGCTGGGCGCTTTGCCCTCTGTGTACACGCATGGCCTCCGTGACCTGACGGAAAAGCTGAGAGACGGCAATCTCCGTAGCTAAAAAGTTATTTTACAATTTTTCCATTCTCCTTTTTTTAATTTATTTTCCTTTTCTTTTTCTTTTCTTTCTTTTCTTGTTTGAAGACGAAGAGGTTAGGAGCTGCTCCTGTGTCCGCGTGCCTTCAGCCACCCCTGAAGAAGGAACCGAGTTGGTTTTGAAACGTCGGGTTGCCTTTCAAATTTTGGTTGGAGATACATTTTCGGACTTTAACTCTCACCTAACCAGGCAGATTTCTGTCGAATATGTTTACTTTCAAACCTCTCCGAAGGACTCCTTTTTCTTGAAGGAACTGCTTGGAAAGGCTTGTCCTTATTCTCACAGAACGATTACGACGTTTCTTGGGTAAAACCAACTGAACAAAAAAAGGAGGGCGACAGGAGAAAAGAACGGCGAACCGGCCGCTGGACTACCAACTGTTTTATTACATCTTGCTCCTGTTCTATTAATTTATATTCATTTATCCTTTTGCCTCTGCGTTTACTTTCCCATTGCTCTTTTGTCTCGGGGTCTAATGAACTACCCACGAAGAGTGCCGCGTAGAAAAAGATTTTTCTTTAGTTCGCAAGGTGACTGAAGGAGTGCTCACGCATCTGTCACCGTCTACATCTAGAACCAGCTGAACAAAGGAAGGAAGGAGACTGGAGAAAAGAACTTCGAAACGACCTGTCTCCCTCCTTTCTTTGTTCAGCTGGTTTCACTCGAGATGTAGTACAACCAACTAGCTCAGCTCACTCCCGTTGTAAATTACGATGTTCCCAGTAACTCTAGATGACACTTAACATTCGGCCTCGAACACCAAACATAAAGAAGTCCTTGAATGTCCCAAAGCACCAGGTTGTCTCATACGCTTTCTATAAGCAAAAACAAAACACCAAAAGACTATGCTGATGATATACAAAAGACTCCCGGAAATGTAGTCTCAAATCAAACCAGGTTATTAACCGCGGATCGAGCTTTGCGCAAATCGCCTTGATATTTGTTCAGACGTTGGTTTGATTCTAAGTGAAACACAAATATTTAAGTTATCATTCTCTCAAGAGTTGTTAGACACCTAGTGAGCGCTATTGGTCTGCCATTAGAAGCACTATAAGGATCTTTAGCTTGCTTGAGGAAGTGAATGACAATTTAACAACTTCCAAGATGATTGAAATTGACCCTCCGCCCAAATTTGATTGAATATTTATAGAAGGAACCCCGGGCGCAGCTTGCTTGGAACTGTGCAAAACTGCGTCAAGGTCATGCAGCGAAAAGGGACTTTATAAGGCTCCTTGAAACCACCGTGGTGCTCATAGAACTCTACTCAGTCTAAAGTTCATGCTGAATGAATTGGGGTTATAGTCATTTGAGCTCGAAACAGACTCAAATTGCTCCCCGAGGAAGTTTGCCAGTTCTTCAATGCTCTCTCGGGAGATCTCATCTATAGTCAACAGAGGAATGCAGAAGACGCGATACCAGCCAGTGATGTTATGGACTCGATTCCACACCTCCTTGGGTAATGCACGACTTTGTATATACAAAAATCCCCCATCCAGCTATTTCGCTTAGAGGGCGTGCGAAAACACCGTGCTTGGGCTTTCATTTGTTGAAGGTTTCAACTTGCTTATTCTGAGATAAAGATGAAAAATCTCCCAGGTTTTGTATTGCTTCCTTTTTTGTGCTTGCACCATGCTTATGACCGCCTGGGGAAATGAGTCGATGTCATGGGTATTGCAATGATTGGCGCATCTAAATTGTGTGTTGCGATGTGTTCCGTTACGCTGTCAAATGAGACCTCAACTAGAGATAAAGAAGCTGAAAGCAGACTCCTGCTTATAAAAGCGACCGTTTAGCTTTATCCGAATTTCAGTGCGGGGACCGCATGGAAGCAGTTGCGACCGGGGTGTGGAATTCTATATAAGAAAGTGATAAATATTGTCACCGGTGAATTGACGAGACAGTGACTGACAAAGAAACTAAACGCTTAATGAGGGGAACTTGTGCCAAAATAAAAGAGTAATAACAGGCGTCGAAGGCGAGCGTCGATGACGGCGAAGTGGCAGGATCAACCACTGGCGAATGATCAAAAGCCTACAGCCACGCGGAGCACGTTTTATTGAGAAGGGAAATGTCGCGAACATTCGAACTAGAATGTAATGTTCGGCCCTAAAACACTCTGACCCGGAACTAACAAAAACAATCGAGCAGCTTATCGACTAAACTAAAAACACTTTCTAACGGATTAACAAAATTTATCTCCGGCTCCCAGGTATTGAACCTGGGAGACTTTGCGTAGAAGCCAAGTGCGTTAACCACTCGGCCACGCTCGCGGCATTACTCCACCCCTTAAAAGACGCATCGTCCCGATGCAGCGTGGAAATAAACCCTACACAAAAAAAATACACAGAAGAGAACACGGCAGGTAAAAGAGTTACAGTTCACGCACCTCAAAGGTTCACAGTCCTATCGATCGTAGTACGGCTTGAGAAAAACCACGCGCACAACCTCGGGTCGCGGCTGACGTCTTGCTGATGGTGGTGTTTCGTCGGGAAGAACTTTGTAGTTCAGGTTTCTGAGGCGTCGGATGATCTTTTAAGGCCCAAAGTAGCGCTTCAGTGGTTTTTCGCTGAGACCGCGGTGACGAATCGGCGTCCACACTTACACTCTGTCTCCGGGCTGGAAGTGGACGGCGCGGCGACGAAGGTTGTACCGGCGAGCGTCGACACGCTGTTGACCGTGGATTTGGAGGCGTACTAGTTGGCGTGCCTCTTCTGCTCTTTGACTGACCGCATGGACATCGTCGCTTCCGTCATGTACGGGCTCATGGGGCAGGACCACGTCGAGCATGGTTGTCACATTTCTGCGATGCACCAGCTCGAACGGGGTAAACCCGGTTGTTTCTTTCACTTTGGTGTTCTAGGCGAACGTGACGTATGATAATGTCTCGTCCCACGTCCTGTGTTCTATACGTCGACGTTACATAGAGATCATGTCGGCGATCGTCTTGTATTGCTGCTCTGTTAGCCCGTTGGTCTGCGGATGGTACGCGGTGGTTTGACGATCTCTGGTGTGGCTAAGCCGAAAGGATCTCTTGCTTGAGCTGGGCCAAAATCGATGATCGTCGGTCGATTCTCACCGATAATCCCCCGATAATCCGATAATCAACATGGCGCCCCCGATTACTTCGGGGGCGCCATGTTGAAGGAGAATAGACTCGACGAAAAACTTCACGATTTCCACCGCTGTTTCCGACGGAAGGGCTTTCGTCTCCGCGTACCGGGTGAGGTAATCCGTGGCAACGATTATCCAGCGGTTACTCGACGTCAACGGCGCGATGGGCCCAAGCAAATTCATTCAAATCTGTTGGAATGGCGAGGTTCGGGCCGATATCGATTGCAGGAATGCGGCAGGTGTCGTCAGAGGCTTCTTACGCCGTTGGCACTCGTGACATGACCGTGTATACAAATGAACAGTCTTCGGGAGTTCTAACCAGTAATACTTGTCACGAATCCGGGCAAGGGTTCCGCTGTAACCGCGATGTCCAGCCATTGGTCGTCGTGGTACGCTTGAAAAATACTTCTCGGAGGCTGGCAGGGACAACCAGTAGCCAGGGGGTTTTGCTGGTTCCGAGATTGTTTCTGAAGAGCACGCTTCGCCGCAGGAGAAAGCTCTGTAGGTCCAGAGAAAAAACGCGTGGGACTGAGCCTCATTGACCTTCGAGGTGCTCGATCACGGAGCGAAGTTCCGTGTCCTCGCTTTGAAGTGCCCTCATGTCGGTAGCGTTAACTACGCCAAGAAAACGAGCGTCGTCATCGTCGTCGGCGCCGGCGATGGGAGGTTCGACTGGAGCCCTAGACAAACAGTCAGCGTCATAATGCTCGCGGCCGGACTTGTTATTGCAGTTGAAGACTCCAGCGGAATAACTGCGAACAAAGACTCCAGCGGGCGAGGCGTCCTGACGGATCCTTGATGTTTGAGAACCAGCAGAGGACGTAATGGTCTCTGACAACGCGGAACGGAATTCCGTACAAATACGGACGGAACTTGTTTATCGCCCATACGACAGCAAGACATTCCTTGTCGGTAGCTGAATACTTTTGTTCTGCCTTAGACAGCGTCCGGATTCCGTAAGCGACTACTCCCTCTGCTCCTTCTTCTCGCTGAACGAGTACTGCACCGAGACCGGTATTGCTGACGTCCGTGCGGATTTTGTGTCCGCCGACTGACCAAAATGACCGAGGTTGGGGGGTGACTGGAGCCTTTGCTTGAGTTCGTCGAACGCTTGTTCTTGCTCCTCTTCCTACTGGAACTGCACGTCGTCCTTCGTGAGATGCGTCAGTGGTGCAGACATCTCTGCAAAGTTATGAACGAAACGTCTGTAGCAGGCGCTCAGGCCAAGTCATTTTCGGACGGCCTTCTTGTCTAAATGCTTCGGGGATTCGGCGACAGCGTACGTCTTTGCAGGATCAGGGCTTACACCCTGAGCACTCACGACGTGGCCCAAGAATTTCAGCTCAAAATAGGAAAACCGACCCTTATAAAGCTTGAATGTCAGCCCAACAGACTTGAAGGCCCGTAGCACGGCTCGCAGTAGTCTCAGGTGCTCGTCGAATTCGCTTGCGGACACCACAACGTCGTCGAGGCAGACGAGACAGCTCTGCTACTTCAAGCCGTAAAGGACGGTGTCCATAACGCGCTGGAAGGTTGCCCGCGCTGTGCGCAGCCGGAAATGCATTACTTTAAATTTATACAGTCCGTCTGGCGTGTCGAAGGCCGTCTTTTCACAATCTAGTTCGTCGAACTCAATCTGCTAGTACCCGCTCTTCAAGTTCATCGAGGAAAAATATCGGGCGTGGCGCAACCTGTCCGGGGTGTCGACGATGCGGGGCAGCAGACAGACGTCCTTTTTTCTTATTGTCTTCAGCCGGGGATAGTCCACGGAGAACCTCAGGGTTCCGTCTGTCTTCTTCACTAGGACTACTGGGGAAGCCCCTGGACTGTTTGAGGGCGGTATGATGTCGTCATCAAGCATTTCCTGAACTTGCTTTTGGATGACTTCCCTTTCTTTCACGGAAGCTCGGTACGGTGGCCGATGCACAGGAAGTGCATCGGCATCAGTAACTTTTCGAAGCTTCGAAACCGTCGTCTGGCGTACCTTTTATGACATGGTGAAGCACACATTGAACTCGTCGAGGTGGTCAGTCTTATGTCGTCGGTGGGGAAGGGGAGGGTTGAGACAATGTCCAGCTCTGGGGATGAAGCTGTCTCGCGTTGCGACGAAGGGGAGTTTTCAGAGATTCCAACGACTGTGGTTGTGTCCTGAAGCTCCTTCATGTATCGCACGGTGGTACCTTTTGTAAGGTACTGAGCCTCTTGTGGGAAGGTCGTTACAAGGACAGTGGTGTGTCCATCTTGGAGCTTCGTTACGCTTCTGGTCACACCAATTCCTCTGCCTAGGAGCAGTTGGACATTACCTTCCAGCAGGGCTTCTTCACAGACTGCTGTTTTGGTCCCGACTGACACTAGCACACCCGAACGCGGTGGCAAGTTCACGTGCTTGGACAGTACACGCACTGTGGCTGAGGCGGCCGACGTTGTTTCCTGATCCCCGGACGTAATAACAGGTTTCCGCAGTGTCAGCTCGTTGGCTTCCAGGTCAATGACGGCGCCGCATTCGCAGAGGAAGCCCATGCCGAGTATAATGTCTCGTGCAGTGTCGTAGAACAACAAACTTTACCGGGCATGTCTCACCGTAAATCTCGACGCGAGCGGTGCACATCCCGACTGGTGTAATGAGGTGCCCCTCCGGCAGTTGGTATCTGTGCCGCCCACTCAGAACGGAGTAGTCTGCTCCGGTGCTGACCAAAGCCGACGCGTCGTGACCGTCGATAACGACGTTTAGGTTATTCTTCGCCGTTGCAGGAGCGTCGTTTTTACGTGCGGCGTCGTTAGAGTGGCGGCCGTCCGACGTTTGTGTAGGATGTTTCCGTTGGTTATCTTCGGCAATACCATCTTCAGGGGTTACCGCGCTTTAATTCCGCGACGAGAAGCGAGGGCCGACAGGCTTTTAAGGCGGGGCCTGTGCATCGGTGAGGCTGGGCGCCGTGGTGATGGCAAACGGTATCCTCAAGAAGGAGGGGGCGCTGGAGACGGTGCAGCTTGCAGGTATTCTTCGATGTCGCGGGATTGTTCTTCGCTCCTTGGGTGTGGGGAGTCCGGCGCGAGCCCCCGAAGCCCTATCTGCCGGTAGGGGCATCGCCGGTAGGCATGGTCAGCTCCCCCGGCGTGGTAACACACCGGCCGTTAGTCGGCCGTCCTCCAGACGTCCGTCTTCCTCGGCGTGGGTTGCTCTGGGTGGACGTACGGCGGTTGCCTCGGTGCTGAATGTATCGGTGCTCGGTGGCACCCGAAAGAAATGCGACTGACTCCGTGTCACGGCAAACCAAAAAGAACGTTTATTCCATCGTGGCCCTGCACAAGCCACGGGCCCCACGGCACGCGCGTGCGTGCCTCGCTTGTAGGAAGCGGGAAGTTCAAAAGAGGCTCACGCCACATCTCCCTCTGGGGATAAACAAGAGTTTCGAGTAGTCTGTAGTTATTCACCAAACCGTTGGGGGGCAAACACTTTTCTTCCAGCCCTTGTCACTGCCACGGGGACCCTGCAGTCCTGCGTTGATGACTGCGACTGCGAAGCCTGCTGCAGTGTAGGCGGGTGCTCCGTGACGTCCTCCCCGGGTAGGGCAGACCCGTCAGGAGCGGTCGTGTTGGCTGGCCACAATAGCAGCTCATCGCGTTGACCAGAATGAGCCGGAATTCTGTTGAGGGCTCTTCGGTTGCGACGGACGTCCCCTCTTGTGGTTCTGACCCAGTACGACCTCGGCGTGTCCGCTTGACGGAGGACCTCCCCTGGGCACTTGAGGTCCTTCACCCACACAGTCGATCCGGTACTAAGTTTGGGTAGCCGTCGAGCTGCATGTCGGCGGTCGAAATGTGCCCGTTGGCGCTCTTTCACTTGACGGTTGCGTCTAGTTGCGACGTTGTTGTTAACTTGGTCGGGAATCAGAACAGCTGAGTACACCGGGAGCCGTGTCCGCAGACGTCGCCCCATGAGGAGTTCGGCTGGACTCCGCCCTGTCGTGCCCGGGGTATCCTGGTACGCAAGTAGAGCCAAGCACGGGTCCTCTGCTTTCTCAAGCAGACTCTTCATAGTTTGCACCGTGCGTTCGGCCTCTCCGTTCACCTGAGGATGACGAGGGCTGCTGGTAGTGTGCTGGAAACCGTAGTTCCGGGCAAACTCTGCGAAAGCATCACAGGAGAACTGTGGTCCATTGTCGCTTACTACCGTTGCAGGTATCCCATGGCGGGCGAATATGCTCTTCAGACGTTCGATGACAGCCTCAGCTTTCGTTGAAGATAGATAGGCGATCTCGGGAAAGCGAGACCTGTAGTCAACGCAGAGCAAATACTCCTTGCCTCGTAAATGAAACAAGTACAGCCCAACCATTTGCCATGGCAGAGATGGCGTCACCGTTGGCATGAGAGGCTCGGCGTTTTGTTGACCAACCTTCGCGCACACAACGCAATCATTGACAACTCTTCTCAGCTCGGACGATAGGCCTGGCCACCAGACAGCTTCTTTCGCGCGCTGCCTGCACCGTCCAATTCCCTGATGTCCCTCGTGGAGTCGTTTCAGCATCTCCTTCCTTAGGGAACCAGGAATAAGGAGGCGGGTTCCGTAGAGCAGAAAGCCTTCGCAGTGGGACAGGCTTCCTCTGTACTCTCAAAAAAGCGACACGTTGAGAGGAAGTCTTGACTTTGATGGCCATCCGTTCATGCAGTACCCTCGAAGTATCTGGCAAACTTTGTCTTTCTCTTGGGCGTCTTTGACTGGATGCAGAGTGCTGCTTCGGAGCCCCATCACTGCTCCGACAGTGAAGGACTGAACCTCTTTGCAGGTCAGTGTCTCCGCTGGCTCTTCCTCACTCACCGGAGCCCTTGAGAGAGTATCAGCCGTCGCGATGCTCTTGCCAGGAACATACTGCATTCTGTAGCTGAACCGCATCAGACGCATGCGGAAGCGCTGGATACGAGGAGGGAGTACATCCAGTGCCGATTTCCCCAAGAGAGTCAGCAAAGGTTGATGATCGGTCTGGAAAGTTGCCGTTAGGCCCCGCAAAAAGTCTTGAAACCGCTCTGCTCCCCAGGTCAAAGCCAATGCTTCTTTTTCCACCTGAGCGTATCGGGTTTCAGTAGGGGTAAGGGACCGTGATGCGAAGGCCACAGCTCTTTCCCTCCCATCGGGCTGGACTTGAAGCAAGACTGCCCCTAATCCGTGTGAAGACGCATCCGCGGAGAGTATTGTGGGATACGACGGATTGTAGTGAGCCATGCAACAATCTGAACACAGGAGATCCTTGACGCTTTGCAGAGCGGCTGCTTGTGGTGGACCCCAGGTCCACTCCGACGTTTTTCGAAGCAGGTCTCTGAGCGGCACCGTAATTTGTGCCAAGTTCGGAAGAAACCTTGCCAGGTGGTTCGCCATTCCAAGGATCCGACGGACGCCGGCAGGATCCTCTGGAGCCGGAAGATCTTTGATTGCCTTGACCTTTGCTGGGTCCGGTCGAACGCCGTGGCGGGATATAATACATCCAAGGAAGGTAACTTCCCTTGTGCTGAAGACACACTTGGCTTTGTTGAGGGTGAATCTAGTTTGCTCTAGGCGCTTGAGAGTCTTGTGCAGATTTGCATCATGCTCAGCTTTGTCCTTGCCGAAGACAAGAACATCATCCATGAGGTTGAGAACTCCGGGCAGTCCGCTCAAGGTCTCCGACATGCGTTTTTGGAAATATTCCGGAGCTGATGTTATCCCAAAAGGTAGTCGTGTGAAGCTAAAACGGCCAATTGGGGTGATGAATGTGGTCAGCTCTTGGCACGAGGGAGAGAGACGGATTTGATGGAACCCGGAATTAGCATGCAACTTCGAAAACACTGCCGCCGCCCCCAGCTGGCCAAGCGTTTCCTCCACAGTTGGAAGGACATAACGCTCTCGTCGGACGGAGGTGTTGAGGTGAGTGAAGTCGATGCAGATCCTTACTTCTCCGGAAGGCTTCAGGACTGGAACAATCCCAGCACACCAGTCGGTGGGACCTTCAACTGGGCGAATGACGCCCAGATCCACCATCTTTCTGAGTTCTCGAACGACAGCATCTCTCAGAGGGATGGGCACGCGACGTGCGACGCTCAGCGAGTAAGGCACCGCCGCTGGGTCTAGTCGGATGGTGTACTCTCCTGGAAATGTCCCAAGGCCACTGAAGAGTGGAGCAAAGCGCTTTTCGAGGCTTTCGGTGCTGCAGAGAAACTTGACGAGTCCTAATTTCTGTATGGCAGGCAATCCAAGAAGGGCAGTGCGAAGTTGTTGTACGACGTAAACCTCTTGCCTTGTGGACTTGTCCTTCCACCTCATGACAGCGTCAAACTTCCCCAACACCTTCAGGGCATGTCCACTGGGCCCCGAAAGGACCTCTTCTGCTGAGCGCAGGCAAGAAGACGGTATTCCCGAAAATGTATCTGGGACCACTGAGACCTCTGCACCGGTGTCGATCTTTGCAGTCAGTGAAACGTTGTTCACGGTTATCGTCGCGAACTTGGCGTCTGGACTTCTACCGAATTCGTCGACGGCGCCGAGAAAAACCGTCGGAGTTGGATTCTGTTCCACTGAGGAAATGCCTTTGGTTCCTCCAGGCATCTTCTTGCAGACACGTGCGTAATGACCCCTGGTCTTGCATCGAGCGCACTTTTCGGCTCGCGCAGGGCACTCAGCACGAGCGTGACGCGATCCTCCGCAATAACCGCACGTGGAGCTTGGTTGTTTTGCTTTTGAGGTTCGCTTCGCATTCGAAGAAGATGGAGCGCTGCGAGGCTTAGATGACGAGCGTTTCGCCACTGCGCCCAAGTCGGCGTCTTCAGTCTTGATAGGCGCTTGCGCTTCAGTCTCTCTCAACAACTGCTGCTGCTTGTGAACACACTCTTTCTGTCGAGCCTTGGCAAGCGCGGAAGTTAGAGTGAGCGCAGCGTCTAACTGAAGAGCTTCCGAGAGCGACTTGTCTCGCAGCCCGAGAACGAAGCGGTCACGAATCAGGCGGTCACGCAGGCTTCCGTAGTCGCATCGGTCCGCCATGTTGTAGAGCACAGTTTCGTATTGGTCCACTGTTTCAGAGGGCCCTTGCTCCCGTCTGTTAAAACATGCAGACTCGTAAACTACGTTCCTGACTTGAATGAAGTGACCGTCGAATCTCGCTTTCACGGTGCCATACCTTTTGGCGTCGGCGTCAGATAACCCGAAGGTGTTGAAAATTTGCCTAGCCTGGCGACCCATGACGTAGAGAAGCGTTCGTACCTGGGTTTCCTCGTTCTGTGCGACCAGTCCGGTTGCGTGACGGAGATAGTCGAACTCGGCGATCCACGCCAGCCACTCTGAAGCGTTCCCAAAGTGGAAGGGTTCAGGCGGCCTGAGGCAATACCACCTAGAACACAAGGCCTGCGCGTTTCCTCCTCTAAACGTCATCACTAGTAGATCCCCTCAGCGCCCCCTAGGTAGCCCGGATGAGCACCGTCGTCTGCTACATCATTTGCGACATCGTCTGCTCCATCGCCTGCTTCAGTGGTTTGTGTAGCAGATAATAAAACAGATGCTCACGCCGAGTGTCTGTTGCTATAGCACACGATGAAGTTAGACGTTCACGTTGAGCGTCAAATGCATGAGTGAAAATGCCTTACTGCTGTGCGAAGGGCTGCAAAGCCCTTCGCTGGACGCTGGACGCTGGCACTGGACGCCATTTTCGAGGGCGCTGTTTATACTCCGGGTCGCTGCTTTGAAGCGTTCTTCCGCAGAACGAGCGCGCGAGCTAGAAATGCTCGTCTCAAAGCAAGGAGCGCGTGCTAGCTCGCGCTTGTGGCCGAGGGAGTGTTCGCGTGCGCGTTGCAAATGAACTGGAA
Organism: Ixodes persulcatus; assembly: GCA_013358835.2. Lineage (NCBI taxonomy): Eukaryota > Metazoa > Arthropoda > Arachnida > Ixodida > Ixodidae > Ixodes > Ixodes persulcatus. The sequence continues at coordinate 303,419 of JABSTQ010009376.1, forward strand.
GCTCGCAATCAGCTCGCGCTCAGCAGTCACGCACACAGCTGTGGCCGCAGGTGAATGCGACGTAGTTGCGACGCGGCCCATACTCTCGTCAAGCTTCAGCCTGTTTGCCGCTTGGGGCGGGTCGGGGATCTACTAACGAAACGTCATGCGCAGGCCTTGTATTCTAGGTGGTATTGCCTGAGGGCGAGTCCGGTGGCGACGTTTGCCCGATCCATGACTCGGTGCGGTCCGCAACCACAAGGCAACGCCCGAAGCTTCAGAGGCAGCGGGACCCCACTTCTGACACCATGTATCGGTGCTCGGTGGCACCCGAAAGAAATGCGACTGACTCCGTGTCACGGCAAACCAAAAAATAACGTTTATTCCCTCGTGGCCTTGCACAAGCCACGGGCCCCACGGCACGCGCGTGCGTGCCTCGCTTGTAGGAAGCGGGAAGTTCAAAAGAGGCTCACGCCTCACTGGAGGCTCAAGTCACGGCTACGGCGCAACGGGCGTCGGACGTCGGGCCATACCGCCGTAGCTCAGAGCCGGTTTATCGGGAGCTGGAACGATGATGGGGGTCTCCGGCTGCAAGGCTCGCTGTTCTTCCCCTCGAACCACCTCGGCGATTGAGAGTGAAGTCGGGCGGTTGGGAGCCGGTAGTAGCTTTTTGAAATCGTTCCGGGCGACGGCGCGGATGATCTGTCGCAGGTCTTCGATGCCGACGCCATCGACATCTAAGCGAGGTGGTAAAACAGCCGACACCATTGACACACCGGCGACGTGTTCTCTGCACACCAAAACACACAAAGCTGTCCTGACCTGCAGATGAGGAGAAACTAGGGTGGTGTAGTGTGCAAACAAAAGGACAATACGCTTTTTGGTATACACCTGAAGACACAGTATGAAGCTCTAGTGTTTAGCACCAAGAAACACCAAAAGACACCAAAGCGGTCTGGTGGGTTTCTTGACGGGGGAAGGGGTTGTATATTTAGAAAAAGAGGTTTGGTGAAAAGAAAACTTTCCAAGAATGCTACATAGATTTGTGTGGTCTGCACATGTACACGTTAATGAATAATTATTGCGTTGTTAATTTAGCTGCTGACGAGTTTCACGTGCAAGCCGTGCAGTCGTCCCAGGTAGTCTTTCTCGCTCTTCGGCGGGGCCCCTTCGAGGGGAGGTGGGTTGTCATTCCAGCCAAGCAGTCAAGACTCGGACAATGTCGGGTATCCCCGGTGCGTGACTGAGTCTCCTCGGGTCAGGAGTCCGACTTGCGTGTCGTGTCGCACAAATGAGCATGCCACCACAATTCTGCGGCTGTTGGCCCAAAATCACTCTCGTATTCTCTTCTCGAAGAGAGCAGTGGGTTAAATGTAATCGCGTATCTTGTACCTCGGCTCAGATGTTTGACGTAGGATTGCCCAGATAGGTCAGTCGCGGGGACGGGCATAAAGTTGCGGAATATTTTTTTTCTCTGAGCTATCAAGGTGTTCAATTTTTTTTAAACTCCGAAGCTAGGCCCTCAAAAACACGAACGCTCTAGTTTATTCGAGTAATGTGTGATTTCATACATTAGAATAAAAAAAGTTAGAAAACACTTGGACGCTGAAGGCGCTTCGGCGAGCAAACCGTTCACATTTTTGTTCTGGCCGTGTTACGTTAGATTTCGTTCTGATGTTTAATAAAATTGTTTTAGTATAGGGCAAATACACCGCTGCATATTTTGGTTTTAATGTTTCGTGTTGTATTTCCACATAGTGAGTGATAAAGATAGGTGTACTTTGTATAGTCTGCAGCTGTTATGAATTCCGAAGGTAGGTTTCTTCGGGAAAAAAAACCGTTTTGCCTCTTAAGCGAGATTTTAGAGGCAGCTCTAGACGTTGTCCAAGAGGCCGACGAATACGTCGATGTCGTCATTATACCTCCTGACCCGTCACCTGACTCAGACGAAGTAAAGGTAGATGATGATGCCAACAGAACCGCCCAGGAACCAAATGATATATCAGGTAAGAGACTCAACATTTATGAATATTGTGCAGGTTCTGTCGACATTGGACACAAATACTGAATGTATGCATGTTGGTTTTAGGTACACTAGAAGTGCACTGCCAAGTGGTCAAAGCTCACAAACCCAAGCTGGATGAGCAGCAGCCCGGAGTACACATGGTCATCTTCAACAAATGGGGATGAACAGCGAGAAGAGAAGCTGAAGTCTGACTTCTTAGGCAAGTCTCCAAACAAATTCTTCAGCACCATTCTGGATGAAGAAATCTTGACTCACATCGTGATACAAAGTGGCACGTACGCCAAGCAAACAAATGAGCACGGCTTTGCTCTTAGCCTTGATGATTTGAGAACATTCACCGGTATTCTCGTGTTGAGTGGATACCACAAGCTTTCCAGTCAACGGCTCTACTGGTCCCTTGATGAAGATGTTGGCATCGCGTGTGTGTCCAAATGCATGAGCAGGAAGCGGTTCCTCGACATAAAGTGTAGTGTCATGATGCGGCCGCGCCGCTATCACTCTGATATCGCGACCGGGCCTATGTTTGTATTGTTTGTTTGGTTGACACGCGACTGTATAAAAGGAACGTTTGTGGAATAAAATGGGCTATTTTCGCCACCAACAAGACATGGTGTCAGAAGTGGGCCCCGACAGCGGATAGAAGCGCGCCGAGGAGACTGGACGCATCGAGACCAACGGCGCCATGCATCGCTAAAGCCGCCGCGATCTTTCGACTTTGACAACGTGGGCGACTGGCCGGTGTAGCTCGATGAATTCGAGGACTTCAGCCTCGCCACCGGCCTCAACAAAAAGGATGAGGAAACCCAAGTAAGGACGCTTTTTTACACTATGGGAAGAGAATCTCGAGAAATCCTCAGGTCGCTCAACGTAAAAGACGTTGATTTCAAAAATTACGCGCTAGTGAAGTCGAAGCTTCAAGGTTATTTCGTTCACACGAAAAACATCGTCTACGAGAGCGCTTGTTTTAATAGGCGAAAACAAGAGCACGGACAGATAGTAGACCAGTTCATGACCGCGCTGCACAAGCAAGCCGAGAAGTGCGAATTCAGAACGATGAAGGACCGACTCATGCGCGACCGCTTTGTCGTAGGGCTCTTAGACCAACGTCTGTCCGAGACTGTGCAAATGGACCCGGATTTGACCTTAGCTATTGCGCTTGCCAAGGCAAGAATCAGCGAAACGGTTATCATGCAGCAAGTAGCTTTCAAAGGTCCGGCGCACGCAGGAGTTAACGTCAACACTGTCCGACACAAGAAACCCCAGAAAAAGACCCTCGCAAGAGCGATCGACATGCAAAGTTCACGCCAAAAACTTTGCGGGCACTGTGGGTATTCCGCCCATCAAAGGAGCGACTGTCCAGCTCGTCGCGAAAAGTGCTTGGTCTGCCACAGAATCGGGCACTTCGAAAAAGTCTGCCGCAACTAGAAACTAAATTCTACCAAGCTAGACGGAATCGCCGTGGAAGCGTCAGACGAAGATAAGTTCCTTGGGACGGTCGACGGCGATATCGCAAAGTCATCCGCACGCGCCCGCTTTGTCGATCTGCAGATAAACGGGTGCGGCTTGCGAGCAAAAGGTGACACTGGCGCGGAAGTAACCGTCGTCAGCGAATCTTTTCCCGGTCGACGCAAGCAGCTTATCAAAGCAGAAAATCTTCGTGGCCCAAACAACGAATCCCTGACGACGTTAGGAAAGTTCCAAGCAGAAATCACTTGGAAAGGGAAGTCGTGCGAAGCCACAATTTACGTCGTTCAAAACCTTCGAACACCGCTCGTGGGGCTCCCAGCAATTGACGCTCTAGGTATCGTCCGATTCATGGATGAAGCTGCCGTTGCAGAAGTCGACTGCGTTGCAAAGTACCCGAAGCTGTTTTCCGGCATCGGCTCAATCTCGGGTGAACACACGATCCGGTTGGTACCCGACGCTGTCCCAGTAGCAGTGGCAACGCCGAGGAAGGTGCCCATTCCAATGAGACAAGCTGTAAAAAAGGATCTAGACAGCCTGGAAGCGGAGAGCATCATCCGCAAAGTGAGCAATCCCACGGCGTGGTGCGCCCCGATAGTACCTGTTCATAAACCTTCGGAGGCAGTCAGGATATGCGTGGACCTAACTCATCTGAACAAGTCTGTGCGACGAGAGGGCCTCGTTTTACCAAAGGTGGATCTGGTGATGGGCTGCCTAGAAACTGCGAAGGTCTATTCAAAGCTGGACGCAAACTCCGGGTTTTACCAAGTGCGCCCGTCCGAAGAATGTCAAGAGCTGATGACATTTATTACGCCTTTCGATCGCTACTGCTACAAGAGTCTCCCATTCGGAATTACCTCAGCTCCAGAAATATCTCCAAAGGAAATTCTCGGAAATTCTCGACGGGATGGAAGGCGTAGAAAACTACATGGACGATATCTTGGTCTACGGGAGAGACAAGAACGTGTACGACCGTCGCTTAGAAGCGGTTCTCAAGAGGCTCCAGGCAGCCGGAGTTACGCTAAACCAAGACAAGTGCAAGTTCGCAGCCTCAAGGATTTGGTTCTTGGGCATGGTCTTGGATGAAAAAGGAATCCACCCGGACGCAGAGAAGGTGCGAATCATCAAGAACCTGCCCCAGCCGAAGACTACGTCGGAAGTCAGGTTCCAGGGGACGCTCAACCACGTGGCAAGGTTCCTCCCGGAAGCCTCCGTGACGTCGGAACCTCTACGCCAACTTCTACAGAAGAACAGTAAGTTCGTCTGGGACAAACACCAGGAAGAAGCGTTCAAGAAGCTCAAAGAAGCCCTCAGCTCCGATACATGCTTGGCAAGGTACGACCAGGCATACCCGACCATCATATCGGCAGACGCTTCTTCGTACGGAATCAGCGCAGTCATCATGCAAGACCAACCCTCGGGAGAGCGCAGGGCAGTAGCCCACGCGTCACGGGCATTGACAAAACCCGAGAAGAGGTACTCGCAAATAGAAAAAGGAGCTCTCGCACTAACATGGGCAGCGGAGCGCTTCGACGAGTGCCTGAGAGGACTAACATTTCTTTTCGAGACCAATCACAAGCCATTGCTTCCTCTCCTGGGCCGCGATCAGATAGACTCATTGCCACCCAGAATTCAACGCTTTAGAATGCGACTCATGCGGTATTCCTTTAACATGGCGCATGTTCCAGGAAAGAGTATCGCTACGGCGGACACCTTATTCAGGTCAAGGCTCACGGATGCGAGCCACCGGGACTCCGCCCTGACAGACGCCGAAGTTTTGTCGTTTGTCGTGGGTTCCTTGCAAGCACTCCCAGCGACCGAGTCTCTGCTGGAAAAGCTGCGGCTGGAGCAGAAGGCGGATCCGGAGTGCGCGGCCCTGTTCAACGTATGCCAGTCGACGTGGCCACCCAAAGATAAGCTCCCATTTCTTCTCAAGCCTTATTGGTCAGAGAGGGGCAACATAACGGTCTGCGATGGACTCTTACTGAACGGCGTTAGGCTGATCGTCCCAAGGAGCCTCCGAAAAGAAATGCTAGCGCGCGTCCACGAGGGGCATCAGGGAATCGTCCGTTGCCGCGACAACAAAAGGGAGTCTATCTGGTGGCCTGGCGTTAGCGCCGCAATGGGGGAAGTTATCGCCAATTGCTCAAAGTGCGCCGAAGTAAGAGTGCAATTCCACAAGCCCATGCTTCCGACGACCACACCCGAACCTCCATGGCAAGAAGTGGGCGTTGACTTATTTGAACTCAAACGCTCTCAATACCTTGTCGTTGTTGACTACTATTCCAGATACCCCGAGCTGGCTCTGCTGGGTAGAGACACAAGATCGGCTCGTGTCATCGAGCACCTCAAATGCTTCTTCGCACGACACAGAATACCAGGGATCGTGCGGTCCGACAACTGACCGCAGTTCTCCTCTTCCGCCTTCGAGGGTTTCACGAGAGCGTACGGCTTCCACCACATAACGAGCAGTCCTCGATACCCTCAGTCCAACGGAGAAGCAGAGCGCTCGGTAAGGACACTCAAAACCGTACTAAAGAAGGCCGACGATCCTCATCTCGCCCAATTGAACTATGAAAACACACCGGGACCGTCCGGTTACAGTCCTGCCCAGTTGTTGATGGGGAGACGTCTACGCAGTAGAGTTCCTTGCCATCCAAGTTTGCTCTTGCCTAGAACCGTGGACCACGCAGACTGGAGACTGCGTGATAAAAGAAAGCGGAGAAAACAAAAAGCAGACTTCCATAAGTGTCATTCAGCGAGGTCTCTGCCTAGCCTTTCTGCAGGTCAGCGGGTCTGGCTTCCGGAAACAAGCACCGAGGCGAGGGTGGTCCAGGCATTCTCAACCCCAAGGTCCAACTGGGTCGAGAAGGACGACAACCTTCTTCGCAGAAACCGACGCCAGCTGGTTGCAGTACCAGGGGAAACAGCCGGCCAGAACGTCTCAGAGCGCCGGGTTCCTGACAAGCCAACACCGGGCGGTCAAGACGGAAGCCTTCCGTCGGCTTCATCAGATAATCAAGTTCCCGGCATACCAGACGACTCCGTAGAGTCGGGGGTGACGCCTGTCCAGAGTCCCCAACGCCAGAGGCCGGTTCCAGCCAACGCGACGCCGCCTCCGCAACAACGGCAGTCACGCTTCGGTCGCCTTATTAAAACTCCGAAAAGGCTCAGAATTAATGATTAATTGTTTGTATAAGCTAGCTGACTGCAAGAGCGTACGTTGTTGTGAAAAGGGAAGATGTAGTGTCATGATGCGGCCGCGCCGCTATCACTTTGATAACGCGACCGCGCCTATGTTTGTATTCTTGTTTGGTTGACACACGACTGTATAAAAGAACGTTTGTGGAATAAAAAGGGTTTATTTTGCCACCAACAAGTCTTGCATTTAGCCGACAATGACCTGCTTCTGGGAAACACAAATAAATTGTATAATGTGCGTCCACTGATGAACTTGCTAAATGACAAATTCAGGCAACATGACATTTTCACCAGACGCTCCGTGTTGATGAAGTGCTTTGGTCACCATCCTTCGAAGCAGTTCGTTAGAGGGAAGCCAATTCGTTATGGATACAAGAACTGGAGGCTGTGCAGTGCGGAAGGTTCCTGCTACAGATTTCACACTTACTTGGGTACCTCCTCCACCACAGACACCCGGCCGCGAGGAACACGTGTTGTACTTTCACTACTTGAGGCCGTCGCAACTCCCACAGACCATGTCGTGTTGTTCGACAATTTTTTAACTAGACACCACTTCCTAGTTACGCTGCAGCAACTGGAATTCCGTGCTAGAGAAACAATCCGTGAAAATCTACAAGTGTCCCCTCGCCTCTAAAAAGGAAATGAACCGCAAGCAGAGAGGCCGATTCTGTTTGTGTTTCGACTACAGATGCTGAAGTACTTTTCGTAAATTGAAAAGATAGCAGTATAGTCATCATGGCAACGAACTACGAGGGCATTAAGCTAATACACTCTGTAAAACGCTGGTCTGCCGCAGAGCAAAGAAAGTGAGCGTGCCGCAACCAAAGCTGTTTAGCGGCTACAACAGTGGGATGGGAGGTGTAGACCTTTTAGACCAAGCTGCAAACAACTACCGGATTGGTAGTCCGGAGAAAAAATGGTGGCGGGTGCTGTTCACACAAATGCTCAACGTAGCGGTTGTAAATGCCTGGAGAATTCACCAGATCACAGGAGACACAAGGCTAGATTTTCTGGCATTCACCAGGGTTATTACACACTACTCCCAAACCTCCAAGGCAATTGCGCTGCCAATCTTGTCATCCAAAGGTCGACGTGGGCCTGCGAGAAGTGTGATCTTACTTTGTGCCTGAAGCATGGTTGCTTCAAGAAGTTCGATGCACAGATATGACGCCCACTGAATTAGCCACTTTAAGAGACCATCGCACTATATGTTGTACGTTGACATAAGTTTGGCAAAAATAAATGAATTCTCACAAAACTTTTGACATGTTTCTGCACCTACATACATATGTGTACAAAGTTTCAATTGAATTGGATGGCTAGACATTTCATGAGCATTGATGAGTTTAAATAACACCAATAGCCGATGGTAGAATACTATTGCTCCAATAATCAACTTTATTTAACTTTCTAAATTGGGTTGTCTTTAATGGAACAAGCTTTCTCAACATAATATTGGGACTTATATTTCAAACTAAAACCATCAATAACTAGAAAATGGTTACATAGCCCCCCCCCCCCCTTCAACTGATTTTCGATGTTTACCTCAGACACCAAAAGTTCAAGCATAGGTCAAACGGCATTTTTGCCGATCTTCCACACGCAGGCTAATTTAATTCCTCTCAATGCAGATTAAATCTTAGCTAAATCAACGCTAAGCTAGAACTACATCAAAGTCTAATTAAGCCCTGTGCTGCATGCATGACTCGGATTTACAATCTTACATTCACTCCTTTCCTGTGCATACCTATTTTTTTGCAGAAGGTTCCCTTTCATCAAACTTGTGATGTTGGCCACGCATCCTCCTTTTTACCAGCCAACCGTCACGAAGGTTTTCGGCCCAAATGTATGGACTGTGTCACCTTCTTTAAACCCTATCCTCACCACCATGGTAGGTACCGACTCACTTTATAACTCGCCCTCTTCTCCGTAGCTTTCTAGTGAATGATATTGATAATAAAACATTACTGTACGCTTCTTTCTGACATAGCGTAGTATGTATTCCTGCCAGCCTTCATAGTGCAACTCCACACCCCCTTTATAGGGCATATTTGTACCTCTCAACTGGTATCACCGATAGGGAAGGTTTGTTAGTAAGGTGGAAATTAAACGTGTTCTCGAAGAGCCCTGCACAGGAAGTCAGCTGTTTCACTGACAAACCCAAAACAACCGTCGTATGACCACTATCGGCGGATAGGTTGCGAATAAATGCAAAATTGATTGATGTTGGCTCTGTTGTTACTCAAGTCTCAGATAAAAGTAAAAAAAAAAATATTTTGCTTTTATCTGCGAGTTTAGGGCTTTGAGAAATCCGAAGCAAAAGTAGAGCCAAACCTGATCTCCTTGCCACTCGTCCAGGCAGTGATGTATATACGCCATAGGACCTTCGCAGTCCCCCCCCCCCCACCCATTCACTCCCCAAGATCGCAACTAAGAAAGAGGAAAGAGAGGGAGGGTGCCGGGTGCCGCCAGAGGTGGCACCCTCCACCCCCCCCTTTCCCCGGTGGTTCAAACGCATGGTTTCTGGTACCTGGAATCCTTCCCCCCCCCCCCCCCTCCCTCGTTACTATGCCACTGAGTCCGGGTATGTTTACACTAATTTACTAGACAAGTGCCAGAAGTAGGCTTTACTCCCAGGTAGTTTGGCTGTTATCTGGCATTTGTGGGCCCAAATCGCCCAACAAGTGTGAAGGTTAGGCTTGCCTTTCTGAGAGTTCGGCTCTCATATGGTAGCTCCGTGCCAAAGTCGTCAAACGAGTGCCAGAGTTGGGCTTACTGCCTGGTAGTTCGGCTGTCTTCTGGCAACTTTGAGGCCAAATAGCCAAACAAGTGACAAAGTTAGGCTTTACCTCCTGGTAGTTTTTCTGACATCTGGCATCTTTGGTCCCAAATCGCAGCACAAGCGCCAGACATTGTCCTTCCGATAGCTTGGGTATCACTGGCATATCTGGGCCTATATTGCCTCAAGTGCCAGAGTTAGGCTTCCTGTCAACATGATAGGTGGAAATCTAGCATGCTTGGTATCAAATCTCCAAACAAGTATAACAGTTAGGTTTAATTTTCTGGTAGTGAGGGAAGCATCTGGCATCTATCCCCCATAAGAGCAACAACGCGCGCACAAGGAGTCTCCCACCCGTTCAACACCCAAAACCTCAGCTACAACCTGTTGCAACACTGAGCCCGTGTGACCTAGATATGGCTCCTGCAAACTTCGCTTTTTTCACATTGTAGGTTATCGTCGGCACTGAAGTTGACACAAAGAAACCATCACCCTTCTCTGCTTGGTCAGAGCGAAAAAATAATGGATACCAAGTACATTTACTTTCCAACCGATATATCAAAAATACCAGAGTTAGGCAATAAGGGCGGGTCCCACTGGTGCGTGTTCATTTATTTTTGCAGGTAGAGGACCGAAGAGGTATTGGTAGTGCGCAGGTAGTTGCGACTGAACAAAATATACACTGCGTTTAATTCTGTCCGCCACCTTTTATGTATAATGGGTGTATTGTAATTTCTCTGCTCCAGGGTTTGGCGGAATTATTTGTCGCGAAAAGACAAGACAACGCGGATCACAAAAACGCAGAATGCTCAGGGTTTTTGAGCTCATGTCTAGGCAGACATGCCAATGTTCGGACGGAGAGTTACACATTCTATAGCGGATACGCCGTGAGACTGATTCGGTGTCATTGCAACTGCTGTCATTGAGCAAGCACTGTGAGAGACTGACGTGCGCAGGTCTCTTCAACACATGCCATCATTAGGCGACGCATCGCAGAAGCGAGCATGGCTCTGCGCGTGCCTTGCATTGTGGTTGATCACTGTAAAAGCCGGTCAGTAAATAAAAATAATCGGCTTTGTCTCTGTGGTAGGGCATTCATATCACACTTAGCCGATCCCAAACATCCTGGCGGCGGCATTTGGGAGGGAGGGGGGGAGGGGGGGTAATTCGGATGTAAGAACGAGGATGACGACATCCTACACTTGTTCCTAAAGCGCTTATTTGGCCTTCTCCTGAAGCGCCCGAATCAGCACTATAGTGGCAAACAAGCGAAAAGCCAATCTTCGGCATGCCTTTAGGCTTTCTTGGCCATTGTTGTCACATATTTGAACTCCAGTACTTAACCAGAGAAAAGCCAGACTTTGACACCCTCCGAAACCCTTAATTAGAGTTTACTTTGGCAGTTAGGAAACGTAATATCGCACTTACTTTCGCACTCTTGTGTCGGATCAGAGAAAAGCCAAACTTTGCATGCCCGAGGATCGCCCAACTAGGCTATAGTTAAGCAAAATAGATTGGCACCGAACAGATCAATCGACCAAAACCTAACTAGGCCCATGTTAGGCCTTTACGTTGGTCACACGTTTGCCAACTTAGGCGTTTCTCAAGTGGGTTACCTGGGTACCGCTCACCCAAGTAGCATAAAGTGGACTCTGGAAAGGAGGGCGGACGTGGGTCCCACTTGGGCAGTTCATGGGAGTCCCACGTCGGTTTTGAAAGTCGAACCCAAGTGGCGTCCACTTGGGCAGCCCATCTGGGCCGGGGATCCACAGGGGAACTATTTTGGCAGTTCACATGGACTCTCCCTTGGGACCCACAAGGGCATAGATGGGCAGCTCACATAGGTCCCCCTTGTGGGGCCCTCAGTGGGGCTACGTAGGCGACCCATATATCGTCAACCCGGGCACCTAATTCATTAGCATTAGTGCTAGTTGAAAGATGTCATGCGATGAGCTCCCTTCTATCTGTTTATTTTTTTGTGTAAAAATGTAATTTAATTTTGTTCCTGGTACTTCCATCATTGCCATAAGATGGGGATTATTGCAATGCATCCCAATTGAGCATGTTTCATTATTTTCATGTGTCTACCGAAAATAGTATTAGCATTTTGGCAGATCAATAAACGTCCTAATCAAGACCATGGAAAATTAGACATTTGAAGTGCACAAATTTGAATGAAAAGCTCTGCACGTTTCAACATAAATTCCAGTCGTAAAGGTAATAGGGAAACATAGCCAGTTTGAGCCGGCTACATAGTGTTTAGAACATGATGATTGACATCCGATTTAAAGGCAATGTAAACATAATATAAATATTTGGCTTCAATCTTGTTTAGAGTATTTAGACCTTTTGATATAATAAACATTCTTTACATAAAACTGAACACAGTATCTTACAGCTCACGGGAAAATAGCGTACCAAAAACTGTGATTGGGGAAAATAAAACTGCCCAAGAAGAGATAAAAAAAAGTTAAACTCGAATGCCTTTCCAGTAAAGGTCTTTTCACCAAGGGAAGTGGCGCAGAAGAGATAAGTATTCGTTCATTGGCCAGCCGAACGTACAGGCAGGACCGCCACCTGAGGAACGCCTGCTCTCCTAGCGAAAAGAGTTCGTGGTCTAGATAGCGGTACTAAAAACCACAAAGACGGGACAGAAGAGGCCACATAGCTCGCGTACATCGTTGCTTGTCCACAGCAGCACAACGGTTCTGCCAAAGCACATGCTGGCCGACTGCTAAGAGGACGATGGCGAAGCCTCAAGATAGCGGCGGCCCAAGACGTACTAAGCCTAGCCCATATCGCAAAAACCATGATGCACCAGACGTCAAATTGTTCGTGCAACGCTCTAAGTCGTAAAAACGCGGGAGTTCGTCTCCATCTCTCGGGTGTAGGGGCCCCGGGAATGGTTCTGCATGCCCCAATGTTGAAGACAATCTCTGGTCGAATGAACCTCCCATCCCCCAAGTCACTTAAGGTCCTGCATGGGTCCAGGAAGACGGCCGTAAACCAACGAGTCCCAAGGAAAAGAGCTTGTTCGTACTCGCACATCAGGTGTGATCCGTGTCAAGCAGACCTCCTCGACAATACGAGCCGGTGGCGCGTCTCGCACTTTTATACTGGTACCGTTCCGCTTAGGTCTTCGTAAAAAGCCATCACCGCTTGGTAGAAAGGGTGTGTAATCTTAGCGCCGGGGTAGAGGTTACTGAGAGCCCGAAAGACGAACCCCAGGCCGGGAGGTCCATGTCGTCGAGCAGCCCCAGGATAGTACGAAACGCGACTACTCGCTACATGGTGTCGATACAAGGCATCCACCTTCCTCCCGATGACGTCGTTAGACGGAGGACAACTCTAGTCACGAACTTCGGCTGTGGCTCTAGTAAAACCCGAAAACGGCAGGTCGTTGCACGCCGGCAGAACCCCGGTGGAGGGAAGTTAATCGCAGAAAACTGCTCTCAATAGATACGCTCTGTCATGGAGTGGCAACGCGAACGTTTACGCCACGGGAACTTGGCGTTCCAGTGCCGAGGTTACAGTCGCCCAAATGCATAACGCCACACAACACAATAAAAAAATACGGAGGACACGAATAACAGCTGCAGCTTGGATGTCTGCATGTAAGGAGAGAAAGCTTCCAAATCAAAGAGCTTGGCTTTTGGGGGCGTTTCAACGCGCTCCCGAAAGGAAACTGCACTTTGAGAGAAGCTGCGTTGTGGACTCAAAAGCTCTGCGAGTCACGTAGAAATAAGGTGATAACGTCGGCGTACGCGCTAACCGCGACATCACCGCGGCCAGGTAACAGAAAGCGGCGAATGCGGGAGCAAGACGCAAGGCGTCGGAGGAGAGGATCCAAACTTAAGATATAAAGCAGGAGAGAGGGGTCAACCCTGCGCACTCTCCTTGTCACGAAAACGGAGCAAGTATCCGCCCATTTATTAGAGATGGCCCCCTGTAGAGGGGTAAGAGCGGGGCTCTCAAGGTGCCAGGAAACTCAAAAGCCTTTCGAAATTAAAACAAATACAGTGCTCAACTCAGTCGAAGGGTTTGGCCTGATCGAGGGAAACGAAGCACCGTGACAAATGTCTAAAATTGACGTTAAAAAAAGATCGCGCGTGAGGAACAGGAACAAGAAGATGTTCCTGCCCGATAGGCGACACGTTTAGGTTGGGCGTGCAACATGAGGCAAAACTCGGTGCAGGCGGGAAACCAGCAGCGATATCACCTAGTTGTAGCCTGTTCAAACGCGTTATGGGCCGCCACGCCGAAAGGCCCGACAGCAAGCCGCCTTCCTTACTGACGAGCACCACGCGACCACACTTGAATGATGGCGGTACAGCGCCAGTTTCCTGAATCTCGTAGGACAGCTGGACCAGAGAGGCCCCAAGCACCTCTCAAAAACAAACTTAAAATTCGGCTGGCAAGCCGTCCAGCTGTGGGGAAGACTCAGGCTTTATAGCACGAAGGATCTAGAAAAGTTCATTGCGGTCGGTGGGACGCACGGAAAACGAGCCCAATAACTCGGGGCAAGCAAGAGCGTCGCCACAAAACTGGCGAACGTGCTCAGCAATATTTTCGGATGCATCGTGATTCGAGCAAAAACGTTGTGAAACGAAATCCCTGAAAATCGCGTCTATGTCGTGTGGATCGTCGGAGATTCTCTGAGGAGGATATTATGGACGAAAATGGGTCCGCCTCCACAAGTGCGCATGGCGCGGAGGCACCGGAAACCCTCCGGGTCATTCGCAGGCCGGTCTTGCAGCCGCTGCTCGACTATCGTTCGGTGGGACAAGCGCAAAAGTCGCTGGTTACGATCAGTGAGGACCGCCATGTATTCTGACATCAGGTGGGTGCGGGCGTCTCCACGGTGCACTGCGAAGTTGACAACCTCGTTGAGGGCGTCCTGCGTCTTCCCAGCTGTTGTTGCAAGAAGAAGGCGGTCAGCCTTGATTCTATTCAAATGGATGTGAGACAGGGGGGCGACTGTCAGCGACGTCCCTGTAGATCGTCGAAGGCTGGAATGGCCTATCTCGCAGAAAGGAGAGGTGCAATCGCCATGTGTCGCCTCGCGGCTGCAAAAAACTAGATACGTCGGAAGCAACGGACACCGGGCAATGGTCTGAAATGTCGCCAGCGGCAGTCGGAAAAGAAAGCACGGCGCAAGTTTGAATGTTTGACGTTAGGCAAGGAGGAACGTATAACCGATCGAGACGGCTCAACGAAGAGCCTCACGACCGCGTGGACGTCTACCCTGCGCCGCGTCAACTGGAGCCAGCCATCTCGCAAAGTTCAGAGCACAAGCATTCGTACAAGCTCAGGGGCATTCGAGGTGGAAGTCCGCGTCCGGGATCGCAAACATCTCGAAGGCAAATTTCTACGCAATTCAAGTCCCGACAAAGCAAAACAAAAATAATCGTCGGAAACATATTGCAAACGACTACTGAAAAAAAACTCTTAGACGTCCAAGCTCGCGCAGGCGTATAAACACTCAATTCGTGAAATTTAGCATGACCCAAAAAATAATTAAATAGAAGGTGGCCGTCAGGATCACAAAGAGAAAATGCGCATGTAAGGAAACTAGTAAAAAATTAAAACGCCAACGCCGCATGAGCGTGAGACCGCAAAAAAATAATAACAGGAAATAAAAAACCTCGCTTTATACTCGGCTACATCCTGTACGAAAGAATATAATTGCTTCCTGAAGAAATAGCAGATCGCAATGTGGCGCTCAAGTAAAATATGCAAGCTAGCGTTGTCTGTTCGGGGAGCGAAAACCTTGAACATTCAGTGCAATCACATGCATGCCCATAAAAAGAAAGAAAATAGACAAAACATCACGATTGCAGGAAAGGCTAAAGCGTAAGGATGTAGTCCTAGCCCAAGCCATATCGCACAAAGGATTTATTTTTCTTTTTTTTTGTTTACGGTAGACGCCATGGGTTTGACTGAGCCACTGCTAGTGTTCGGAAAAGTTCGCTTCGCATCAAAACGGTCAGCCGCACCGTCGTCGTCTTCGTCTTCGTTTCTTACAAAACTAAGCACCTTTTATCGGCTCTAATTGGTTGGAGAGATGATTGACGTGTAAAATGTTCGTTGTAAAATTGCTTCGTGCCGTAGTAATATTTATATCGACGATATGTTTATGTTTGAGAAACAAATATTCTAGATAAATTAATTGTTCTCAAAAATATCCCGAAATTGCCTTTCGGCTCTGGCTTCAACCGATCACAAACATGGCTGCCGGCATTTGCGGCGTGCTCAACGAGTTACGCTCTTTGAACACACCGCAATTGAGCACGCAACACTCATATTTTAATGAGTGCGAATCGTTTTGCGTTCGCCGATGCTTTAGAGGAAAATCTGAACCGACCTAGTTTGTAGGATACAACTGTTGCAAGTGTAGTCTACAGACAATGAACCACTTTATTAGGTGCCGAGCATTGACTTATATACTCGGCGCGCTAAGAGATACAGCGCCGACTGCCGGGATTATGACTGGCCCATGACATCTTCCTCCTCTTGAGGACGCTTGTGTTCCGGGGTTGGGTATTGCTGAGGTTTTCTCCGTTGTCGCGTACTTCTGCGCTCTGGGGTAGCCGATTGAACGTTGGTAGTTCCGGCGGTCGCGTCTTCATCTGCAGGCAATGGTGCGTGTTCAACCTGGTCGTCCCCGAGAGGTGTCTGTTAACTCGAGGTATCGGCTGTTTCGTTCCGGTAGACCGACGGGGCATTTTCAACTGTAGTAGTAGCCGGCCGAAGTCGCAATTCCTCCCTCATACGTCTTTTGCTCTGACCATCTTTTGTGGTGACCACGTAAGACCTGGGTGCATCTGTTGAGCCTTCGATGACCGCGGGAGTCTAGGTTCTCTGCAAACTGTCATAAACGGTTACGGGGAAACCTGGTTGCAAATCGGGAAGTTGGCGCGCTGTTCGGTCGTACGAAGCCTTCTGCTTGTTTCGAATTTCCTTCAGACGACTTGTCACTAGCTCTGTTGGTACGGCTTCGTGTTTCATATGACTTGTTGTAACGAGGAACAGTGTTCTTGTTTGGCGCCCCATTAACCGCTGTACCGGCGACTTAAGGTTGGCATCTCTAGGCGTGTTGCGCCATTCTAGCAGTGCTAAACAGAAGCTAACTTGTTCTCGAGAGCACTTGATTCAAAGCTTCTTTGCTTCTTGGACTGCGGGTTCGGCCATTTCATTGAAACGGGGATGGTAAGGACATGAAAATACTTGTTGGATATGCAGGCTCGTCAAAAGGTCCTTAAACGCCTTGCTGCTGAACGGCGGCCCGTTGTCGCTGCATATCCGGACGAGCAGTACATGAGTGGCAAATATTTCTGTGGAGGCAGAAATCACTGTGACCGCTGTTGCGTTGCGAAGTTCCTTGGTTTAAAAAAAAGAAGTAGTAGTCGACCACAATGAGAAAATCATGACCGTCCTTCTTTTTGGTGAGCTTCAGGTTGGCCACTCTGCAGCGTTGTAGCAGCCTCTGCAGGTTTGTATCATGCTCTTGTTTTGTTGCTCCCGAGACCAAAATGTCATCCATGACAACGGCTACTCCTGTAAGGTCTTCTAGAACAGTGTGCATTGCCCGCTAAAAAATTCCGGAGCTGATGAAATGCCGAATGGCATCCTCAAGAACCTGTACCGTCCAAATGGTGTGCTCATAGTGCACAAGTGGGAGCTGTCGTGGTCTAAAGCAATCTGCCAGAACCCAGAGGAAGCGTCAAGAGTGGAAAAAGTACTTCGCGCCGTCCAGACCCGGAGAATTCAAGACATCTGCCAATACTGGCAACGGGTAATGTTCGCGCCATAAGGTTCTGTTTAAGTCCGACGGATCCAGACAGATGCGGATCTTGTTGGGTTTTGTAACAACGACCATGTTACTACTCCAATCTGTAGGTTCTTTGACTTTGGTTATTACTTGATCCTGCTTCATGCGATCAAGTTCCTTTTTAACCTTATCTCTCAAAGCAATGGGCACTTTCCTCGGTGGTTTAACGATACCTTGCTCTCCAGGTTTCAGTTTCATCTTGTACGATATGTTTTTTTGTCTGCCGAGTCCCTGGAACACATCATGAAAGGGCTTGGCTGCTTCGTACAGGTCACTGCTCGTATTGTTTCCATTCGCTTGATTAATCCGAGCACTTCTACGACCGATACGCTAAGTGTAGGGGGTATGTTTTGATCCATCACAAAGAACTGCGCTGTAGTTGTGTGGGTCCTACACCGGAGCAGTTAGCGCAACGCGCTTTCTTGCATATTTCATATGACCAAAAAACCCATTCAGAGCCACGTTGCATTTACGCGTTAGCTTATCTGACAGTCGCCGGAGCGTCTGTTTTGACATGACGCAGCAATCAGCTCCGGTGTCAAGCTTACAGTCGACCGGCTCATCTTCAACGTGAACCTGGGCTGACCAAAGGTTTCTGTTGGAGACACTTGCCATTCGCAAAGTCTGCAGTAAATATTCTTCTTCGCTGTCGCTATCTGCATGAATCTCCCGTACTTGCTTTTGGTTGGACTGTTTCGGGTGATATTTTTTCGGTTTTCTGCATACATTTGCGAAATAGTTGTAGCCGCTCCAGTTATGGCAGCGTTTTCCTACCGCTGGGCATTTTTGGTCTCGGTGCGCGGAAAATCCGCACTTCGGGCTTGATGCTTTCATACGATTAACAACGGCCGCATGCTTTTGTTCCGCGAAGCTTTGTATTTTTTCGAACTGTTCCTGACCTTGTTCTCGGGCTCGACATATTTCGACGGCGGTTGCGTATGGCGGGTTTTCTGAGACCAGTCTCTGTTGCTGTTTTTTGTCTTTTATCCCGAGGATGATTCGGCTTCGAAGCATACGCTCTTCTAACACGCCAAACTCGCAGCGACTTGCTAACAAACCAAACTCTGTTAGCCACCTGTTGAAGGTTTCTCCTTCTCGCTGATCTCGGATGCCGAAACGAAACTCATTGTATGTCAGGTTCGTGGCAGGTTGGTAGAAGCTATCGAACTTTTCCATGAGCATGTTAACGTCTTCTCGTTCCTCCTCCGCTTCAAAAACGAACGTCGCGTATGCTTTCCGTGCCTCTTCACCTATCGTCATAAGGAAGGTGGTTGATTGTACTTCCTTAGGTTTCGTTGTGAGCATCGTTGCAGTTGAGAAAAGCTTAAACCCACTCTTCTAGATGCGCCAGGCCTGCCAGAGGTCGCCCGTTGTATCCAGTGGTTTCGGCGGTGAAACCAGCGACGACGCCATGCTATCTTCTTTGTTCTCTTCACCGCACATCTTACACCATGTAGTCTAGTCAGAGTCAGGCAAAGAACTACATTATTAGGTGCCGAGCATTGGCACCTAATAAAGTATTAGGTGCATTGGCACCTAATACTCGGCGCGCTAGGAGATACAGCGCCGACTGCCGGGATTATGACTGGCCCATGACAGCAAATACGCACCTTCGGATGCGCTGTGCATAAGTTTGGGTTCGTAGCGAGACTGGCCTGAGCCTTGCGTCCCATTCCTTCGGAAGCGCTGCTCGGGTGGGTGATTGGGTTCGTAGCGGGAGTCGTCTTAGTCTAGTGTCCCACGTCTTTATGTTGCTTCACGCGGCTTGATTTGTTCCTTCACGCGTGTTGCTGCTGAATAACGATGTTAGTTTTTGTAAAAAGTGGCTCCTCTTCTGTGTTAACTGTGCAACCGTCGTGATTGCAACCATTGTTTCAATACCGAAAAAATACCCAAACAGGTAAAACTTTGTAAGCCATTTGGCTTGGGGCAATCGGGTGTTCTACTCGCATGAAGTTTGTCTCTGTTCCCCTCATTTAGCTTCTAGAGGAAAGTAGCTCTTAAATTTTGTTCTGCACCTGGCCTACCAAAGGGAATATTTTCAAGTCGCGTTTATTGTGCGCATGTGATGATCACCCCCTTCGCTCGCGGATGCCATGAAAAGAAAACTTACGAATAACAGTAAAAGTCGAAGGACCGCATATTTTGCTTTAGTCCCCTCGTCGCTTATTTCCGCACAAGAATAGACGCTGTGAGACGCTTGTATTGTACCGTTCCTCATGCATAAAGGAACGCTAGAATGTCGCTTTTATAAGCCTCTTGCACTGAAGCTTTGAACAAAACTTTGGTGCCCTCATTTTCTGTGGAACATGCTCAACATATTGTACTAGTGATGGCACGTTGGCTCAGCTTTTACCTTTTTGAGTGGAATTCGTGAGCAACCTGTGTATCGAAAACATTAGATCAGGTGGCCCGCATGCCAAACCCTTCCCACTCATTTCCACCGGGAGGGAGCCAAGTACCCTTTGGGCACGGGAGCGGCGCACCGCCGCTGATAAAAGGCCGCCGCAGCGGATGTGCGGGGCGCTTGGGATCGCGTCGCCAGTGATTGCGGTGATTAAAGGACCACGAATTGCTGAACCAGTGCCTCGAGTCCTTCTCCGAGACGGGTAGCAGTAAGGGAATTCCCACACTGGCGCCCAACATGGGGCAGGTCTCTATTTCTAGACAGCGTGCACAAGGCCGCGCAAAGAACGGCACAAGAAAACTGATCTTCTACGGCACCGTATTAAAACCAAAGGTGCACCGCCCCGAATGTGCCACGCACGGCGCGTAAGTGTCCACAAACATCTACTTCTGGATGCGACGCTCACGGAAACGATGAACACGGCGGCAATACGTGAGTCGAAAATCCCTGGGGCTTCCCAGGGGTCCTTGCTCCAAACAAGCATGGCACGGCCAGACTTTATGTAGACTACAGGCGCCTAAACGAAGTGTCGATCAGAGTCAGCTATTATTTTCCCAGTATTTGATCAGTTACATACACCCTTGGAAATGCGACTGTTTTTACAACCCTTGACTGCCAACGGGGACTCCCTCAAATTGTAGTGCACCCGGCTGACGTGCGGCAATAGCAAATACGGCATTTGTTTGCCATAGAAGATTGCTTACATCACTCGCCTTCCCTCTGGGTTGTTCGATTCACCCTCCAGCTTTCAGCGCTTAATCGGTGAAGCAAAATATTGCCACGCGCGTCTCCGACCAAGTTCACCCCTGGCCGAATCGTTATCGTGCTTAGCTCTCACGCAAAAGGCCGAGGTTCGATGCCTCTCCGCGGATGCACCTTCTTTTGTTTCTGTAAATATCGCGTGCTGGTAAATTCTAGAACCCTTTTGCTTGTTTGAGGTCCGAATGCTTTACCCGCCTAAACGTCTTCGCCCATTGTTCCAGGAGCTCACGCGTGTACGTAAGGGACACCGCGTGGCGAGCCGCAGTCAGTCTCGCCCCACCACTGGAAGATGTTGTTACGCCGCCAACGACACCTGCGAGGCCACCCTTTTTTTATTTTTTGAGGGGCACAAGTTTGTCCCATTAAACATTTCAGTTTTCTTATTTTTTCTGTCGTCAACTCGCCCTTCATCACATTTTTGGTGGAGGTGCGGGGTACAGCCTATGCAGCTACCTCTCCGAGGGACCCCAGAGCTAGCTCATTCCCCAGTGAAAGAGGACCCTACGAGGAGGAAGCCGACGCACGGGCAAGCCGCCGCCCCCAAGGCAAGCCCGGGGATTGGTCTCCTGCCAGCCAAGAGCAAGACCATACCGTCGACTAGATTATTCATGAGGACTAGCCGCCGAATACCTCGACCACTCCGTCCGTCGTCTTTATGCCAGTCACCCCACGCAATCCAAAGCCATTCCATGGCGGAGCCCATGAAGATGTAGAAGACTGGTTTCAGAATTATGAACGCCTAGCCGGTCCTAACGGCAGGGCAATGAAGCAGCGCGTTCAAAATCTCCAATTCTCACTAGATTAAACTGCGAGGCACTGGTTCAGCTACATCAAGACTTCGCCTACGTAATGAGACGCCTGTGTCACCAAACTAAAGCGGCCCTTTATGAATCAGCATCATAGGCAGTGGACAGAAGATCTTCTACAGGCGAGGACTTATACACCAAACGAAATCGTTAGCAGCGTTGTTGAAGATGTGCGGCTGAGTACCCGGGCATACCCTCAAGCCACCGAAGATAAAAAAACTGCGCGTCCTTATCAGAGGCGTGAAGATTGTCATATTCGGCAGCTTCGCCCTCAACCCTCCCACGACAGTCGATGAGTTTGTTGGTGAAGCAACAAACATCGAGCTGGCGCTAAGTGCCCGAGCTCACCACTATCATCGGCTCAAAGACATCTCAGCTCTGACATCGGCCAGTTCCGAGTTCATTACCAGCACCGACGAGCTTCGCTAGATCACCTGCGACGTTTTTGGCAAGGAGCTCAAGAAACTGCTGCGTGCTGCGAACCTTCCGGAATCGCTGTCCATCGCAAAGGTTGTGCGAAGAGGGCTTCATATAGCCCTCCAACCGCAGACTCCTGCCTACCCTGCACAGTCCGGGGAGCTGACGCTGAGCTACGCTGCAATTGCCCGACGATCACCGCCTTTTGCTCGATCGTATACGGCACCACCACGACGTGAACCTCCAGCGCCGCAGAACGCCCGCCCAAAGAAACCTTCCCCAAGGAATACGGACGTCTGGAGGCAGGCAAAACGACTCCCCCAGTGTTACCACTGTGGGGAGGTCTAACATATCTACCGCCGCTGCCCCTACAGGAAAATAGGGCTGCGCTGTTTCCACCAACAAACCACGTCCACGCTACGGTGATCGACCGCGGGAAATTGAAGGGCACCTCCGACGACCTCAGTTTCCACCGCCTGCACATTGACGCGGGTCCCGGTCGCCGTCACCACCACGTACAGCTTCGCCAATGCACCGACTCGATCGAGAGAGCCTGCCACCCTTGTCACGCCGGGAAAACTAGGTACGGCAACCGCTGGGGGTGGGGATCTCGTAAACTGACGACGTAAAAAACCGTCAAAAACGCCTGAGACCTCCCACTCTCCTAACGCCATGCATCAGAGCGACGTCTCTTGCAGTGGTGTCCAACACCCTGAACGTGACCATCGACGGCCACGACGTGTCGGCACTCGTGGACACCGAAGCAGACTACTCCGTCTTGAGTGGCAAGCTTCAACACCGCCTTCGGTAAGTTAAGGCGCCGTGGGCCGGTCCGCAATTACAAACAGTGGGAGGCCACGTATTTACACCAACTGCAATGTGCACTGCACGAGTTCAGATCCATGTTGAGACCTGCCTTCTGAAGTTCGTTATTCTGCAGGACTGTGCGAGGTACATCATCCTAGGAATGGACTTTTTATGCAAGTACGACGCCGTAATCGATCTCGGAGCAAACCGTCTTACGCTATGAAAACCTGTCCTACCAAAGGAGGAACCCAAAACGGCACCTTCCGCGGTCCGAGTCCTCGCAAACCACGTGAACTTACAGCCGCGGTCGAGTGTTTTTGTACTTGTCTAGACCGATGAATCTTTCGGTGGTAAAGTTCTGCTTCAGGGTAGCGTCCAGTTGCTTCCAGAAAATGAATCGGTGCCGTAAGAGGAGTAACAGACCTTCAAGACGGGCGCGCCATGGTCCTGGTTACAAGTTTTCAATAATAGCCGCAAACTCTTGCGAACGTATCGCCGTGGGCCACATCGGCGAACTCCAGAACAAAGCCACAATCGCTGCTCTTTCGGAAGAGCCGACTTGATCGCTGCACAAACAAAACGCCGCCCACGAAACTTGACATCGACCCGAAACTTCCATCTACTGAACGTAGACGGCTGCTTGGCATTCTGAGCTGATTTGGCGAGTGTTTCGTCACAACACCAAGTCTGCGACAAACAACGGTAGGAAGGACCGCATCATTACAGACGACGACGCGCTCCCTGTTCACCAGTCGCCGTACCGAGTCTCCTTAAAAGAAAGGGAGGTGATTCAAGATAAAGTCCAGGAAATGCTTGACGACCGCATAATCTAAAACTCGAGAAGTTTGTGGGCGTCCCCAGTAGTCCTTGCAAAGAACGAGGACTGACCCCTGAGTTTCTGCGTGGACTATCGTCGACTGAACGCTGTGACAAAGAAGGACGTCTATCCGCTCCCCTGCATCGACGATACGTTACACCGACTACGCCACTCCAGGTATCTTTCGTCGATGGATCTGTAGAGTGAATACTGGCAGATTGAAGTTGACAAACGTTATCGGGACAAAACTGCCTTGGTCACGCCCGACGGACTATAAGTGTTCAACCTGATGTAGTTCGGACTTCTTACAGCACCAGCCACATTCCAGCGTGTCATGAACACCATGCTGGCTTGCCTGAAATGGCAGAGCTGCCTCGTCGACCTCGACGATGTTGTAGTATTTTAACGGTACTTCGACGGGAACCTAAGACGACTTCGAGCCGTACTTCAAGCCATCAAGACCGCCGCCCTGTCACTCAAGCCTGCAAAGTGTCCGATAGCATATTGTGAACTAAAGTTCCTTGGCCATGTCGTGAGCAACGAAGGTGTTCGCTGTGACGTCAAGAAGACGCGCCATAGCCACATGAACGCAGCCATCTGGCAAGAAGGGCGTGACAAAATTTCTCGGACTTTTTGCCTAGTACAGGCGGTTTGTTTCGGACTTTATCAAATTGTCCGCACCGACGACGCACCTAACGAAGGACGTCGTAAATTTTGAGTGGACAGAAAAACACCAGCGGTCATTCGATGAGCTCGAACAAACCATGCAGTCGCCCCTGATTCTCGGCTATTTCGACCGATTTGCTTAAACAGAGATTCACAAGGACGCCAGTACCAACGGACTTCGCGCGGTACTGGTTCAAATGCAGGAGGGCGCAGAGCGAGTTATCGCCTACGCAAGTCGGATGCAGTCTAACGCGCATAGAATCCACTCAACGACTGCTAAGGAGAACCTTGGTGTCGTCGGGGCAATTAAAAAGTTCCGCCCGTATTTCTATGGAACTTCTTTCCGCGTGGTCACAGACCACCGCTCGCTCTGCTGGCTCCCGAATCTGAAGAACCCCTCCGGACGCCTCACCAGGTAGAGCCCACGACTGCAGGAGTTCGACATGACCTTGGTGTACAAGTCCCATTGGAAGCACAATGATGCCGATTGCCTGTCAAGAGCCCCCGTCGAGGCTGGTCCTATTTGCACCAAAGGTAACCACAATGTCAGCGGAATGGCAGCACTCTAACCAGATGACCCTAAACTGTGAGCACTCAACGAGCACCTAGAGGGACAAGGGAGTATGGCTCCCCGTGCTCTCTTACGAATCCTGCCTACCTTTGCCATTCGACAAGAGGTGCTCTACAAGGAGAGCTTTGGCGACAACAACACGCCGTGGCTGTTGGTTATCTCTTCCAGCCTTTGAGAATAAATTTTTTAAGGATGCCATGATGACCCGATGGCGGGGCACATCGGGTACAGCTGAACACTCGCGAGAATTCAGGAGAAGAACTACTCTACCAAGCTCCCGAAGACTGTCTATTTCTGGGGCCAATCGTGCCATCAGTGTCAACGGCTCATAGAACCGCCGACCAGGACGGCGGGAGTGATGCTGCCAATTGCGCCTCTGACCACACCGTTTCAGCAGATCGGATTTGATTTGAAAGTAAACATCTTCGACGGAAATCTGTCTGGTTTGGGGAAACGATACAAAACAAAGAAATCTCAAGCCATAGGCTCAGAAACAATCAGTTCCCAGCGTTTCGAGGTCAACTTGACTCCTCCTCAGGGGTGACTAAATGGAATGGGACAGCCAGAGCTTCGACCTCTCCTTCCGCTTCTACCGAGTTGATGTTTGGTGAACATGACGCAGGCCCTGGAAGTAAATGGATGGTAAGGCATCGAGGGACCTGTTAATGTTCCTCGGTGTGTTCTGGGTACACTACAACTACAAGAACTGACGTTTTTGGATATGTGGCTCTGTGTCTATCTCATGCGCGTTCGTGAAGTCGATTCAATAATCGAGTACCTCACAATGTTCGGCGAGGGCGCTACGCTCGGGATCGAAATAGCGCGCATCTTTTTTTGCTGGCTCATGCGTTCAGAAAAAATTTAGTTTCGCCGATGTCGGCGGCCGGGCACACTTCACACGGTATCTTATAGACCACGCCGTGTGCTTTTTCTTTCGGGCGGCGATCCTTCGGCCTTGGCATTAGCCGTCCTAATGTTGACACAGGCTTGTGCGCCACTTGAATCCCTTCTCTTCGGAGCACGCGCGCCAGTGCCTCGCTAGTTCCTTGTACATAGGAGACGCTAACTCGGGTGATGGGGCGGGGCTCTGTGTCACCCGGCGATCCATGGTTATGGCACGTGCAACACTGTCGACGGGTGACGCGTTGAAAAAACTCGTCGTGTAGCCGTTTCTTTGTAGGTCAGCAAGGATGGTCTGCTTCTCCTTTATTTTATCCTTTTTCGAAAAGCAGGTGGTCATTACTTCAGACAAGAAAATAGAGACCAGTGACGCCTTGTGATTCCCTGGGTGGTTCAAGTCAAAATCAAGATAGTGTCCGGTGTGCATTGGTTTTCTGTAGACCATGAATCTCAGCTTGTCTCCTTGCCTTTTCACCAGAGCATTGAGGAACTGCAAACCTTCTTCTATCTCGTATTCTACGGTGAACTGGATGGCCGGTTCTACGGAGTTCAGGTGTGCCATGAAATGGTTCACCTCTGATTATTTCACGATGCAGAAACAATCATCCACATCGCTCATAAACTCTTTTGGCCTGTTGGAGAATGTGCTTAGCGCCCTCTGTTCAACCACTTCCATTGTGAGGTTTGCCGTGCTGACAGAAATAGAAGCGCCCATGGCCGTCCCGCTGACTTGTCTGAAGAACTCACCCTTGAAGCTGAAGTACGTACTGCCAAGACAGAACTCGAGAAGGCGGCATGGTTCATCCACACTGAAGCTTGTTCTTGAGCTCAAAGTTTCGTCTTTCTCGTGGACCTCTCTGGCTGCAGCAACTGCTAAGGGAACTGGGACGATTATAAAGAGTGACACAATGTCGAAAGACACCATCGTATCATCATTGCTCATTCTAACTTGAGAGGCACTATCCATGTATTGGAGCGTGCCTCGCAAATTCGCAAATTATGTTATGTTATGTTAATGATTGAGTTGAGGGTTGCATCCTCCGATTCCCCAAAAAATCGAGTTCAGCCAATGTTCAGCCGCTAGACTGGTCCTGTGCAGTTGCCAACCCTTGAACTTGCAAACCGGTCTGTCTGCCAGTTGCAGAAAAGCTTTAAATACTGATTGCAATTAAAAAGTAAGGGCAACCGAAAGAACGATTGGTCTTAAAGATGTCCTCGTCTTCTCCCTTATCACTCTGAATATTAGTGATCCGAACGTCATGTTTACGACCCGCCCAAAATTTCGGCCTGGGACAGGCTCACGCTGTCTGCGGCGCTACTGTCTGTCCTTATACTCTTCCGTTTACTTGGAATCAAAGCGCAGCCGACGTTGCAAGTCGACGAGTCAACGAGGCAACGCCGAAAGCGGCGCTTACATGAATGGACAGTTGGGCTAATTGGTAAACGTTAATGATAAAAAACAACGCAAAAACAATGGCACAGTGGAGAGAAATACATGCAAGACAAGGCACTTACTATCAAATTTATTATTTTGAAAACACGAGTATGGGGTTTTCTTTTTCTTTTACTGTGGTATCGTTTCTATTTGTTTCACTGTGGGGTCGCTTCTTTTTCGTTTTTCTTTGAAGATATTATCCAGGGTCCAATAAATTAAAGCCGTTTACAATTCCCTGTACTCCTTACTCCTCACCTCGTCATCCTGCCTGCTACTCCGCAACGGGGGCCACGTGGCCCCAGGGAGGTTACGTGACCTTAAGGGGGATCACATGACCTCAGTGGGGTCACGTGACCTCACGGTTACGCCGACGCCAACGGCGACGCCGCTCAAGCGGAAACGGGCGCCTAAGAGCTGGGCTCTAAAAGGCCAAAAGGCCATCTCACTGTCCCTGAGGTTCACTGATGGTTGGCTCACGCATGTTTTCTTTTTTTCTATATGGTAGGTCTCAATAATCTCCCCAGACAACTGAGTTTGGTGTTTGCACAAAATATTTGTGTCTCTGAACCGTGGTTCACAGCCGCAGTCTCGGCAATGCAATGCTAAATAGGAGTATGCTCCACCTTTTAACGAACTGTGATGTTCGCGAGGTCTGATGTTTAAGCATATCCCCGTTTGATCAATGTATGAGTGTCCGCAGGAAAATGGAATTTCATAGACTGTCCCCTTTTCGCAAGGAACAAACTTCATTCCGCACTTAATTTGGCATTCGTTGTTGTCTGTTTGGCTCCTTATGTTGTCGCGTTTTAGAGCGCACCTCTTAGGTGCCCGTTTCCGGCGTGCGCGGCGTCGGCGTCGGCGTCGGCGTCGCCGTCGCCGTCGCCGTCGGCGTCGGCGTAACCGCACGGTGCATTGCCATTATGGGACTCGTGACGTAATTGATGGCGTCACTGATGACGTCATCAGTGACGATAACGATGATGTCATCACGATGACGTCACGTGACGTCACTAATGACGTCACTGAAGGCATCATCACGATGCCGATGCCGATGACGTCGTCACGACGACCCCGGTGACGTCACGTGACACCGGTGACGTCACGTGAGCCCCGTGACGTCACGTAACCACCGTGAGGTCACGGGGGTACGTGACCTCACGGTCACGCCGACGGCGACGGCAACGCCGACGCCGCTCGTAGCGAGGGCTATCTGGCAGGATGGCGAGGTGAAGAGGAGGGATGAGGGGCATACCCTACCCTCAGTACCCTTCCCTCCTCCTCCTCAAGAGCTGCGCTCTAATTCGGCGTTACAGGGAGTTGTATTTTTACCGCGGCTACAATTCTGCTCAGTTTGTTGAGGGTTCAGAATATGACATCGACCCCAAATCTCGAGGAGACTCCCTTCATCCCATGAGAGAGGCGGTGAATATACGGTATGACTGCTACATTCTTTTTGTCTTTTGGAGCTTTTGCTTCGTGTTCTTTTTTGGAATCCACCTTTATGTTACGAATAATTCTGTCACAGGCCGATGAGATATCTGTGTTTGGAAAGTTCGGGCCCCTGAGGCTGGCGATTTGGGCGGAGAAGCTTACTTTCATTTTGTGGATTCTGGATTTTATTAGCGCTGTCCGCAAGCATGAAAAATCTATACCGTTCTTAACGAGTTTTGAATGTGCCGATCTGTAGTCAAGTAAGCTTTTGGTGGTTCTAGGGTGGTGCATCCTAGTATACATGTTCTTTTAAGGCCACTAGGAGATCAAAAAATTGATTTCGTACTCCTTGGGTGTCTCAAAAGTGAACCGAAGGAACACGCCTTGTTCCGTGAACGACCTTAGCACGTCGCCACTTGTTCTACTGAACTGTGTCTTCCCTATGTATACCAAGTAGTCGTGTGCATACCTGATTATTTGTTTTGTATTACCTAGCAATCTATGTTCATCTGCCCTGTCGACTTTTCCCAGTAAATTGTTGCTAAGCATAGGTGCCACCTTTGAACCTATGCAAACGCCTGACTTTTGTACATAAACATTGTCCTGCCAGCTATAAGTGTGGATTTTAGATAAAAGGCGAAATGTTGATGGAAATCTGATAGGATTCCGCCATTCGTCCTAAACCTTGTTTAATCATTGTGGTCTTAAATACAGTCCTTTACACTCTTCATGTGTTCATCATGGGGGATAGAATAATATTACACTTCAACTTCTATACTGAAAGCACTGAATCCTACAGGGTTATCATTTGTTACGCATTCAATTACCGACGTTCAGTTATGTATGCAAAATGGCTCATCTATCTTTTGTGAGTTCAGGTGTTTTTGTAGATATGTCGAAACCGCCTGAAGCCATGTGCCTCGCTCCGATACTATTGTGCGAAAAGGTTTTCTTGGTTTGTGTGTTTTCGCTGCGGAAAATACCTCTAGCGAAAGGTTCTTTCCATTTTTCGTCTTTCCCGCGACGTTTCTCAAGTTTAGCTTGTTGAGTAGCTCTAAGGCTCTATCTCTTATCTTCGCCGGTTGCTCTGTGACTTGCTTTTGTTGAGTAGCTCTAAGGCTCGATCTCTTATCTTCGCTGATTGCTCTGTGACTTGCCTAAGCTTCATCTGGACGACCTCAACAACTTTCTAAGCAAAGTTACCTTCCGGCAAGCCGACCAAAAAGTCCTTCCTTGTCGACCAACAGAATACGCAACCCATATAGTGAACAGAATGTCAATAACTGCTTTTAGACTCTCATTTCGTGAGGGCTTACCACCATTTTTTGGCAAAATGTTCGCACGATTTGCGATGCATCTTGGCTTTTCTTCCTCCAGTATCAATCGAGTCACAGATCTTGACAATACCAGTTTGTCTACCCTGGTCAATCCTGGTTCAAAGCACAACTTGGGACCCTTCTTTAACAGCAGTTGGTGACGCTCTGGAATTGGCTTCTCGCCGAGGATTGCTATATCTCCTTCTTTACGGGGCATCTTCTTGGAAAGTAGCGTGCGGCGAACCTCATGCCAAAGAAACTCCGTGGCCTGGACGGCGACTCTTGGCACCTCCTGATAATCGGGGAAGACTCTAATATTTCGCTCGTCGATGGTACATACTGTCTGAAGACGGTGGTTGATGTACCGAACTTGATGCCACCACTACGAGCACCAAATGCGGCATATCCTTCTTGTATAATCAGGCGACGGAACCAACCATCCGAAGATGGCTTGTAATTTTGAAGGGCACGTGGATATTTTGGCGCACCATGATGCCACCCTGGTTTTGCAGACATAGACAGCGATTAGGAATGATAAAAAGGGTCGGTCTGACAGAAGAAAATGAAAACACAGAAAAGAGCCCGTTGTAGAGGAAATAAAGGTTACAAGAATGGACAGTTGGGCAAGTTGCTAAACGTTCATGATGAAAAACAGCGGGAAACACAAGGACACAAAGGAGGGAAATACATACAGGACAAGGCGCTGACTATCAACTTTCTTATTTTGAAAACACGTGTTTATTGGGTCTTCTTTTTCTTTCGCTGTGGTGTCGCTTCTTTTTCTTTTACTGTTGGGTAGCTTCTTTTGTCGTTCTTTCTACGAAGGAGAAGTTATCCAAGGTCCAAAAAAGCAATTTCACTATCCCTGAGGTTCACTGATGGTTGGCTCAAGCACGTTGTTTTCTCTTTTGCTATATGGTAGGCCTCAATAATTTCTTTACTACAGAATTTGGTGTTTGCACAAAATATTTCTGTCTCTGAACCGTGGTTCTCAGCCGCAGTCTCGACAGTGCATTGTTAATTGGGTGTAAGCTCCACCTTTTAACGAACTGTGATGTTCGCGAAGTCTGCTGTTTAAGCATCTCCCAGTTTGATCGATGTGTGAGTTTCCGCGGGAGAATGGGATTTCATAGACTCTCCCCTTCTTGCAAGGAACAAACTTCATGATGTGCTTAAGATGGCATTCGTTGTTGCCTGTTTGACTGCTTATGTTTGCGCGTTTTTTACAGCGGTTACAATCGTGCTCAGTTTGTTGCGGGCTGAGAATACGTCATTGACACTGCATGTCGAGGCGACTCTCTTTATTCCATGAGGGAGGCGGTGAATATATGGTATGACTGTTACGTTCATTTTGTCTTTTTTAGTTTTTTCTTTGTTTTTCTTTTTTTTTTGGGGGGGGGGATCCACCTTTATATTACCAATTAGTTTGTCACAGGCCAATGAGATATCTGTGTTTGGGAAGTTTGAGTCCCTGAGGCTGGCGATTTGGGCGGAGAAGCTTACTTTCATTTTGTGGATGCAGGATGTTGTTTCCGGAGACCCCAAACATGAAAAAGCGTATGCATTAATCTACTCTGTGTCCTTGTTTTTCACGGTGTTTTTTTATTATGAAAGCGGAGCGTCGCGGCTTTCGCGGTCATTTTGTGCTTGCTCATCCAACGGTCAAACAACCAGGCACGCGCCGTGAATTTGCGCTATTAGTTCTTGTGCATGCAATTGTGTCCTTTAGGCTCTGCCAGTGCTCCGGGAAGTACAGAACATTGTGCGGAGACAGAAAGAAGCGGCAAGCTTGGAGACGAGGTACCGCGTTGTCAAGGAGTTCCGGAACAAAATGTCCCGGGAGAAAATGTCTCCGTACGAAATATGCCCGGAGAAAATGTCTACGAAGAAAATACCACCGGGAAAAATGCCCGAAAAAGATAACCCCGGAACTTATGATTCCAAATAACAAGTAGATAAAAGTGGTCCGAATGGGTAATGCAAATTTTTTCCCGCAGAACCCATTTTGAAATAGAATATAGAAACGTTTGCAGATTTTCTCAAAAGAGTAATTACTTTCTGGATTTAAGTTCTCTAGTACTTAACTGTTTTGCAAGATAGATTTAGAAAAAAAGACAGGGAGATGCATTCGAAACACTGGCGTGGAGCAAGAAGTGTGAGCTTTCGAAGCATTGCCGGTCACAGCTATGAGACTTCCAGCAGTGTCAAAGGCCATTGACGCCTTACGTTCAGAGAAATCGACCTTAAACATAAAGATGGTCAAGGGCCGACTAGCCACTCCGGCTTCCCCTGGAAGTGAAGCAAGTCAACGCTGTCAGAAATGCAGCGCCGTCTCAAGAATCTTTGTGAGGAGCATGCCGCTAGAACAACGGCAATTGAAGGCTGCCTGCATGCTGACGGCCATACAATTCGATTCTAACGTTTCTGCGTATACTGAGAGTGTTCTCGTCAGTCTGTTGAAGTATATTTACCTGATCTTTTTATTAGAAAATGAGACAATAAATCAGAGCACTCCAAACCAGAAAATCATTACTCTAATGGTAAAATTTCCGAGGTTATCTGCCATTTCTAATTGAGTTCCACGTGGAATATTTTTGTGTAACCCCTTGT
Source organism: Ixodes persulcatus (assembly GCA_013358835.2). Lineage (NCBI taxonomy): Eukaryota > Metazoa > Arthropoda > Arachnida > Ixodida > Ixodidae > Ixodes > Ixodes persulcatus. Next base: position 335,644 of record JABSTQ010009376.1, read on the forward strand.
TACTGTTTTTCTCTACTTGCCGCTAGAAACCAGTTGGGACGTTTAGCAAACCGTTACCGTGTTCCGCGTAATGCATTATTAAGGCCCCTGAAACATGATTTTAAGCGCGCGCTCCGCGGTCACGGTATCACTGCAGGTGCGCGCTTAAAACCATGCTTCAAAGGCTCCACCAGAGGTGTACGCGGAACACGCTGAAGGTTTTCATAGAGTCACTATTATTTCCGTGGATATTTTTGACGGTGCCTTTTTTCCGCGGACGCATATTCTGGGGCCATTTTTTGGGGCCGTTTTCTCTGGCACCAGTAGTCAACTCCCACAGGCGTCAAAGGCAAAGCTGCGCCAGATTTTTCCTCAGAAGCTATTTAACAGAAGAATTTACGACTTAAATATTTTTGTATTTTTAGGCGTTTTTCTTGCTCCCCTGGGCTGTCTTCTACACGACATCAGTTGTTAGCAACAGTCATTAACGAACACTGATTTAGATATTTTTGTTTCTTGCACCAGTAAAAAGCAGGCTCATAGCCATGCTCCTCTGTTCGATTAATCGGACATTTTGGCTCAAATTGCGTTTTGACCTTTGTTTCTCTTTTAGAGTGGAGCTCTTAGGCGCCCGATTCCGGCTTGAGCGGCGTCGCCGTGGCCGTCAGCGTAACCGCGCGTTGCATTGGGGGACGTTTCCCATAATGGAACGGGCTGGTGATGTAACACGTGGCGTCACGTATGACGTCACGAGGGAAACTAGCGTCACGAGTGATGACCCGAAGGTCACTCGTGAAGGTCAAAACATTCACGTGGCCTTCACGAGGGTTACGAGTGACGTCACGTGTGACGTCACAACGAATGTCACGACCTTCATAGTGAAGGTCACATGCAGGTCACGACCTTCACCTTCACGAGCAACGTCACGAGGGTCACTTGGGTCACAGTGTCGCCACGAGGGTCACGAGGGAAGATGGGGTAGGAGGAGGAAGTGGAGGAAGGGAGGAGGAGGGGAGGAGAATAAGAGAAGGAGGAAGAGGGTGGAAAAGGGGGAGGAGGAGAGGAGAAGGAGGGGAGGGGAGGAGAGGAGGAGGGGAGGACGGGGAGGAGGGGCATACCCTCTTCTCCGCACCCTCCCCTCCTCCTCCTCAAGAGCTACTCTCTGATTCGGCATTACGGGGAATTGTGAACGTCTTTCATTTTTTTCTTATGGGACCTTATGTTTTCCAAAAACGCTTAAACCCTGTCACGAGTTTCAACAGTAAAAGTTTTGAATTCTTTCGTATGTAATTTAAATATCGTTGTTCGTTACCAATCGGACATTATAACACATTAAACTTTTGAGAGATCTGTTCGATGTTTAATATTTCATCCCTCTGCCAACTTCGATTAAACTTCGCATTCCGACGTGAGAACCCAGTAACACACTGGTGTCATTATATTATGTTCGGAAGTTCATTACAATAAGTTTTGAATCCGTGATGCGAATAAACGGACGAACTGCGGTCTTCGACGTTCTCTTTGAGCTCGGCCGTCCTGCTGCGTCTAAACCAAACACTGGTTCGTTGTTGGTGGTTCGCCACATGTTCGCTTCATGAAGTTCTGCCTTCCGAAGGTGTCGTGTATAAGATATCAGCTAGGCGTCATAAGCAGTTGCTTAGAACTGATCCCTCGAGCTTTCATTTTCAGCTATAATACATAAAAACAATATTAAAAGTAAAGGGGAAGATGAAGAATAAATTCAGGTGTGACATTTTAGACCATGTCAATATATCTTATAGATACGAAAGAATGAACAGAAAGGCCGGAGCACATAACATGACTGAATTCATAATGTCAAGATCTGTGCACTGTACTTTCTGCTCATTCTTACGTGTGTATATGAACATTTGCAGCACGCTTTGTTTTTTACAATATATCTTGGCTCAATGCGCATGTCTGAAAACCTCGAGCGGTGCGGGCCATAGTGTCGGTTTTTTATGCAGACAAATCTTTTAAAAACCAGGTGCAAGGTCTCAACTTTCTGTATTTCACTAACTCCGACACCAATTTTAAGTGGACAAGTAATTTATAGATATCGGGATTAGGCCGCGGCTAGAGTCTACATGGGATCACGGAAAGCTCCTTGGTCAACACTACAACCATGCGTTCCGGTGCCTCCTCCTTCTAAAACAAATATCGCAGGCAGCACACAGTATTGCGCCAATATTGGCGTCGGATCGGAGAAATCGGGCCAATATCTTTCTAATACTGCCGATATTGGCGCTAGATCGTAAAGATCGGGCAGTATTACCGTAGTGTGGCCGATGTCGACGGCACATCACTTTGGTCGGCCAACGCCACGCTGATATACAGATTCCAGCGCTGTTTTCCTGTAATTTGTCGTGTCTGAACCTGCTATATCGGCCGGTATTAGAAATTCTTGACCGTTTCTAAAACGATACTGAATAGCGGTTAATCGCGCTGGCCAATCGCGCCGGCCGCGGCTGTTGCCACGCGCCGCGCCGAGGGCGCGCCGGGCAATCAGTGGCCGGAACTGGGTTTTTCCGTACAAACAAACGGAAGAAAATATTTTTGTAGTAACTTTTTTTTGGATATTAGTACAAAACGGGGGGCGCGTGATGTTTTCTAAAATCTCCAGTTTACAAGGTTTACGGCACAATTAATATTGTTTTTATACAACCACGTCTCAGCGGTGATTTCAGGTAGCGCGTCCCGACCTAGGCGCATCCTAACTTCGGCAGTAATTCGCGTCGCGCCACCCCCGCGGGAGGCGGGGGTGGCACCCTTGAAACCCCTTCCACCGTATCTGTTTCGGAACCAAAATGGCCGATTAAAGCCAAAATAGAAGTCACATGCAGTTCCTCGAGTGGCAGGTGCGGGAGAAATGGCGGCGTTGTGATCGCTATTAGCTCGGTTCTCAAATACGGATCGGTGCCACTTTTTGAGAGCAGGCTCTATGGCAGTTTCCCAACTGCTCAGTCAATTCTATAGTAACGTTGGCTTGGCCCAAGTCCGCTGAGCGCTGACACCGCAAAGGGCGCGGCCATGTTATCCGATATTCGCCCATCTCTGCCCAGAACTGGAATGATATCGCCAATTCTGGCCCACTTTTAAAACGTTCGTTAACCGATATTGGCCCAACACTGGGCCGAGGTGCAAAACATGAAACTGGGCCAATATTGTACGCACTATTCCCCCGACGCTGGCCCAGTGTCGGCGTGCTGCCTGGGTGTTGTTATATTTTGTATATATTGACATGTTCGCAATTTTTTGTTGCTTTTTCTTGTTCTTTCGGATGTATTGTATTACCCATTTAAAAAAGTAGCTGCACTTTTTTTCACACAGGGTTTGCCTTTTTTACTAATGTTTTTATCGATATTTCTATATTATCACAATTCGCTCGTTGCTGCGATTCGCAACAGCTTTGTAATAATTTTCATAAGCACCAACGAATTTTATTTACTAACGTTTATATGTACCGTAAATAATGATCAAGGTTCATTTTATTTATCTGGGAGCATCAGGAACAGGTTGCGCTTTTAAATGCAGTTTTTCTAGACCATTTGTTCCATCTAACAAAAGATAACCAGTTTATCTCCTCTTGTACTTTTGAATTTTTTTTTTGCATTGTATGCTTTTTTACGTATTAAAGATTACTATTTTATAAGCTTTAGCAGGTCCTTCTTATTCTAATAGATTTTAATTGAAATCCCATTACATTCAGAGATGACGCCACTGTCGCGTTATTGCTTTTTTTTTTTAACGTTGCACTTAAGAAGGGTGCAGTCTGTAAAGGCCATCGGCTTCTTAGGCTTGACTCACGAAGGTCACTGACAATAGAAATGCGGTCTAGCCTTGTATGACAGCTTTCTTGACAGAGCGTAGAGATTGGGCCAGAGACGTCCAGAATTTTTCCTGAGCCATCTAAGTCAAAGATTAAGAGGCTAACTTGATTTTGCCAAATATGCACCTGCTTTCAGCCACTACTCATAACCATTTTTCCGCAATACATGTAATATCCCAGGTGTACAAAAACTACGTGATAATTTCCATAATACTTAAAACCTGGTTCAGACAGCTCCGTTTTCTAACGTTACGTATAAATCACCGAAACACTTATGTCTTAAATGTGTTACCGTTTGGGCTTTCAAATTTACAATGCGGTTGCATTTAAATGTTTCTTAAATAAAGCTTTCAAGGTTACGCTGAAAAGATAAAGGTTGCGGGTGTAATGAGATGATGCATCTCGCTAGGCGTCGTGGGATGGCATGTCCGATTCGCTTCCTCCCATCTACGGGCGAGGACGATCGGCTCCAAAGCCCTTGCTTGATGCGTTGCGCGTGCGGCTTGGGTTATACGGGTGAGAGGCCTCGTCCTGCGGGCTCGGGGGTTCGCCGGGAACCGTATACCAGCTTCTGTCTGGAGCAGAAGGAGTCGAGGGCCGCCTGCGGACTTTTGTCTGGCATTCTCACACTTCGATTTTCTGATTGCTAACACATGTCTTAACAGGTAGCAACTGTTAATACAAAACAGAGATGCCCCAGTTATGTGTGGCTTAAGCAGACGTAACCTTTCGTAGCATAACATAACCTAACCAAATGGTGGTGGGTGAACAAACCCTAAAGGGACACTGACAGGTTATTTTTGCACTCCGAGGTTTTTATGTGAACATGAACTATAAGAGCGCATCTACCCAGGACACAATTTGCGACTCGAAATTTGTTTTCTTTAGGCCCGAAAACGGGCTGGCGTAAATTGACCGGTTTCAGTCGTGCTCACTCCCGTTTCTATGGTCAAGTGGTGTTCAAACTATGTGTTCCAACTATATGTAAAGTAGTGGGCCATCTAAGGCACACATTCAATATTAAAATAAAAAAAGAATATAAACCTCACTCTTGTGGCCTCATAAAACTTTGCGACGGACGTGGGACTGCTACTGCGAAACTTTCGATTGTGGTAGCGGCCAATCGATCTTCAAGTGCCGCATATTCAGCGGAAGACATATAAGTGCAAAACAACCGCGCGACGAACAGTGCATGCAAGTTCGTCGTTGTCGTGGTCTGCTTGAGACGCCGGAGAAGCGGAGAAAAAAAACGCGGTCGGGTGTGGTCATTGGATTTCCGTCCACGAGCTTCCGTGCTCGTGTTTCTGTTTCTGTTTCAAGCAGTTGAGTTGTTAGCTGTATTAAAACTATACGTGACTGTCCAGCAAAATATTGAATGTGTAGCCCGCTGACACTATATTTTCAATGAGTAAGTCGAAGAGACGATAAATTATGTACTGAAAAAAATATTATTCGGCGAACTTGTATCAAACAAAATTAAGAACGAGCGTAAAGACAGCAGAGAAGTGGGCGGAGATTTGGCGGCGTAACAGGCAGTGAGATCGAGACTGACTCGAGAAGTTCGCAGGCAGCTCCCTATGTAATGCGCGTCGGACTCACGAAGATTCGGCCCAGAATGTTTGCGCATCGAGCGTTCGAGGTGAGAATGATCAGGCACTTTCAAGAACGAGAAACTAGGGCGAAATGATAAAAGTTTCGCCCCGAATAAGAATAAACATGAATCTTCAAGAATACCGTGTCCGGGCGCTGCTTGCTCGGTCCTGCGCACGGCAGTGTTAAATCGTCCGAAAACAAAAGAGACAAAACGTTTTAGGGGGTGTAAGTTTCCCTTTAAATAAACACTGAAATGAAAACATTTTTTGTTGGGCATAGATGGGACATGTATTTATTTTGGTAATTTTTCTAAAAAAACATATTTTTGTTCGCGCTACAATTACGTGGTTTGTCGTAATTTATGTGGAGGCTACGGCCCACTCTAAGCCACGCCCACAGATCAGTGGGGGCAACCGATCTGTGGGCGGATTGGCTTGGCTGCTTGGACGAACACGCTAGCGGGCCTAGTGTTTCTTTAGCGACATCGGGTTCGTCTCTTCTGTCATCTGGCACCGCCCGCTAGTCGTGCGAGCAGATTCGTTGCAGCCTCCTGCATCGTTTGCTATTGCACCACCTGCGGTCATCGTTTGCGAATTCCCGTAGGACGCGAACGTAAAAGCTGGGCGTCGACGTCTGTTCTCGTCTTCTTCCGTCTGCAATTCCTCCCTATCGAAAAACTTCTGCAACTCTCTCAAGAAGCAACCATGCAAGCAGCGTTCCAGCGTTCCATGACACACGAGCGACGGTCCAACGCCAGCGTCTCTTAGCGTCTGTTGATATGGGGTAAATTGCGACCGCGGGACTAAGAAAAACAACAAAATAAATATGTAGTCAAATCAGCTTTTCGTTTCTTGTTATTTTTTCTTTCGCATGGCATCTTCCATGAAGGTGGGTGAACGTGATGACGCGCAATCCGAATGTGAACCAAAATATTCGAATTGGCAGGCCAAGTGCACTGCAAAACTTCAGAGCTACTTGCCTTTCGAAGCGAAATGACGAGAACATATTAACAAATTTCATGCCAGCCGAACGCCCGATTGCTCTAGCCAAATGGCTCCCAAATACTTACGTGTGTTGGCATTTTCTCATATTGAAATCCTTATTTCAAGCATGGCGGTTGCATAATTCAGGAAACAGCAGGGCCACCATTACGGTAACTAATTCTGCATCAAGACGCGTAAAGGAACAAATCCAACCAGATTAAGCAACCTAGTTGACGTGGGACGCTAGTCTTAGCTAATTCCCGATACGAAAACAATCACCCGCAGCGCTTTCGAAAGCGTGTACTTGCGATAGATGGGTATTGTAAACTACGTCGGTTGAAATTATCTTCCAATAAACACCTCAATGAAGGCGAAACGACTCGCACTCATGAAGACAGGCGAACTCAACGATATTCGTGTTGCGAGAAAACGCTGGCCGCGAACGCCGGCTGTCATGTTTGTTATATTTTGAATCCAAAACGGAAAATACAATATCGAATAATTTTTTTTTAACAATAATAGAGAGCTTGAGGGAGCCGTCGTTTCAAATCTTATACGGTGCGATGGGCCCACCGCTTCGAACTGCGCATGCGCTGAAGACTCGCATATGCGCAGTGCGTACCGTATCGGTCGAGCAAAAATGGTTCCCTCAAACTCTCTCTATATTCATAGACTGTTTCTTAAACATTAAAATATTGTCGAATTGAAGACTACGGCTACAAGAAGAGACAGTTTTACAACGAACATTACAGGTGTAAATCTATCTAACCGCTGACATAAGAAAAGCTTAGTTAACTACGTTTCTGGGAGGGGTCTACTGCGTGTTACCTCCAAATGAATCACGTCTAACGGCGTAAATATTGCATGCAAAGAACTTTTTACGTAATTAAATAAGACGTGTCCCAGGGAAGTGTTTTTAAACAATATATTTTCGTTTTTGTGACCCTTAGGTGTGAAAACCCGCTTACAAGCCATCTGTTATGAACATTAGGAATGTCGCGAACCACCCTAGGTTTGAATTCAAAAGGTTTCGATATTTTCGAACCAAACTGAGGTCTCAACTTCAAAAGATTTCAATATTTTCGACCGTACCGAGGTTCGAATTCGAAAAGTTCGCAACTTTCGAACACCGTAGAGTTTTGAAATCAAAAGGTTCGAAGCTTTCACGCTTTCTCGAATTTCGGGTTTGAATAGTTCGAATATTGTTTTAATTGAGGTTCGAGAAATTCGGAGATTTCAAACTTTCCTAACTTGAAATTCAAGAGATTCGAAAATTTTTAATTTCTTGGGATCTGAGGTTCGAAAAATTCAGATTTCCAATTTATATGAATCTGAAGTTCCAAAAATGTGATAATTTCGGGATTTCTTTGGAATTAATATTCGAAAAATTCGAACGTTTCAAATTTTTACAGACATAAAATTTGAAAATTTTGAATATTTCGAATTTCTTTTTTCATAAAGTTCGAAAAGTTCGAAGGTTTCAATTCTTTTTAAGGGCTCAATTTGAAAAAAAAAAAAAAAAAACTTTGAACATTTCGAGTTTCTTTAAAGTACAGGTTCACAAAGTTCGAAACCCGATTTTCATGTTCCTCCACAGTTTCAAATTCAAATAACGTTTTCACGCCTCACTGGCTTTCACGAAATCAGGTTTAGAAAAGTTCGGGTGAGATATTTAGACTGCGCGAAGATGGTCAGCCAATTAAATGAGAAAAAGAATGTCTTGGATGTGCTGGAATATTGGCCAGTGCAGAGTGACATGAGGCCAGAGATCAGGAATTGTGACCGCCAGTCCGGGGGGTCTTTAACGTTCATCACGTAGTAGTGATCACACGAACGCACTGTTTTACGATACTCATCCAGTTCGAAGCGGGCAGGGGCGGGCAGGTGGTTGAGGCTCAGAAAAATCTCAAAGCGATATGGCAAACTACCTCCCCACCCCCTTGCACGCTGGTAGTAATCCGATCGAACGCCGCCCGAGTGACGCCGGCATGAAGTAAGATGAGTTTCAAATTGTTCTGGAGGTTTATTTTCCGGGACGGAAGAAACGCCGAGCAAAAAGCACAGAAGCCGACACAACTCGAGAACGAGGAGCGTTATACCTTACCAGAGGCGTGGAGGGAAGAGGGAAGGAAAAGAAGGCGCCCCCCCCCCTCCTTCGCCGATATTCCGGACTGCTAATGAAAACAATACGTGGAAAGAGGGCGTGGTGGAGCTTATTTTAATCTGAAATTATGTATGCCTATGTATGGCTACTGTCGCTCTTCACTGCATAAAAGATCGCGTAGATAGTCATTGTCGGAAATTCGTTGTCAGAAGGCACTACTCGTCACATGCTTAGTGGTTTGGAAGTGTAAAGCTATGTCTTTTCGTCCATCACTGTGCCATTCGTTAAAAAAAATTAAACATAACAATAAATGCGAAAATAAAAAGCTGGAGAGAAAAAAACAAAACTATCAGAAACCCGTTGGAAGTGTTGTATTCTTGCATATTCAGAAGCTCAGAACTTCGAAACAACTTTCTCCTACCAAAATGTGCACAGGTTAAAAGAAGCACGTCCCAAGAACGTAAACTGGAAAAAAAATGTTTTTTTTTTATGACGCGCTAAATTTGAACAATATTAGAAGTCTTCACCCATGAGTTATTTCATTCCTCAATGTGAAAAAAACAAAACATTAAATACATTATTTTGTATTCTGCAGATGTCAATGATATGTACTGTCGGTGGTGTTAATTGAAATGCGATACCTCAAACAATTAGACGAAAAAAAATAGCGAGTTTAGGGCATAATTTCTCTTAGATACATGTTTGGACATTTCTCCGAAATTCATCTTGAATAACAATAATCATAGCTTAAGACGACACTTGCCTAGGCTATACATGGAACATTCTTAAAAACCTTAACATCTCTAAATAAATAGCTTCGGCTATAGCGCGCTTCAAATATGGCACAAAGACAATCGTCAAAAACCCGTCGTCCATCCTCGCTCCTTCGGGAATTTATTTCTTTAAAACTAAGCATGCCAGAACATTGAAATAAAAGACATTGTCTTTTGCAAGGAATGCGGCACCGCTTGTAAAAATTCTAGAAAAAATAAGTGCGAATGTAAATCATTGCTTGAATCCAAATGAAACCGCCCGCCGCTCTTTCGAAGTTCGACGAACTTCGAACCTTTAGCTGAAAAGTTTTAAGTTCGTCAAACCTTTGACTTCAGAATTCGAAAGTTCGAAAATTTTCAAATTCTCTAGATAAATAAGTTTCAAAGTTCGAACATTGTCGATTTTTCACTCTAGGAAGTTCGAAAAGCTTCGAACTTTGTAGTACAAGAAGTTCGAAAGTTAGAATATCAATAACTTTTTTAGACTATCAAATTCAAAAGTTCGACAAGCATCAAACTTTACAGCGTAATAAATTCGGAAGTTCGAAAATTATCGAACTTTTTAGCATAATAAGATCGAAAGTTCGAAAAACATTGCATTTCTAAACGTGCAAAGTTCTGAATTGCGAAAAGCGTCGAATTTAGTTTAACAAGTTCGAAAATTCGACTTCAGTCGAATTTTTCGACATCAAAAGGTCGAAAAAACAAAATCTTTTGAACATTCGAACCGCTTGATTTGATGGTCGAAACTTCGGTTCGAAAAAAGTTCGCGGCATTCCTAATGAAGATTGAACATTTAATAATACAAACATTATCAGCTCTTTAAATTTATTGGAGTGGCATTTCAGAAAATATCTAAACAGTAAATTTGAAGTTTCTTTTTTTTATAACCTGGAATTTTATACTGCCAAGTCAGTTATCAAGTCTTGCTAATAAAACCATTGTAAAATAAGATTTACCTCCAAAATGTGTATTCGAAACATGCTTATCTTATGATACGCATAACCTTTTGATGTTTTTTTTTGTTTTTGTTTCTGATACAAAGCCTACAAAGGTATCACAAAAATCTTTGATCCTATATTTACCTAGCGTTATCTGCGCATTTTGTGTAACAGTATTTTTCTTGTGTTTTGATTTCACGCCTAAATTTGAGACTTCTAAATACACTGGTAACATTACTTAAATATCCGCTTAGAGAATCGTATCAATGAATTTTCAGGAACATGCAATCCGGGTCCTCAAGCAAGTGAACTTTCCTCGTAATATCACAACAATGATGTCATTTGCAATGCCGGTTCTTCACTACATCGTGAAACCTGGCTTTAACGAATCTGTTACAATTCTGGAGAACGCGACGTTTCATGTATACGAAGATTATGCTCCGGTGAGTTTTATTTTATGAAATATGTTTTATTTTAAATGGTGTACGTCCTCTTTTTTAGAAATTTTAAGTTTTTAGCAGTGCTTAGTTTGAGTACTATTTGTCGGGCATCTTAAGTGTAAACTCGAAAGATAAAACTTTTTTCGTGTAATTGGTAATTGTAATTGTAATTGGTGTTTTCATATCAACTAAGCGCGGCTTCGGGGTTGAATTTCTAGGTTTGCCAAAACAAGTTAAATTTGAAGGGTCAATCCTGAAATGACAAAGTTCGCAAAAAGCATGCCTGTGTTCATTTGATGTTTTTGGACAGTTGGGTGCTAGATATTCTTACTGTTGATGAACAAAATATTGTATATTATATGAAGTATACGCGACAGGCATTTCAATTCACAGCCGCATTTACAGAAATAAGACTTAATCGCATCGACTTTAGTTTTCGCATTAAATGCTGTCATGTAGATATCTATTTATTTAGTTTACCCTAAGGGCAGAAGGGATTAAGGAGGAGAGTGGGAAGAATAGTAATAAAAATACAAAAAGAACGAGAATATCATACTTCAACAACAGGGTACATAAAATTGGTCATAGATGTACAAAACGTGCATGGTCATTAATTGATGTCAGCGATATCGTTAAGTGGTTCCACTCTTTGGAAGTTCTGGGAACGAGAGTTATAATAAACGTTAGAGTGGCAGACAACGCTTTTGTGGTGTGTATGAAGGACGTTTTGAATACCGGATCGACTGCGCATCCAGGGACCCCGGAAGTAGATATTGAGAGGGAGGGGGGGGTGTGCTGAAGTCAAGCATTTTGCATTTTTACATTTCATTATAGGAGACAAGGGCTGGAGCCAAATTTCTGTTGTTTTATTTTATTTACTGTTTATTAAATAATCAAATATTATTTGCACGACGTTCTTTACTTAGCATGTGCAATTACTTTTGCTTCTTGCTTCATAACCAGGGTTGTAAAAGTTACTTCAAAAATGTACCTAAGATACAGTTACAGTTACTCATACGAAAAGGTACTTAGGTACGTACCTAGGTACTAGCTTAAAAATGTACCTAGGCACAGGTGCAGTTACTTTAAAGATACTTTCTTTATTTATTTTCCCCAAATTCGTCAAAATATATTGAAAGTAAAGCTTTTTATACTAAGGATGCACACAAAAACGAGTTCGATAAATGTGTTTTATTGGTGTCAATGTGAGAAATAAGGAAAACCGCATTGACATGAGCATTCTAGGACACGTTATCTTTTTCGGTTTCGGTATGAGATGAAGGAAGCAGGTCTCAACTTTCCCCAAACGGAGTTCCGAAGCGATTCGATAATTGGTGTCGCTAGAACGGCATCGCTAATCCACCGTTCGCTCAAACGAACACAGCCATTCGCTAAAGTGTCGTTCGATGCAACATTATGGGCGGGTCTTCGTTCGCTAAAACGTCGTTCGATCAAGTTAATGCCTCCCAGGTCGTACCCAACTCACCGTTAATCACGGCACATGGTAGTGTGTCAAAACTTTCAGATTTCTAGTTTCTACCATTTTGACGAAGCGTATAGAAAAGTACCTGTAAAAAGTAACTTCACTCAGTTACAAGTTACTAGAAAATGTACCTAAGATACAGAAACAGATATCGAGAAATGAAAGTACCTAGGTTTGTACCTCAGGTACAACAAAAGTACCTAGATACTGATTTCCAGTTACTTGTACCTAGGTACTTTACAACCCTGTTCATAACAACAGCAGGGAGTTTTAGTGGCTCGTACGAAATACAATTGCGGGTCGGAAATGCACACGCGTAGAACGCAATATTGCGTTTTGCGCATGCACTTTCCGACCCTCAAAGCTTTTACGTACGATCCACTAAAACTCTCTAATATTGCGAAAACGCTTATGCATAGTGCTTCAGACAATTTCAAAATTCCTACAAGGATACACAGCATTGCGAAATTGAGTTTGCGGAGAATCACGTTTATTATTCTTGAAATGTTCGTCCAAAAAGACATCCACGCTATGAAATGAATGAGTAAGCCAAGATATATACATATAAACAATGACATCTAAATAAGTATTTTGAAAATGTGCACAAAAGCGTGATGAAGGAAACAGATCCATATATGGGCCCGAAAGCGACGTGTGTTGATTCTCTCGAGGAAGACAAAAGGTCGCCGTTCGCTCAGCAGTCCTGGAGACAAATTCCTTGATGATGTCGTCCAGGTTGAGCTCGACGTTCTTCCTTTTTGAATGTACAAAATAAGGAGGTGTGTTAGCTTCCCCTGACTCATGCGGCTGCGTAGATACGTCTTAATTCGGCGTAAGGCACTAAACGAGCGCTCCCCCCAAAGCGACAGATGCAGGCACAGAATGAAGAAGTTTCGTGTATTTTACGACTTGATCCAGGAGGTCACGAATTTCGTCGGATTTTGCCTGTAGTGTCCTCAATATGGCGTCAATTGTGAGGGAATCAAGGTTGCCTAAAAGAGCCGGCAAAAGTAAAAACTGCGCAGAGAGTCGGGCCAGATCAATATCACATGCATGCAGCTCCCCTCTTTCGGGACATCTGTTGTGAACTGTCTTCCCCCAGAAGCGTTAATCAAAATGCTCTCTAGTTTTACTAGCTGCTTCATTCCAGGGCTATTCAAACCGCCGTTGAGTTTCACTCAGAATGCAGTCTACAGCCGCAAAGTACTCCTTCCGTAATGCTGCCTTGCTAATCGAGTACAACTGGCGGAGAAGGTTTGTTGCTCATTTCAAGCCTTTTTGGCGGTTTTGTCGGCCTTGCGCTGCGAGGGTCCTTCAAACCTAGCCGATTGCAGTTGAGCTCGCGCAGTCCCACAACTCTTCAAACGCGACTTCAGACCGTAGGTGGGACATTGCATCGCAGGGAGTCTCTGCAGCCTCTTGATACCTGCGGCGCGAAACGTTGAACGTTGCAGTACACTTGCAAGTTCTTCGCATGGATCGAACAAAGCTATAGAAATGTTTATTCCTAGCAGCGTTTCAAACATTTTCTGAAGCCTCTCATCACCCTTTAACATAGGCTTGCTGTTGTCTGAAATCGTATATTCTGCTTGTAGCAGCTTGTTCAGTGTCTCCTGAACTGATAGTTTTCAGCGAACCTTTTCATTGACTTCATTCTGACAGTCCACCTTGTTGGTCAAAGCGGAAGAAGGTTATTTGGCGTTGATCCGGCCTCTTCCGCCGCCTCGCTGACTGGAGAAATTACAATAGATGAATAAAGCAGCCCGACCGTTCCCAAGTGAGAAATGTTTCGTCTTCGCACTCCGCACCATGCCAGTAGGCCCAGCTAGGCCAAACGGTTGGGCATACGGCCGCCCTGCTTGCGGGAGGCGGCACAGCGGACCTCCCACGACCAACGCCGCAAGAACGAAGCCCTCCAAGGCTCGTTAGCTCGAAGCTGGTTAACTCTAACCGCGGTTAGAAGTTGACCGCATTGCCCTAACCAGGTACATCCTAGTACCTAGCCACGCTCGACAAAAACTGAATGCACAATTGCTTCGTTTCTTCTTATTATGTGGTAGCTCCCGGCACCTGCCTGTCGTAGCAAACTAATAGCCTTTTAAGAAACTTTTTTGCTGGTCCGCCACTGAAACAGGAGAGACTGGGACGCCGAGCCAGGACGAAGATCTCATGAACAGAGCTGGTAACGGAGAGGACGACGCGACGATGGCCGAACACTTTTAAGAACACGGGTGGATTCTGCCCGGGAGGCGGCGGCACCCCAAACCCCGGCGAGGCTCGCACCTTCCTCGTTTCGACCTGAAGAAGTTTGCCGTCATCATTCAACCCACAGGCCCGGTAGATCTGAAGAAGACTCGACAATTTCCCGCCAGTTGTTGGAGGTGGCAGGAAGTCAAGTAAGGGAAAATTTACTGAGTTTTACGGAGAACCTTAAAGCGAGTGCCATTGTTGTCAACATTCTCGATCGCACAGGCATGGAGAACATTTTGAACCTCAAGGAGCTGAAGACGGACGAGGCAAAACTTAAGGTGTACGCCTACCGTGCGACCACCGGGGCTATGCCGAGGGGCGTAATCCATGATATGGAGCCCGGAAAGACTACAGAATAAGTACTACAGAACTCCCACGCTGATGTCCTGGCGTCACGTCTGTGTAGCCACTTGGAAACAATGGCACTTTTTTGCTGACGTTGGAGGGTGAAGGAAATCCACAAGCAATCAAGTACTTCAAACGAAAGAAATTTGTGCGCTCATACTGCCCCACGGCAATGTTCTGCAATAGCTGCCATATGCTAGGGCACAGGTAAAACACCTGCATGAGGCAACAAAGCTGCGGCACCTGCGGAGAAATCAACAATCCAGAGCATAGGTGTCAACAGTAGTTTCGCGTTATTTGCGAGACCGAAGACCACATGGATTTCAGTAGGGAATGCGCGGCCAAGCTACAAGCCGATAGAAAACAACAACTGCGAGCGAGGGTACCTCTGCGTAAGGGCCCTGCAGGAGCGACAACAAGCAATAGCTTCGCATTGTCTTGCGCGAGGAGGATCTTTCGCAGCTGGCCACGGGAAGCCACGGAACTGCAGCCCTACCGTCCACCTCAAAGAAAATTACAAAGACGCCGCCATCACCACCCGATCACCAGCGATGAAAGCTGACTTCGTTTTTAGAGACTGTGAAGCCGCCCCAAGATAAGTAGAAGCGACCACGCGCAAGCTACAGGAGATCAACAAAATGGTGAGAGCGCTGCAACAAAAAGAGATGAGGCTTTCTAAAAAGGCAATGCAAACACGGAAACAGATATCCGCGGCTTTGAAAGAAATCGAAAGACTGGAAAGATCAACACCGCCGCCACCATCGCCAGCGTCTCTACTATAGCGGCAATTCAGCGGGGGGACCAAAGTGGCAAGCAAAGCAATGAGAAACAGCAGCTACAAGGAATCTGCAAACCACGCCGGTGGGAAACGAACCACTGAGACGGCGCCACAGAACCTGGAGGTTGTGAACAAGGGGAGCACCACGCCGAAGATAGAAGAGGCCATGAGAGAGTTTCAAGCACAGATGCTCTAGGCAATGTCGTAACACGCACAGAGGTTCCAAGTTGTTGAATCACTCCTGGCACAACATGGGACTCATCTGCGAATAAAGGAAAAGCAAATCCTGCAAGATAGGCACGCCCAACGAGATTTATCCAATGGAAATGCAAATGACTGCCAGGAAAAGCAGTGGAACATGGCATAAGACTGGCGGCTGAAGAAATTGACGCAGTGTTGCTTCAAGAGACAAGTGACGACGGGGTTAAGCTGTGTGGCTACAAATGTTTCTTCTCGCCGTCGATCCCAGGCAAGAAGAGGAAAACGGTTGTCGTCGAAGCGCAGGTCGGGCTGTACTTGTTGAACAGAGGACTGGACGCAGCACAGATTGATACATGCAAATTGAGCAATGGACACCATGAAATTCTAGCAGTGCGCACGGGAGTTGGGACAATACGGCTGATCTTGATCTCGGCTTGCGTGAGACCCTAGGTGATAACGCTGAGGAGGGCCTACCCGAATGAGGAGATGATTGTAGGCGGAGATTTTAATGCTGCGAACTTGGACTAGGGCTATGCGATAACGTCCCCAAGGGGCCAGCAACTGGCCGATGCATACGAGAGAGCCAACCTACTGATGGTGAACGACCTGACTGTGAACACAAGGTACTGGACAAACCGAAGATCCGGGGACACCGCACCAGACCTCACCCTGGTCACACACAGGGCGAATGCGACGTGGAAACTCTCAAAGGACCCGTGGGGAAGCGACCAATTACCCCATCAGACTTGAGCTGGCGGGAGTCAAGTGCGCAAGGGAGAAGAGAATCCCCAAAACTACGCGCTGGGACGACAAATTTAGGGAAAGCGAAAAAGTAATGGAGTTAGCCGAATTGACCGACACTTTCACTGCTGCCATGGTATAAGCAACGAAAGCGGCGACAGAGGAAAAACTGGTGTACACGGATGCCCCGACCCCAAGCACGCGACTTCTATCCCTATGGAACCAAAGAAGCGTCGCCTTGGATAAGTACCGTCGAACGAAGAACCCGCAACAGCGGGCTCAAGTGAACAACCTGAGAAATAAAAGGAAAGATCACGCGCGCAGACTGAGTAGTGATAACTGGTTCGCACTATGCGAGTCGTTTAATGAGCACACGTTGTTATCAAAAGCATGGGCGGTATGTAACGCCATGTTTAGCAAAATGAAGACGACGCACACGGTACAGAATAGGGCACTCGGACTGGACAAGACTGCAGAAGAGATCGCCGAGAAAATTGGCACGATGTACTTCCCATAACCGACTCTGACGCATGAGACCGAAGTTTACGAGCGCGAAGAAACGGATCCTATGGACCCGGTCATTGCCGACTTTACCGAGTGGGAGATGTAAGCGGCGATCGCCAAGGGAAGAACACAAAGCACGCCGGGGCCGGATTTCGTCTCCGGGAGCATGCTACGGAATCAGCCGGAGGGAGCGAGGACTCAGCTGCTGAAAGTCGTCAACGATGTGTGCAGGCTCGTCAAGTTATCGGCCGAGTGAAAACTGTCATGGGCGTCCCCCATAGCCAAGGCTGCAAAGGTATCTAACGTACCAGAGAACACGCGACCGATTTTACTCACGTCGGTCTTGTGCAAGGTGATGGAGAGGGTGGTGTTGGGTGTTGGCAAGACTCTACTGGATCACGGAGAAGAAAGGGACCTATCACCAAGATCAGACGAGTTTTCGGAAGCACTTGGGGACGCACAAAAGCTTGGAGCTCACCCGGCAGCGGGTCACGCGGCTCCCGGCAGCGCGCTATCAAGTCAGAATCATGGTGGCGGTGGACGTCAGGATGGCGTACAACTCCCTGCCGCATGCGCCCGTCATCGCAGGCCCAAAATTTCAGGGTATCCAATGACGGGTTCTCAACTTTGTGAAAAGTTTCTTGGTGGACAGAAGATACGCCATCAAGGTCGGCAAACACCTGGGAGCGGTCAAGGCGAACAACGTCAGGGTACAGCAGGGGTTAGTGCTGTCGCCAGCGCTTTTTAACCTTGCAATTACGCCGCTCCAGTGGGAACTACACGAGGTAGCCGGACTGCACTTTACAGTGTACGTCGATGATATCACCATTCGGACAAACAGGGGACACCACTCCAAGCAGCGCACGACTATACAAGAAATGCTCGACACCATCGAGTGATTTCTGCAGAGGGTGGGTCTAACGCCGTCACCGGAGAAGACTGAACACCTTCTCTTCGGCAAAGGAGCCCCGGCTACGGTGCCCATGATCTTTGACGGCAAACCGATCGAGAAGACCGACGAGCACACAGTCATCAGAGTAACTGTGAACATAACGAACAACAGGACGATCTTGATACGAAGGATGGGAAAGACGGGAGCAGGGGACATCGATCGTACGGAGAATTCCGCAGAGGCTGTGAGGGGCCGGAGAAGCAGTGGCCCGAACGCTGATCCGATCCCTGCTGGTGCGGAGAGTAATGTACGGCATCAGGTACTACCATCTCAGAAAAAGAGACATGGCCCGGTTGGAAAGACTACTGAACGACGCCAGGAGGTGCGTGGTAGGGTTATCTAAAAACGTCGAACTCACGACGCTCCCCGTGTGCGTCCCTTTTTCATCCTTTAAGGACCTGCGAGAAAACTAGATCTTTGTCGTGTTGTCCTCCTTGTCCCCACTCTCCAGGGTCAAAATGTCTATATAGGAACAGACCCACGAACTAAAGCTTTGCACACGCGACAGGGGAGAGAAATCGCCAACCTCGTGGGACGAGAGTTTGGAGAACTCCCGGACTTACCAACGCAACTGGCGCTATTGGAGCGAGCAGCCGTCGTTTCGACCGTGCCGATCCAAAAGAAGATAGGTACAAAGCGGTCAGAAAAACGAAGGCGGTGCGCGGACAAGCACCTAAAGAAGGCCATGGAAATTATGAAAACGTACCCCGAGGCGACCGTTGTGTACTACGTGGCTGCTGCGGTGGTTCAAAAACACGGTGACGGCGGCGGCGGGAATCAACCTGCGAGGTGGGGGGGACATGGGTGGTTCCCCTGGAAGCCGAAACCCCGGACGATGTGGAGGCACAGGCGGTACTCATGGCTGTGAAGCACGCCTATACAGAAGCGGACAAGACGGGACAACGAGGACCGGAACAAGCCAACAATAAAGATGATTTTCACCAACGTCCAAGTGATGAGGAGATGAAAATATCATGAAGACAGCCATCCGCGCAGGCGAGCACCACGGGATCCGCTTGCAGCTATGCTGGCTACTGGGGCACGCGGGCGTGGAGTGGAACGAGGCGGCCCACGTAGCTGTGAGAGAGAACAAGCGTTTTGTCCTCTCCAGCGCCAACGGCCTACTTTGACAGCGAGCAGACGAAAGCACTAATGGCTACAGCAAGTACACCCCGACTGCGTTGCGGCCAACGCAAAGGCGAAAACCAGATTGCCCCAAGAACAGTACCCCGTCTCCACACGAGGGCTCAAGAGGTACCAGACGGTGCTACTGAGACGGGTGAGGACGGGTAGTGCGACAGCGCCATATTGTCACAAATGACAATTGATGAGGCGACGAAAACTTAAACAAACTAAACGTTTAATGGGGCGAATTTGTGCCCAAAATAAAAAGGGAACAGAAGATAACAATAGAGCTTCGCGGGCGTCGATGGCGGTGTAACAGCAAGATCGAACGCTGGTGCGATACTGATTCCGGCTTGGCACGCGGAGCCATTTTTGTACGCGCGTGAACATCTGGAACAATCGTCGTAGAAGGTTTCATGCGTAGAACATTCTAACCTGAAACCAGCAAGACGGTTCTGGAATTTACTAGAGCATCACAATACAGCGTGAGCAAAAACGTGTAGCCTCAGCCAGGAATCGAACCCTGGCCTCCTACGTGGAAAGCAAGCGCGATAACCGTTAGGCCAGGGCGTGCTGTCTACTCGGTCAGCTGCGCTCGCGGCATTATACCCCCCTTTAAAAAAATGCATCGTCCCGATGCAGCACAAAACGAAAAGACAAATCCACAACAAAAGGACAGCAGAATCGCGAGCCACAGTTCGCAGTTCACAGTTCACAGTTCACAGTTCACAGTTCACAGTTCACAATTCACAGTTCACAGTTCACAGTTCACAATTCACAATTCACAGTTCACAATTCACAATTCACAATTCACAGTTCACAGTTCACAGTTCACTCGTCGACGAGATTGCAAAGTTCTATCGTTTGTAATACGGCTTCGGCCGGACGACGTGCACCACGTCGGGGCGTGGCTGACGTCTTGTTGATGGTCATGTTCCGCCGGGAAGAACTTCGTACTTCAGATCTCCGAGGCGTCGGATGATCTTGTAAGGGCTCAAAGTAGCGCTTCAGCAATTTTTAGCTGACACAGCGGCGACAAATCGGCGTCCATACGAACACTCTGTCTCCGGGCTGGAAGTGGACCGCGCGGCGACAAAAATTGTACCGGCGAGCGTCGAGACGCTCATGATCGTGGCTTCGAAGGCAGGCTAGTTGGCGTGCCTCTTCTGCTGTTTGACTGACCGCATGGACATCGTCACATCCGTCATTTACTCGCTCATGTGGCAGCATCGCGTCCAGCATGGTCGTCCCTTTTTTGCCATGCACCAGCTCGAATGGTGTAAACCCGGTTGTTTCTTGATCTGCGGTGTTGTCGGTGAACGTGACGTATGGTAATGCCTTTTCCCACGTCCTGTGTTCTACGTCGACGTTGATGAAGATCACGTCGGCGATCGTCTCGTTGAGCCGCTCCGTTAGCCCGTTAGTCTGCGGATGGTACACAGTGGTCCGGCGAATGCTGGTGTGGCTGAGACGAAGGATCTCTTGCCTGAGCTGGTCCAAGAACGATTACCCTCGGTCGGTTATCAAGACTTCAGGGACGTCAAGTCTAAGGAGAATAGATTCGACAAAAAACTTGGCGACTTCCACCGCTGTTTCCGCGTACCACGTGTAGCTGAAATGTCCGTCCGTTGGGTTGTCGTGGCACGCTTGAAAGATTTCGTCTCGGAGGCTGGTAGGGACAACTAGTGGCCAGGGAGTTTCGTTGGTTTCGAAATTGTTTCTGAAAAGCACACCTTGACGCAGGACAAAGCTCGATAGGCCCCGAGAAAAGAGAAGTGGGACTGAGCCTCCTCGACCTTCGAGGTGGTGGATCACGGAGCGAAGTTCCGTGTCGTCGCGATAAAATGCCCTCATGTCGGTAGCGGTAACTACGCCTCGCGGTGCTTTCCAGCGGGCATCGTCATCGTCGTTATGCTGGAGCCCTAGACAAACAGTCAGTGTCATTATGCTTCCGGCCGGACCTTTGCACAATGGTTACGTCGAATTCTTGCAGTCAAACACTCCAGCGGGCGAGGCATCCTGACGGATCCTTGAGGTTGGCAATCTGGCAGTGGGTGCGCTGGTCTGTGACCACGCGGAACGGGATCCCCCACAAGTACGGACGGAACTTGGTTATTGCCCAGACGACAGGAGGACATTCCTTGCAGGTCGTTGAATAATTTTGTTGTGCCTTGGACAGCTCCCGGCTTGCGTAAGCGATTACTTTCTCTGGTCCTTCTTTTCGCTGAACGAGTACGCACCGAGACCAATATTGCTAGCGTCCGTGTGGAGTTCTGTCTCGGCCGACTGATCACAATGCCCGAGGATAGGGGGCGACTGGAGCTTTCGCTTCAGTTCGTCGAACGCTTGTTTTTGCTCCTCTCCCCACTGGAGCTCCACGTCGTCCTTCGTCAGATGCATCAGAGGTGCAGAAATATGTGCAAAGTCACGAGCGAAACGTCTGTAGTAGGCGCACAGCCCAAGGAATCTTCGGACGGCCTTCTTGTCGGATGGTTTCGGGAATTCGGCGACAGTGAACGTCTTTGCAGGATCAGGGCTTACACACTGAGCAGTCACGACGTGGCCCAAGAATTTTAGCTCACCACAGGCGAATCGACTCTTGGAAGGGTTGAATGTCAGCCCAGCAGTCTTGATAGCCTGAAACACAAATCGCAGTCGTCTCAGGTGCTCGTCGAATTCGCTTGCAAGCGCCACAACGTCGTCAAGGTAGACGAGACAGCTCTGCCATTTCAATCCGTAAAGGACGGTGTCCATAACGCACTGGAAGGTTGCCGGCGCTCTGCACAGCCCGAACGGCATTACTTTATATTCATACAGTCAGCACCGCGTGACGAAGGCCGTCTTTACACGATCTCGTTCGTCGACATCAGTCTGCAAGTGTCGGCTCTTCAAGTCCATCGATGAAAAGTACGGGGCGTGGCGCAGCCGATCCAGGGTGTCGTGAATGCGGGGCAGCGGATAGACGTTCTTTTTTGTTACTGCGTTCAGCCGGCAATAGTCCACGCAGAACATCAGGGTTCCGTCTGTTTTCTTCACCAGGACTACTAGGGAAGCCCATGGACGGCTTGAGGGCTGGACGATGTCGTCATCATGCATTTTTTGAACTTGCTTCTGGATGATTTCCCTTTTTTTAACGGAAACTCGGTACGGTCGCAGATGAACAGGAAGTGCGTTGTCATTAGTAACTATTCGATGCTTCGCAACCGTAGTCTGGCGCACCATTGATGACGTGGCGAAGCACTCCTTAAACTCGGCGAGGAGGTCAGTCATCTGTCGTCGGTGGGGAAGGGGGAGGGTTGGGTCGATGTTGTGCTCCGAGGATGACGCTGTCTCGCGTTGCGTCAAAGAGGAGTCTTCAGAGATTCCGGCGATTGTGGCTGTGTCCTGGAGCTCTTTGATGTGTCCCACGGTGGTACCTTTTGTAAGGTGCTGAGCCTCTAGTCGGAAGTTCGTTACAAGGACCGTGGCGCGTCCATCTTGTAGCTTTGTTACGCCTCTGGCGACACTGATCCCTTTTCCTAGGAGCAGTTGGACATTACCTTCATGCAGGGCGTGTCCGCAGATTGCTGCTTCGGTTCCGACGGGCACCAGCACACTCGAGCGCGGTGGCAAGTTCACGTGCTCGGACAGTACACACACTGTGCCTGAGGCGGCCGACGTTCTTTCCTGAGCCATGGACGTCGTAACAGGTTTCCTCAGTGTCAGCTGGTGGGCGTCCAGGTCGATGACGGCGCCGTTTTCGCAGAGAAAGTTCATGCCGAGTATAACGTTTCTTGCACAGTCACGTAAACAATGAACTTCACGGGGCATGTTAACCGTGGACCTCGACGGGAGCGGTGCACCTTCCGGATGGTGTGATGAGGCATCGCCGGTACACCTGGTCAGCTTCCCCGCAGTGGCAACACAGCGGGCGTCGGTTGGCCGTTCTCGAGACGTCCGTCTTCCTCGGCGCAGGTTGCTCTGGGTGGACGTACGGCGGTTGCCTCGGTGCTGAAGGCTCATGTCGCGGCTGCGGCGTAACGGGCGTTTGTCGTCGGGCAATTGTGGCGTAGCTCAGCACCGGTTTTTCAGGAGCTGGATCGATGATGGGAGTCTGCGGCTAGAAAGCTCGCTGTACTTCCCCTCGAACCACCTCCGCAATCGAGAGCGAAGCCGGGCGGTTGCGAGCTGGCAGTAGCTTCTTGAGCTCGTCCTAAATGACGTCGCGGATGATCTGCCGCAACTGTTCGATGCCAACACCAGCGACATCGCAGCGAGGTGGTGTGACAGCCGAAGCCGTTCACACACCAGCGAGCCCTTGATAGTGGACAGCGCCGCTCGCCGACAGCGCTCGCTCGATGTTGGTCGCCTCGACCACGAAGCCGCCAACTGTCGATGGGGGGTTGCGGATAAGTCCACCGAAGACTTCGCTCTTGACGCCTCTCATGAGGAAGCGAACTTCTCCTCGGTGGCTTGCGGGTCGGGACGTGAACACAGTTGTAGCATGTCTTCAACGTCGCTGGTCACGCTTTCGAGGGTGCTTGAGTCAGCGTCTGGATGAGGTCCTCCGCCTTCTGTGGGCGGTGTTGGTTCGAGAAGGTCCGCTTCAACTCGGTGGCGCAGATATCCCACGAAGTGAGCGAGGCATCGTGGTTTTCAAACCAGTGCCTCGCGGTGCCTTCCAGCGAGAAGTAGAGGTTCTGGAGGCGTCGCTCGGTGTTCTATTCGTTCTGGCGGTCCACGCGCTCGCAGTAAAGGATCCAGTCCTTGACGTCTTCACAGGTTTCGCCATGGAAGGTCGTCGGCAATAGGGATGCGACGGGCAAGTACACGACGGGAGCGGCGGCGGCGGTCTCGTTTTACTGGAGTGTAGTGGTCATCGCAGGATTCGCTTACGGTTTTCGCTGAGGGTCCGGCAGTAGTCCGCATTCTGGAGACTGGCGCCGGTGACGGCGGCTTGCTCGAATCTTGGGTTCCTCCACTGGTTTCCCTTGTGCATTCAAGCTTGCGCTGCGGGCCCTTCGGAGGGATATGCTGCACGAACATGCGGTACTCCGCACCTCCACCAGAATGTCACGTATGACAATTGATGAGGCGACGAAAACGTAAACAAACTAGACGTTTAATTAGGCGAACTTGTGCCCAAAATAAAAAGGGAACAGAAGATAAAAACAGAGCGTCGTGGGTGTCGATGGCGGCGTAACAACAGGGTCGAACGCTGGTGCGAGACTGATTCCGGCTTGCCACGCGGAGCCCCTTTTGTACACGCGTGGACTTCTAGAACAATCGGCGTAAAGGTTTCGGAGCGTAGACCATTCTAGCCTCGAATCAGTAAGCCAGTTCTCGAATTTACCAAAACATCACATTACAGCTTCAATAAAAACGTGTAGCCACAGCCAGGAATAAAACCCTGGCCTTCTGCGTGGAAGGCAAGCGCGATAACCGTTAGGCAACGGGCGCGCTGCCTACTCGGTCAGCTGCGCTCATGGCAATATCTTCTGAAGAAGTTCGCCGACGAAAACAAAACACGGAATCATCCCGATTACGCTCCGGAGGCCCTAAGCACTATCTCTCCAGGGGGCGCGGTGCCACCGGGGCCGAGATGCGCTCCGATAGCAAACCGAAACTTAGAAACCCGTCGCATTTTCGCAGTTTTTCAGAAAGCCGTAAAATGCTTCGCGTGCCTTCTATCGTAAAGCAATATGTTGATTTAGTGTTTCTTGATGATGCTGAGCAATTTTCCAATTGAAACCATGCCCTTAAACACAATATTAAAAAAGTTAATTACGCAAAAATAAATAGCAACCTAATTATTCCGGGCTTTAATCATTTTCCTAAATTGGCCCCTGGCTCAGGACCAAAACGACACAAGCCGTTTTTTTGTTGCGACGAGTAATTTTCGCAATATCGAATTTGTCCACCTTTTGTGAAACACCCTGTATATGAACGTGGAGTTACACCTCGTTGTACCTGGGCCTTTCTGTTCCACCCCCGATCGTCCCTGATTCGCACGACTTGACCCTCAGGAAGAGGAACATGTGTAGATCCCCGATTGCGGCGCTGAGAGCGCTTCTGTGCTGGTGATGGGGCCCGTGGCACAAAGTCGGGAATGGGAGACCGCGATCTCCGTCCCATGAACAGCTGGCTCGGGCTCCGGCCATCGTCCAGGGGGTTTGATCTGTAATTTAACAGCCCAAGTAAAAAATCTTCGTTGCCTTCAAACTTTTTTTCTTTTTTTTTTTTTAATTCGTTCAACTATCTGGACTCCTTCTTCGGCGAGCCCATCTGAGCGAGGAAAGCGAGGGCTTAAGGTTTTGTGTACGAAGTCGTACTTGTGAGCGAATTGCTGAAACTCGTGTGAGAAAAAAAGGTTGGCCATTATCCGAGCATAGTTCCAGTGGTATTCCATGTCTTGAGATTAAGCTGCTAAGCTTCTCCACCACAGTTACCTACGTGACCTCCCGAAGTTTTTCGACTTCCGGAAAGTTATAGAAAGCGTCATAGGCTACGCGGTAAGAGGAACCAGCATACTCGAAAGATCAACGCCAATAGACCCATTCCAAAATGCAGCCTTGCCACTTTGACCACTATCATTATCTGGAAAATGGCGTATGTGCTATGCTAATGGCGGCCTTCTGTTTACTGATGAAGGAAGAAGTTGAAGATGCTCCTAAGCAGATGATTCGAGGCCTATACATTCTGGACGTGAGCGCGACGTGAAACAGGAATTGGATGCAAGAGCTGCAGTAAGCGTTAATTTCTAACTTGGGCCCATTCAATCTGTTAGTAGCACACACTCCGCTTCAAAGCCAATTGGTGTATAGAACTTCAAGCCGTCTATGTGGGTTGGCGCTTCGTTCTGTCAGGATGCATCTGTTTCGTCATCGACAGTGAAAGAGATTGAAGAAGAACTGTAGAACGAAGGGAAAATTCTCGTTTACCGTTGACTTGCGAAAGTGACGGTGCCCCCCAAAAATACTGCAGACAACAGGGTGATTGTCGCCTTTAGTACGGTAAAAGTTAAACTACCACTTGAGTCACCAGATGGCAGTGAATTCCGGAAAGGGTCTATTCGATTCCACGGGAGGTCAAGAACTGACCGCATAAAAAGTGCTCACTTGGCAGCCTATACGCATACTGCTGACAAACCCGACATCGCTGAACAAGAGACTGGTTGTCGTCATTGATACCAGGCCAGAAAACCAGTTCTCTTGCTCTGGCCTTAAACTTGCTAATGCCGAGATGTCCAGCGTGAATTCTTTGAAGATATATTTTCTCATGCTGTGAGAAAAGACAACCTTCGTGCCCTTGAAAAGAATTCTATCTACTACTGTTAACTCCCCTTCAAAGGCCCTGTATAGACCTTGAATAGGTCTCTGATGTTCAAGGCTACTGATTACTTGAGCAAGAGTTTCATCACTAGCTGTCTCAGCTATTCAACCCCTACATTGGGGCTCCTATCTACGCTGTGAAGGGGGGTGGTCAGCGAAGCTGTGGTATCACCTGCAACGATTGCCTACTGCACTATACAAAATGCCGCCGCCGATCGCAGCACGCAGACCGGGAAACGACCTACGAGAACAATTCAAACTTGAGTGTCAACAAAATAACAAATAGAAGAAAATGAGAAGTGGACACACACAAAAAAGCAAACATTTTTGTTTTGCTTTTTGTATATTTGACCCCAGCTAAAGCAAAACGTCGAGGTTGTTTTTTTGTGTTGTCAGTCCGGCACTTATTGCTCTCGCGAACACTCTCTGTAAGCGAGCATTTATAAGCAGAGAACAGTACAGGAAACGAACTAGGAGCTGGATGACCTCTCCAAATGCCAACAAAGTGTCCCCCAACGTTGAGTGCTTTTCTGAACGCAACCTACTTGAAGAAAGTGCGACCACTGCCGTGGCTACTATGTGGGTTTTCTATGTTATCCATTCACTCATATTCGTGTCCCAAGTTCGTTTATAATGATGCGTCTAAGGTGCGCCGCAGGATGTGATATTCAGCGATGTCACTATTGGCGAAGCGCTCTGACCCGTTTGTCACCCCCACACCATAGTGTTTACCCAACACAAGGCCTGTGCAAATGCCCACAGGCCTTGTGGGTTGTTCGTGTCATCTTTTTTTTTTAATAGAGCACATTGTAATTAGAAAATACCGACAATTAGTGAAGTGACGTTAAGTGCCGGATCTCCCCCGAAACCAGTCGTCACAGGATGCGAACTTGACCGACTTGGGCTTTTGTGCTGGGCACCGTGCTTGCTGCATTGTTCATGCATGCCGGAGTGGTAACAAATGAGCCCCTCCTCCCCCTCACCGGAGAACACGAACTCCAGGCGAACGCTGACGCCGCGTTCGGTTAAGTCAGCCGAGCGCTGAGTCATTGTATTTGTTGTCCCCATCCATCTAGTTCTAAAGTTAACCGCTTGGGGCACCACGGTCTCATCTACGCCCCAATAGCTAAAGCGACCACTTTCTTGTTGTCCCAGAAATGTTTTCTAACATCTATCAGTGATATTGCCACGCGCGTTGCCCAGCGAGCGCGTGGCCGAATGGTTACCGCGCTTCGCTCTCGCGCGGAAGCTCTCGCGCAGAGGCTCCGGGTTCGATACCAGAAAGCGTACTTCTCTTTTATCTATTCCTAAGTTCGAGAATTTTGTCGTCTGATCGAGTTACGAATGTTCTACGCGCCGAACTTTCTACGCCGAATGTTCCAGAAACCCACGCGGGTACAGAAGGTGCTCTGAGTGGCGGCCCGGAGTCAGTCTCGCCCCAGCGGTCGATCCTGCTGTTTCGCTGGCATCGACGCATGCGACGCTAGCCTTTTTCTATTTTGTTTTGGGAACAAGTTCGCCCCATTAAGCGTTTAGTTTCTTCAGTTATTCGCCGCCTCATGCATAAAATAGCCCTACGATACTCTTTTTTTTTTTCGTTTTGTGTTGTTGCGTGCTAATAAACCATTCTGGTAACACAGATTTGCGTAGCTGCATAGCTGTCGTTGTCAATGACGTTGATACAAATTAAGCAATGCTGAAGTATCTTCAAAAGTAACTGAAATACATTTCTAAGTATTTGTACTCTACTCAAGATACTTTACAGTGAAAGTAACTTGAATAGTATTTTTAATACTTTATGAGGCAGGTATTTAGTAACTAAACTTAAATACTTTTATCGAGTATTTTGTCCAACACTGATGGCAAGTTTGCCATAACGGGGCAATGACATCAGCGGCAGTCGTCGTGTACACGCTCTTGGAATAAAGTTGGTGCGAATTAAAGTTGGTGGGATCTAAATGGGTACAAAAACCTCTTTCCTAGGTTTTGGCAAATGCTAGTTACAATAGATTACCGATGTATACACGAGGTCCAAGGTGTGCGAAGGGTTTCGGATAATCGCGCCAACGGTTACAGAACATGCCCGGGTCATGTAAGCAGAGTTATATTAAGTTTCTCCTAGCCAAATTGGGTTGACAGGATATTATTCACTAGCTTATGGCTCAGGATGTAGGCGAAAACCATGCCCGAGAAAAGGTTCCACAAGTCGTATGGTGCGTGGAAAATACAAAGACTTGTGTTACAAACTGTACACCGAGAAACTCGGATATTATAATCTCGTATCTAATTCCGTTCTAACAAGTTCTCAGACGGATCAGTTATTTCGTAACCCATATTGTTGAAACTTTATGCGGCAAATGTTCACAACGTTCGTGTAAGTTGGTTGAGAATACACAGCCGTCGCAGTGCTTGAGACATTGATAGAATCGTAAAATTTACGCACCCACTGATTGGCCACTCATGTATACCAGAATACCGGCCAACGGAGCGATCGGCTTGTATTCATGTAAGCCATTTAGCTGTGACGCAGTAGTGGTCATTGCAAATTTAATAAAAGTAATGTTGCGAAGAAATGTATTCACGGTAAATTATAATGCACGAATACGTGCTAGCGAGTGATTGAATTGCAGCGATTGGGTAATCGCTCAAAAGCGCACAGAAAGCACAGCTTCACCAAACACCAGACCGCACGGAGTGCTCATCGTTATTTTCACAGAGCAGGACATAGACAAAAGAGAGGGAAGGAAGGCTGGGTGAGCAGCAGTATCAGCGTGAAGCAACTGAACAAAGACACTGAAGAGAGGCATCATTCAAACTGATTATCTCGCGCAGCGGGAGCCTAGCGCTTACTCGGTCGTCTTTCGTAGCGCGGCCCGAGCTGACCGTTGAGGGTCGCCATAAATCTCCCCCCAATAGAGCGATATGAGGAGCCTAGGTGACGCACGTGGGATTAGGTGCATACACAGAAGGTGGCGATGAGGCACAAATGATTGGGGGCTGGCGTAGGCAGGGCGGATTTCATGTATTCACGCAATCAGTGGCAACAACATGACAGCCGTTGATGAAGAAATTGAAGGTATGTGCAAGATGATCGAGCACATTAAGTGACCCATTCCAAGCCGGCGCCAGTAGTCGACGAACCCGGTAGCACCACCAGAAAACGTGCCAGCAGGACTCGAGGGCTTAGCTCACGAATACATGTTGAGGTCTGCAGGTTGAGCGGGAAGACCTGGTCAAACCAAAGAGAAGGATCGTCGGAGGTTTGCAAAGAAGCCGCTTGGTGGCGGATACTGGGGTGAAGGTAGAGAATAAACTGCAAAAAGCCGTAGGAAGTCTCATTGAAGCTTCCTACGCAAATCGGAAAAAAAACACTTCTGCAACGATAGACTAAATAAACAGTGGCATCGCTGCCCGGAGGACATAAGTCTCCGACTTTTAATTTCAAGTGCACAAAATCACAGCTATCCAGGAAGATTTAAACACTGTGAAAACGCTAGTGAATGGTATAAAATGCGACTCGGCAGCTGTTCGAGTCGATCTGCCTAAAATGAGTAACACAGTTGACTTAGAAAATAGAATGCGGCGACACCATCTACCAAATGGTCGAAAACAGTGGAGTTGCTAACCAAATTTAAATCATTGTTACCTCGTTGTGCTAAGCTGCATCTTTAAAATGACTTGGTATATTCCCAACTTAATTTTTGTCATCTAGTTTGGGGAAATACGGCAAAAGCAAAAATAAATAGACTACATATTTTACGGAAGAAAGCTGTGCGTGCTATTGCCAATGTTTCATACAATGATCATACTGAACACTTGTTCTCATTGTTTATTATAAAACTAATTTCAAATATTTACAGGTCCCGACCTCTTGTGGCGTACAAGAAGTCTACGCGGTTTAAAAATAACGTTTTTGAGGAATTATGTAACCTAGTCCTTTTCACTTGCTCATATCAATCCGCACTAAAGAAAAATGTTTTGTTTTCACCATCACATACATTATACTCTAACAACACACTAAATTACCAATTAACTACTTTATTATCGAATTATTTTTAAAAAGGCGTTGATATTCATGAAATGACGCTGGCTGAGGTACGAGCATTATTTTAGGTTTTTTTTCTTAGGTACGGCTAAGGCATAGGGATCACCGTACCGTTGTATATTACAATCAATGTAATAACTTCCTTTTTATTCTTCCTTCTGTATGATCTGTGGTTTGTACATTTAAAACAGTGTCCTTTCTCTCATTGTATCTATTTTGTTTATTTTGTGATATTGCTTGGGAGTCGCCTGCTGTAAAGGGGGCCAGGACCTCCGTCAAGCTGGTGCGGCAGCTTTTTGTGTTGGTCCCCCGTTTCAGTGATGAAACAAAATAAATATTTATTATTATTTAAAGAATTGCCTGAAGTTGAAAATGAGGCATGGTATGACGCTAAAGCCACCGTCATTGTTTTGCAAAACAAATCCTTGGAATTAATTTCGGGGAAATCGAAAGCGCCCACATATTCGACCGACAACTGCAAAGTTCGAACCGATCAATCATTGTGAAATGTTTTCGCTTTCAAAACAAAGAGAAGTGCTTCGTAATACTTTCAAGTCAAAGAACGTCACACACAAGATTAAATTTCTGTGGAATTTTTTTTTTTATCAGGTACAATTTGCGAGGAAAAAATAATGGGAATTCGCAAAACGATTTCGAGAAAGCGAGACGAGATACAAACTGACCTACAACAAACAACGTCTGGGTACACAAAGATACCTTTACGATTCCGACAATAACTCAGTTGTCTCGCCCCGTATAAATTGTTTACTGACATCGGAGAGAAAAGGGGACAGGAGAGTGGGCTGGGGCATATAGGTACCGGGAAAGTTAGCAGCTGAGTGAAGCAGGGAGTCTAAGATTTCTTCACAGTGCTGCGGTGCGCCTCTCGAGTTTACTATAAACAGTTTTTTTTTTTTTGCTATATCTGGTCTATTCTTGACAGGCATTTGGGCTCCGATCTATTTGGTGGCTATTTAGACATCCCTCGCATAAGTTGAAATGGTATTCTGACGTCCATGTCCGTAATGAAGAAAGATCACCGCTAAAACGTATCAGTAAAAAACTCATCGAAGGAAAGCTCAGCGCAATTTTATCGCATGCAGATCTTTTCAGCCTTTTAACGGATACAGGAAAACCTCCCCTGAAAATCTGTGATATGCAAAATCAAAAAACTAATGAAGCCTTCATTAGTTCTTTGATTTAGAAAACGTTAGAGAAACAGTTATAAAAATTAGAGAAAAACATTTCAGCTGACCTAGGCTAGGTCAGCTGCAATCTTTGTTTTTTTTTCCTGCAATAATGCACGCTACAGATATTATTCTTTTTCTGTTAGCTTTTTGTAACACTTTTTGGTTTGTCACAAGCAAACATTTCGTCGACTCATTTCGCAATGTCATTGCTGAATTCCGCGGAATAAATCTCTGCCAATTTTACATAAAACACGCGATGACCGAAAGAGTGGCCGGTCCGGTCGGTCCACTCGCGCTAGACTGGTTGTGCGCTCTCGTGACGGGCGCTCTAAGTACACGCGCGCTAACGTCGCAGCGCTCTTGAGTCGAGCGCGCTAACGTCGCGGCGCTCTAGTGTCGCGCGCTCTAACGTCGCGGCGCTCTAGTGTGGCGCGCTCCTACGTCGCGGCGCTCTAGTGTCGCGCGCTCTAACGTCGCGGCGCTCTAATGTCAAGCTCAAGTGTCGTGCGCTCTAGTGTTGTACAGCCAGAAAATAGAATGCGAAGACATCATCTACCAAACGGTCGAAAACAGTGGGGTTGCTAACCAAATTTAAATCATTGTTACCTCGTTGTGCTAAGCTCCACCTTTAAAATGCCTCGGTATATTTCCAACTTAATTTTTTTCATCTAGTTTGGAGAAATACAGAAAAAAAAAAAATAAATAGACTACATATTTTACAAAAGAAAGCTGTGCGTGCTATTGCCAATGTTTCATACTATGATCATACTGAACACTAGTTCTCATTGTTTATTATAAAACTAATTTCAAATATTTACAGGTCCCGACTTCTTGTGGCGTACAAGAAGTCTACGCGGTTTAAAAATAAAGTTTTTGAGGAATTATGTAACCTAGTCCTTTTCACTTCCTCATATCAACTCCGCACTAAAGAAAAATTGTTTTTTTTTTCACCATCACATACATTATACTCTAACAACACGCTAAATTACCGATTAACTACTTTATTAAACGAATTATTTTTAAAAAGGCGTTGATATTCATGAAATGACGCTGGCTGAGGTACGAGCATTATTTTAGGTTTTTTTTTCTTAGGTACGGCTAAGGCATAGGGATCACCGTACCGTTGTATATTACAATTAATGTAATAACTTCCTTTTTATTCTTCCTTCTGTATGATCTGTGGTCTGTACATTTAAAACAGTGTCCTTTCTCTCATTGTATCTATTTTGTTTATTTTGTGATATTGCTTGGGAGTCGCCTGCTGTAAAGGGGACCAGGACCTCCGTCAAGCTGGTGCGGCAGCTTTTTGTGTTGGTCCCCCGTTTCAGTGATGAAACAAAATAAAAATGTATTATTATTTAAAGAGTTGCCTGAAGTTGAAAATGAGGCATGGAATGACGCTAAAGCCACCGTCATTGTTTTGCTTAACAAATCCTTGGAATTGAATTGGGGGAAATGGAAAGGGCCCACATATTGGACCGACAACTCCAAAGTTCGAGCCGATCAATCATCGTAAAATGTTTTCGCTTTCAAAACAAAGAGAAGTGCTTCGTAATACTTTCAAGTCAACGAAAGTCACACTCAAGATTAAATTTCTGTGGAAGTTTGTTTTTATCAGGTACAATTTGTGAGGAAAAAGCAATGGGAATTCGCAAAACGATTTCGAGAAAGCGAGACGAGATACAAACAACGTCTGGGTACACAAAGATACCTTTACGATTCCGACAATAACTCAGTTGTCTCGCCCCGTACGAGCAGCGAACCTATCTCACCAAATGATTGATGCGCTGCAAACTGCACAAAGTCTTGTCACTCTGCAAGTCAGAAGTACTCTAATCTCACTGCCTCTGCTAATCTCTCCTTTGCCGTAGTAAACTTTAGAAGCACCCTATCAAAACAAGATGAAGTGGAAAGCATCACTTCCCCTAGCGAGCCAAATGCTATTCTTTGAACAGAGACCTGTCTAACTCCCAACGTAAGCAATGA
The DNA here is from genome assembly GCA_013358835.2 of Ixodes persulcatus. NCBI lineage: Eukaryota > Metazoa > Arthropoda > Arachnida > Ixodida > Ixodidae > Ixodes > Ixodes persulcatus. The sequence goes on from JABSTQ010009376.1 coordinate 369,214, forward strand.
AGGACGAATTTTAAGCCATCCATACAATATTTAGCGGAAAGCGAGAGAGCTCGATAGGGGTGGCGGTGTCATTATCGCTGTAGAAACACATATGTTAGGCTCTAAAATAAAATGCTCGTCTGATATTGAAATTTTGCGGATTGGTTTGAAACTTGATTCCCGCAATGTCCTATCTGGAGTATGCTATCGCACATCTGATTTTAATCGCAGTTTTTAATATTTCTTTGTATCATGTACTTGAAACAGTAACTAAAAATTGTCCTAATCACCACTGCTTTTTTGCTGGCGGTTTAAAGTACCCCGAACTAAATTGGTCCACGTTGACGCCCGCCTATGACTGTGCGAAGATTCAGCAATGTACGAAGTTCCCTCCAATAATAATTGTGTACAGCCTCCAACGAATGATCACCATGCCAACACACAACAATGCCATATTACATTTTTTACTTACTACTAATTCAGAATGCATCACATCTGTCACTGTTATGGAGAATATAAGCGACTATACTATGATTCATATCGATACATCGCAACGAATGAACCGCTCAATAGATATACTTAAAACGATATCCGCCTTTTCACGCACCAACATTGAAGGCATGGCGTTGTCAATAGTGAAATTAAAAAATGTACTATAATTCATCTAGCGATGAAAGGTCCGTAAGCGAAAACTTGGTTGTAATAAAAACACATACCTACAATTACTAACAATACTTGTTTTTAAAACCTCAGTTCGATGTGAACACGCGTCACCCTGTTTTACGAGCAGTGTAAAAGGAGTGGTAAATAAAAAAGGTGATTCTCAAATATGAAAAACAGTAATAATTTCGAAGTACGGTCATCATTTGACACTTCCTGAAAATTGTACCAATATAAAATAAAGAAAGCAAAATTTATTTTTGTAATGTTTCCGCAGATATTTCTTTCTGATGCCAAAGGGTTTTAAAAAATGCTTGACCCCAAAAAATTTTGAAAGAGCCCTGCATTTCTAAAGAACGTGACAAAATTATAAATGATGACCGGGGAGCTAATATGTTAAATTCATTCTTTTCCAGCGTCTGCACTCGCGAACTGTTCCCACTTCCCACGTACTGTTCGTCTTATAAGGAAATGGTCATGCACCTCGTTCTTTTAGTCCCGAAGTAATTCTCAAACTAGTATTAAACGTGCCAAATTTCTCAAACTAATAAAACATTAAACCTAAAATATATTCGCTAGTTCTTTTTTTTAATCAAAACCTAAATTTTAGGGAACTACCTTCCGACTGACACTTTGTACAAGTAAACCCGATCTTTGCATCAGTTATCAAATAAAATCCACCGATCGATCGTCCTATTATCAAAACCAGTGTACCTTGTAAGCTCCTGGAACATGGTTTTATACACATATCATCCTATTCCTAGACCAATGTAAATTCTTGTTTCCCAACAAGCAAGGTTTCAGAAAAAAATTCTTCTTGCACCAGCCAGCTATTCCAGCCCATCAAAGATCTTTATTTTAACGATCATACCTCAGTACAAACTGACATTATATTAATAGATATCGCCAAGCCATTTGATACTGTTCCGCACCACCGTCTACTTCTGAAACTCTCTCTTCTCCAGATCAACCTATTAGTCGTCAGATGGATAACATCATACCCAACCAACAGACATCAGTTAGTGTCAATAATTAATATTTTTTCTACCTTTTTAGGCTTAACCCCAGGTGTTCCTCAAGGTAGCGCTCTTTGGCTCCTACTTTTTTATTCCATTTTAATGATCTTTCATCCTCAATCAAATCTACCATTCGACTATTTGCAGATGGCTGTGTTATTTATAAAAACATCACTTGACCAACAGGTCATTGCATCCTGGGGCTCTTGCTGGCAAATCAACATTAACCCTAGAAAATGCAAACAAATGACTAATTAATCAAACTCTAAGAAATAATTCGTTTGATAAGCGTTATTAACGCAGGGACAAGGATATTTCTCAGTCTATAGGTAAAAAAACGTATCATGGGATCACTATACTGAAAACTTTACCTCTAGCTCAATGAAATTATTAGGATTCATAAGGTGGAGCCTCTATTTTGCTCTTTCAGCAAGGATATTGCTCGGTTATGAAACATTAATTCGCCCTAAACCTAAATACGCCAGTACAATATGGTATTCATATCAAACCTATCTGATAAATTAGAGTCTGCGCAAAATAAAGCAGCTCACTTCATATTAAACGATTTTTCACCTGATTGCAGTGTTGTCACCTTAAAATCTAACCTTGGTATTCCTTCATTAACAACTAAGCGCCAAACTAACTGGACGTGCTTTTTTATGGCTCTTGCTGAACCTCATAGGTTTAAAAGGAGTATTTTATATCAGTTCATTGCGTTTTTCTCGAAACGATAGCTCGTGCAAACTTCAGCAATATCGCTCACATAATAGGCCTTTCATGTCTTCTCCCCTTATACTGAGCCTTACTGAATAGAACAACTTAACTGAACAAATCGTGACCAACGAAAATCTTCTACTGTTGAAGGAACTCAGTTAGCATTTGTATTATCACTAATGTGTGCACACATTTGTGTAAGTTTGTGTACTTCGCTTTTATAGTAATTTTATGCCAGTTTGTAAACGATTACAATGATCATCATGTATTCCCTTTTGCCGATGCTCCCCCCTCCTGTAATGCGTCTAAAAAGACGCCTTTCAAGTGAATAAATGAAATAAAGAATAATTCTTCACAGAGGGGCAATAGGAACCATAGGCAGGTTGCTTGCCGTGCAGCCTAGGTCTGCCTTGAGCGCCGAGAGAAGGCCCACGAAAGTGAGAGGATAATCGGCCCTAAGATCGCTCGACTCGTAGGTGGAGAGACCCGCCTTCAACTGCCTGTGTAGTCGTTCCACCATTCCATCGTTTCATAACTGGTAAATGGTGGTGTGAATATGTCGAACGTCAAAGACAGTTCCAAACGCGGCAAAGAGGGCGTGCTGAAACTGTCGGTCTCTTGTACTATTTGAGCGTGTTGGTGCTTTTTAAACATTTAGAAAGTGGAGACACATAAGGGACGATACAGACAGGACAAACTTTCAACTTCAACAACATTTATTTTCGCCTTCAAGCCCAAAGTCCGCCCGCTCCGTGGGAGTTCGGGAAAGGGAAATCAAGGGGGAAGAAAAGGAAGCGGAGGAAGTTGAGGCGGTTGCCAAACGAGGAAGGGAGAAGAGGGAAGGAGGCTCGACTGGATGCGCGGGATAACGGAATGAAAGCAAAGGCCGCTTCTGCCGGTGACCTTGTCGCCTCGTCTAGTCTGTCAGCGTTCGGCTTCCAGTGTGTACCTCAGAAAGATAATCTCCTTTCTTGAGAGCGAAATGGAAGGGGTGCTTATGGTTTGCGGGCTTGTCGCCATCTGATAGGCCTAACTTATTTCTCTCCCGACTCGCTCGCAGTGGTTTCCCATGGTTGTCGTGCCGGCGAAATTAGGAGCGCAGCCAGGACATTTTCTACCGTGAATGACGATCGGGTGCTGAGAATCCGAGGCAGCTCTTTGGGCGTCTATTTGATGTTCTCGGAGTCGGTCGTTGAGGCATCGCCCAGTTTGCCCGATGTACCTGGCCCCGCAGGACAGGGGGATCGCGTACACTTCCTCCGTCATGCAGGGACCCCCACAACCCAGCTGCACCAAAAAACACGCAAGCAAGTTCACCGTCTGCATGACGGAAAAAGTGTACGCGATCCCCTGTCCTGCAGGGCCAGGTACATTGGGCAAACGGGGCGATGCCTCAACGACCGACTCCGAGAACATCAAATAGACGCCGAAAGAGCTGCCTCGGATTCTCAGCACCCGATCGTCTTTCACGGGAGAAAATGTCCCGGCTGCGCTCCTAATTTCGCCGGCACTGACAACCATGGGAGGCCACTGCGAGCGAGTCGGGAGAGAAATAATTGAGGCCTATCGGATGGCGACAAGCCCGCGAACCATATGCACCCCTTCCATTTCGCTCTCAAGAAAGGAGATTATCTTTCTGAGGCCCACAATGGAAGCCGAACGCTGACACACTAGACGAGGCGTCAAGGTCACCGGCAGAAGCGGCCTTTGCTTTCATTCCGTATCCCGCGCATCCAGTTGAGCCCCCTTTCCTCTTCTCCCTTCCTCGCTTGGCAACCTCCTCACTTCCTCCGCTTCATTTCCTTCCCCCTTGATCTCCCTTTTCCGAACTCCCACGGAGCGGGCGGGCTTTGGGCTTGAAGGCGAAAATAATTGTTGTTGAAGTTGAAAGTTTGTCCTGTCTGTATCGTCCCTTATGTCGTCTAAACTTTCTAAATGTCGAACTCTCTCGGTAGTTACGACTGCACTACAGCTGAAACGAGACAGTATTTCGCAAAGGCTGTAGGGACCCTCTCTGCTGTCAAATCAGGAACAGGGATTTCCCGGGACCATCGCGTGAAGCCGTTAACACACGACTGCAGAAACCGGGCTCGTCGGAATGAAGGCAGAGGGGTTAGAACGTTGAGTTGAGCGTGTGCGAACTTGGTGTGCTGGGAGATATTATTTCGCTGGAAAATATGTATGGTCCGTTGTTTTTGGATCAATCCGAACGAAAATTCGAAAAACATTCGCCGGTCAAATTTCTGTTTCTACAGATATATAGAAAAACTATGTCGGACTTTCGAGGTCACAAAACAAAAATACGGCGTTTTACAAATAAGCTTTCAAGAGCACAGAGTCAGTAGTCCTGAGAATTTGCCACTTCAGTTTCCTTTAAAATCTCGAACTACTGACAAAAGGGTTTTGCCCTTTAGCTCGTCAAGGTTTCTTCAGGAAATAGTTCACGGTATCCGGTTTTTATTTACGTATATTGTTTCTGAATTTTTAAAAATTGAGATTACAATAAAATAAACTGTGAATTTCAGAGAATCGGGAATCGAACAAAAAAAAAAAAACTCTTCTAAGCACCAAATGTTCAACCAAAAATAAACTCCAAAAAACGCCTTCTAAATTTCATGAGAAATGAACTCCTACAACACGTAATCCTATATACATATCAGGCAAGTTCGTACCCAGCGGTGGACATTGACATTCATACTCGGCCAGAAACTGAGAGCAGAAATAAAGTTTTGCAAAGCGAGGATTCCCGGGTGGCTCTTGTTGTGCAAGTGGACAGACAGAGCCTGACGCATGGCTTGTTCACAGAATCGGGTGTCAAACATTGATTGGTGTTTTACACGTGACGGTTGCTGAATGGCGCGAGAAGGGGACGTCAGAGACGCGGAAGATTTACGAAGGCGCTCTGGGTCATCGCCCTGAGCGGCTACTATACTCCTCCAAGTCCACTGCATGTTGAGATGAAGAAATGCTCACTACACGAGAAAGAGCGTAGTCAGCAGAATTTCCGAGGCCGCTGACATGGCGGAAATTGACGGTAAACTTTGTTGAGAAGCAGAGGTGCCGGACCTCACACGCTGTGTAGTCGCTCCAGTTTCGGCGAAATAAAAACATCAAGGGTTTGCGATCAGTAATTACGTGGAAATTCCCACACTCGTGGAAGTAGAAAAAGTGTTTGGGGGAAAGGCACACCACTAGAAGTCCCCGTATGAAGGCGTGCTCAGCATGTGTGAGGTTGCGCTCGAAAATACGAGCGGCTACCAGCCAGAGAGGTTCTCTAGAAGAACAACGCCGACAACTAGGCTTGACTCACGAGTGTTGAGTCGGAGTGGAGCGTCCGGAGCGGGCTTGTTGAGCATTACAGCGTCAGCGAGGGTTTTTTTTTGCTGCACAAAGCACAATCTGCACCTCAGTTTTGTCCCAGAGACGCGGTGAACATTTATTTTCGTGGTTAGAAGGCCACTCAGTGGTTTTAGTAACTGTGCACAATTTGGCAGAAATCGGCGACGAAAATTCAGTAGCCCGGAATGTTCACGCAGCTTCATTTAAGGGGCCCTGCAATAACTTTTTTACTGGTTTTTAATTTGCACCGAACCTGAGCGCACTGAACGTAGTAACTTAATGAAGCTTTTCTTTTCTCAAATTTCGCTTTATTTTAAAAGTTATAGGCAAATTAGAATTACAAAAACAAGCAAAAAATAACCTCCTTCATGACGTCGTAGGCCCCGGCTTGAGTGGCCGTGAACTAGAGGAGGGGTAGTGGGCTCATCGAGCGTTCACGGCTGCCGCACTCCGTGTCGACGGCTCGAGGGGGCGCCACTAAAGCATGTGTTGGATAGGCTGTATGAAGCGGGCGGCCAGGGCGGCTCGCATTGCATTTGCTGCGCGATTAAAAACTAATTCGGCATAATACATCACTGGCCACCAACGACAGCAAACACGGGGTAAAGATCAGATCAGAACGGGAGCCACTTCGCGCTGCCATACCGCCAATGGCCAAATCGCCAACCAAGCCCGCGCCGTAGGCCTTCGGAACGCTCGGAACCGGTCGGATTTTCGAGCCGGTATACGATCGCAGCACCGCCGCGTACATCCGGGTTTTTTCAACGCTCGCCGTTCGTCGGGGCCTTATCCCACTAGCCCTTTCTAGTATGCGCCGTTTTTTCCGTCGCTTGGTGGCGGGTATGTCGACGGGTCATTTCTTGTTTCCGTACTTTATAAACTGCATTTGTTTCTTTTCTGATCTAAAATACTGAACAAAAACTAGTTTCATACATAAATGAAACGGTTCGCGACACTTATATATTGTATCTCGACTAAAACAAAAGCTTTTAGCGGCTCTGACCAGTAGTCAGCCCAGGACCAAAGACATCACATTTCGCGCGTTTTCGTCAACGCGGGTCGCCCTCGTAGGCGGAGGAGGTCTCCGCGTCGTCCGGTTAAAATATGACGTACTGATATTTAGTTACTCTCTCCGTGCCCGCTGGCTTTCCCGAACCCCAAGAGACGTGGAAACCGCAAAAAAGGCAGACGCTTAAATATGATTGCAGGGCCCCTTTAAGGATGCTGGTTGAGGATAGTCAGGAATTACTTTCGTATTCTAAAATCTAAAGTCTAACAACCTTTTTAGAGCGCCCCGGCTAGAAATAGCATTATTTCTCCTTTTTTCAAAACTAGGCACTTTCTTCACCTTCTTCTTTATAGTTGTATATAAAACCGTCAGTTGTGAGTTAGCGCCTTTCCTGTCCACTTCTTCGTCTGTCCTTGTCTTAGCGCTATTTGTAATTTAGTATGCTACCTGAACGTGCGTCGCAGTTTGATGATAAGCGTGACGGACCGTTGATCGTAAATGATAATAGGTGAGTTTCTGATCGCTTGGAGTGGGGAGGTCTTTGCGTCGATGGTCGAAGGAAGTGTGCAGAAGCACGCTGGCCTCGTCTCCACTGTACTCAAGACAGCCCTGACCAGCTCTTGACGACTACGTAGAAGCGACTGCCTTCCTGATGAGCAGTGCTACTTGCACCCACCAGTGCCTGGGCGTCTAGTTTCGTGCCCTAGAGCAGGTTTTGTCGCACTTACCTGTATTGTTGCCGAAAATACGGTGTTATCAATCATCTGAAGCAGATTGTGCCATACCTGAATTAATGTTTTTTTATTGCTTTGGACAACGGGAGCGGGAGCCCGAGCGGTGGTGGGAGCGAGACCATTGTTAGTGACACCGGGTCAAAGGCACAGGGGTGGCAAACTGACGGCCAATACTCCTCAAAACGAGAAAAGCTAGAGTATGTTTTCGTTGGTGACTGACCAGTGACGGTGCTGATGCTACACTGTAAGCATATCTCGTGCATTAGGTGAATATTGGGGTAAAAAAAACACGCTATTTACTCAAATTGTAATAAATTTACACGTTGAGTAACGGATAATTCGTTCAAAAATCTTGCGAGGTTGTAAAAAACGTGTTTTGGTTCGGTCATACACGCATAACCGTGTAGCCGACCTCCAAAACACGCATCACACCCGGCGACGACCGCACCATTGCCGGCTATCGAAGCACTGGAATGCTTGGGGACAAACCTAGAAAGGACCGTGGAGGCAAGTGCCTCGGAAAGAAACATGTCTCGGAGACAGATAAGCACCAAAAGCAATTAGGCCATGTGGCGGGACGGGGCGAAACCCGCGATGGTCGCGTGCTGCCATTGATTGCGGTCGATGGCAATGCGGCTTCCCTCATGTCGCCCATGTTTGTATTTATTTAAGGTGTCTTGATAATAGTCTCTTACGCACAACAAATAAAATAATGGGTCTAATTACTTGTTCTAATAAGTTAAAATGGATATAAAAAGCGTGTCCTCGATTTGAACACTTCACATTGCAGTTGGTTTCGTTTTGGCTTCAACCCTTCAACTGCAACCGAAACGGCCATGTAACACCAGGAGGGGAGGAAGGTGCCGCCGCTTCCCATGCACCCTCCTCGGAATTTACTGCGCACCGTGGTGACCGCCATATTAAAACATTATACCAGTGTTGCTGCATCTGTAGGTCACCTTTAAGCTAAAGCTGGCGGAGAAAATCTGGCAACGGCGCAACGCCGATGTACGCTGGAAGCTAGAGCCGGTTTGCTTTCGTTGTTTTTGTTTGGTCGGAGAAAATCTGGCAACAGCGCACGTTCAACATGGCACCCGTATTGTTTTTGTTTGACGGGACACGAGAAGCTCCGCGGTTTGCGATCATATGTAGCGAAGACGTGACCGGAGAAGTGAAAAGACGGAAAGTATCATTCGTAATCGTCGTGTGTGCTTTGAAAGCGAAGAGAGTCACAGGGTCCACGAGTGTGCAACCACAAGGCCAGCGTTCACGACAGCGCTGCGTTAGACTTCCGCGATATCGTTCTGTTTGGTGCAACACGGCGATGCGACAAAGAGCTGAAACGTTCGTTGCGTGTGGTGCAGTGCTTGGATGTAGAAACCCACACTAACACGGAGCGCAAATTGGTTGTTGTGGGGTTGAGGTTGAACGGGTTCAGTCCCGTCGTCTTCAGCTGATCCGGTCCAGCTGGTCCGGGAGGACACAGAGAGCATTTCTAAAAGTAGATCTTCCTTCGTTCAGTTTCAAAATGTGGAAGATTCCCGACGCATACCGTGAGTAAAAAGCTGCGGGCTTCTTCAACAAAATTACGCCGTTTTAAGTGAACAATGGACTCCGGATCGATTGTTGTCCTGAATCTGCAGTTTTTATGCTTCGTGTTGTTGGACTGCGTTTTCACAGCGACCAGTTTGCACAGCGACGCGTACCGCTCGAGTAGATGATTGGGTCCCGCAAACGACCGGTTATACAGAATTTCAGAGAAACTTAAGTCGCCACCGATATTTTCCTGTAAATCTCATGTGAGTGTGTCGCGCTCATCATGCGGTGTGAATAAATTAGGGCAAAATTTCCTACCTGCCCACAGATGCATGAACTGAGATCATTTTTTTACTTAGTGAACATAGTGCTTTTTCTTTATTTTGGGAAAAGGCATTGGTGCATTTATTATGATGCAATCACTATAGAGTTGAGAAAATGGCGGGAAGCGAGCAAGCTTTCCCAACTTTCTCTCTTTTCACTCTGGCACTGCCCCTAGTTTCAGTTTCAGTAGGCATACCTACTAGCAGGTACAAACTGCTCTAAAGCAGGTAAAAGTCTGGGAAGTCAGGACGGTGCGAACTCCGTGTTTCGCGCTGTTCGCTAGGTGACTGGGTAAGTGCTTTTGCGAGGTGCGCGAATATGCAAACGATTTTGCTATGCCCGTCGTTTGCGTCTCTCCAGCAAAACGAATAAGATGATCTACAGAGGCGCAATCGCAAGCCAAGATTTTACGATAACAGTGCGTTTACTTCGATGGTCCGTGTAGTTGTATTTTGCCCTGCTCTCTACAACACCGTGTCACGACGAAGAGCTGGAACGGTATGGTTTGTGCTGGCCTACCGGTTAACAGAAACCCGCATCTCCCGCATCGGCACCGAGTGCACTTGGGTTGTTGATGCTCAAGACTTTAATCCGCGGCTTGTCGCCAGCTGATCCTGCTGCTCGACGTTGAGGAAGCGGCGAGAGTGACCTCTGAAGTAAATGTAAATCCTCGTTTATCCAGTTGTACGGCGTCAAAGTATGGAAGATGTCCAACGTGCACTGAGGGCGGGAACTACGAGCGTTTTGCCTTGCTTTTGTAACCAAAACCGGAGCAGCAAGATAACTGCCTTGCGTACTCCAAAATGACGGAAGCAATAAGTTTAAAAAGCTCGAGTACTTCACCGGGGATGTAGGCTAGACGGTGCACACTGTTTAAACGCTTGCAGTATCCTACGAGTGGTACCAGAAAAGCGACGTCAACAGAGAAGGAGCTCACGATTCAGCATAATACAGTGTCACGGGCCCGTGAAGCTTCAAAGTTCGGGATGGTGGCAGTATAAGAAAAAGCGCTTTAGCGCCACACCAGTGATCACGAATAACACCGGTCACAAACTCCTAAGCTCCACCGCTCCACTCGGCACCGACGCGACATACGACAACAAACTGCATCAAAACACCCCAAAACTGAAGGCGTCTGCTCGCGTACGCGTACCTGCAACTAGCGAAAGTGAAGTGTTGGGCGGACGCCCTTCACAAGATTATATAAAACATGCTTTGCGTAAAGATCATTTCCATTTATTATTGAATACATAATGAAAAACCTAATAATTTTTTTTTCTATCAGATTCAAGTTAGTCGGACTGCTCATAACACTGGTCAAGCAAGAAAATAACAAAAATTTGAACTTTTTTATGACCGGTTTGAGATTTGTTGTTAATTCATTGTTATTTGTCGCAACGGACTAACATTAGAGGTTTTGTCTCCATACTTTTTAAATGCGAACAGTTCTTTCACACGGCTGTTCATTGCGCCGTGTTTTGTGTCTTCTTTTATAAATCTGTAACGGTCAGCGACCAAACAGCTCACCCGCACATGTCAAGCTTATATGCGCCGCGGGAAGAAAGGAATGTCAAGTAGGAAGTTTCGGGCGCCGTGTCATTGTAGTGTTTGTGTCTATGTCGTTGCTGTGTAATAAATGATGCTCGTGTTGTCTGTGATGTAGGTAGGGTTGCTGTCTACTCGTGATCGTTGGTAGCGTACAAACAGACCAGTTTTTGTTTTTCGTAAGCTGCTAAAAATATCACTAGGTGGCGCAAGTTACCGACCGATTCTAAATATTTTGCTCGTTATGTATCAATGCAAGTTTGGCATTCGTTTGTTTGTCTAGCAGTTGCGTCGCAGCTGCCGATCGTCGCTACGCCTAGGTGGCGCGAGTCGTTGACCGATTCTAATATTTTGCTTTCTCGAGTCATTTATCTATTCTAAAAAAGTTCGGCATTTGTTAATCTGTCTAGGAGTCCCGTCGTGGCTACGACGCCGCCGACGCACGTACACCCGCCGGCAATATGAAGGTGAACGCCGGACCGTCGACCGCTCCCTGCTATCAGCGCCATGACGCGTCTGCCGTGGCAGCCACGTCTTGGCGCTGATAGCACGGAGCGGACGACGGTCCGGCGTTCACCTTCATATCGCCGGCGGGTGTACGTACCTTTGCACGTAGCTACGTCCGCGTCCGACGCTTGGAGACTGTTTACTGTGTATAAAAGATATCGAACGAGAACAAGCGCCGTCCTGTGTGCTCTCTCTTGGGCAGAAAGGCGCGCGGCTTGCTGGGCTTGTCTCTCACCTGTTCTCGGCTGCTGGCCGCCATGTCTTCTGAGCAGCGCGCTCAGCCAACACGCTCAGCCGTGTTTCGCGGAAGAAAAACGCGGTGTATTGTGTTAAGTTACACGGCACCTCACGTGTAGACGAATAACACACATGGCTGCGTGTAAAACGAACACGTTTTGACGTGTCCGCTATGGGACAACGGTTTACACGTCTAGGCGTGTTATTTTTGCTACCAGTGTAGGAAACCATGAATGGTCTGTGAACTTCGGTAAGCAAGCTCTGCGAGCTTGTCTGGTTAAATCTGCTTTTTGCGGCCGATAGCACAAGAGCCACGCTATCTGAAAGGTGTTAGAGAAACCACTCATGTAAAAGGTAGTTGTTGGAGTCCAGCTGGTGGTCTTCCAGCAGCTGGCGTATTCAGTGGAGAAATTCCTGAGTGGCAACGAGCTAAGGACAGAACGAGCTGGTTGGTAGGGATAATTAAACTTGAGGAAGAAAACGAGAAGAGACGGCAGCCTGTTGCACTCTTACTTGGCCTTGCGGTCAAGGCTGGCTGCCTTGAAATTATCGAAGGGGTAGACCGGACCCGGCGATGCGAGAATGTCAGCCATTTCCTCGGTCACGCTGGCTGGCGAAAAGTAGATGGCATGTACCTCGTCTCCTCGCCGACGGTGTGCCGGAGACCAAACTGTACCTCAATTTGCATAAGCCATACTAGGGTATGTTTAGGACAAACTAGTGGAAGCCAAATGGCCCATCGCCATGAGGACTACATTGACACGAAGAGCCTTGGATTGGCAGCGTTGGCCATTGCAAGAACAAGATGAAAAGAGCGAATTCAATGACGGGTCAGCAAATGACAGAGGAAAGCAGTCTAGACAGGGGCAGGATGCGAAATAATTTTATGAGCCGGCTCAGCGTGAGCCTAGCGCCTGCATTTGCGTCTTTCGTTACTCTAGTAGAGCTGGCCGTGAGGGTCGCTGTAAATGCAAGTTGGTTATCAATCTTCAAACAAAGCGGACAGTGACGCCCGTGCTCGTTTTCAACCAAAAATGTGGTCCTCAGAGCAATCGCAGTATAGGTATGCACACACACACACACACGCACTAACCGGATCCGTTTTCCACGGTCATTACCCTCTCAAATATTGCTTCTGCACAAGAGCCCTTCAAAAAAAATTGTTTTTTTTTTCCGGCCAGTTTTACAACCAAACACTTTGCGTCGTTGCCGCTCTAAACGCACTGAGATATATTTAAGATGAGGCAGTGTTCCTGCTGTACATTGGTGTTTTATAATAACTATATCTAGAGAATGTTTAATATCAGAGGTTCTGCCATAATACCTTTCTTCGTACACAAGCGTGGAATTTAAGCTTATATCAATGTCTCGTAAGACGAACAACATTTCTCTTGTTGAGGTTTTTCTTTTTCTCAAGCGCGTGTAATCATATAACTTTTTGTTTGTTTTACAAATCTGGAATAAAATGGTGGATACTTTTTCTCGTGAACTTGTATAAGCTATTTATCTACGAATCGTTGTCCAATGGGCTGGATAAACCCACATTTATGGTAATTAAAAGTGTAGCCTACAAAACTGTTATCGTTACAACGAGAGGACACCGCGACTGCGCATTCCAGAATTCAAGTATGATAAGGCCAGTCTGCGAAGAACGAGCCGGCCTCTTGGTCACAGCTCTACAAGGAAGAGGAAAACGCACAAATCATTTGTCTTTTTGCGAAGTCCTCCTGAACAAACGTTTCAATTTTAGATATTGTTTAAGGGTGATTTGCTATTTTCGGTTAATTTTTTAGTTCAGCATATTTCGAAAAGTGCACAGCCCGATAAAATATTTTCGTAGAAAACATATTGCTGTGAAAGTGAATAAATATTCGACCGCTCACTCTGCTTTTTATTCTTCTCTGAAAGCATTGCGGCAATTACATCAGGAAACATCTTCAAGAACAATTTGTTTCGACGTTAAGCTTTCCTAATCTGCGCGTGTGGGACGTGCCTGACACGCTAGCGGACAAGGTAAGCGATTTTGGCTAGTTCTGCCTGTCCTAGAAAGAGAGTGTATTCACTGAAGCGGTGCTAATGAGCAAAACAGAAATCAAGCACCTCTGTACAGCTTCAAGACACGACGATCGCTCCCTGTGTTTAAACTTCTCTGCATTACTGGTTACCCCCAAACGATCATAATTATTGACTTAGCGAAATACCCTAGTAAAAAAGCCATTTGTATGAGAAATGTATTGTGTCCAATAAACACATATGAATTATAAAAGATATATAAGAACATAAACGAACCATATTAGAACTATATAAGATATAAGAGAATATATAAGATCCATAGAAGAAACTTCTCACAAGTTTTTTTAAATGTTCTTATAATCAAATACTCGGCCGGCTAATATCAATTGTGGTGCGCAACGGGTGGCTCACATATCGGGACAATTTATTTATTATGATATGTTGTGTGCTCTCTCCTCTTCCACGCTGCTTTCGCACTGTTTCTAATATAATATTGTTTTACTAATTAGCTCGACTCTCCACTTTACTAAAGTAGGTCTTGCTTTGCAAACGCTTAAAAAAGTAAGAGCTCGACTTTTGTACATGAACACAGAGCAGTTTGGCACAAATGTCTTGAAAGACGAAAGAATAAAACATATCGGGACGGACACACACAGACAGGAAAGTTCTTTCGTGTCCGGTCTGTGCGTGTCCGTCCCTATGCGTTTTATTTTTTCGTGTTTCAAGTCTAAATTTTTAATTCATAAATGCCATAGCATTTGAAGAAAAAAAATTGGTGGTTTCTTTGGGGGAAGTTTTTATTCATTCAATGACACAGTTTAGAACTCAAGTTGCTGTGTTTTAGTTAAAATACTCCGCAAAATATATTTTGAATTCCACTTTTTAGATTGATTTTAATACATGAAATATTTAATGATTGGCATTTTTCACAAAAACAATTACGTGTATGAATGTTAAAGACATTTCTTTACCGAAGGCTTTATGTTAAGCTGTTTCTTCTCGTGAGGAACACGGCCTTTAACACACTATCCGTCGTATCACTGATATATTGGTATATAAAACATATTAAGGGCACTTTCATCATCCCACGTGTTCTACCTCGAAGAAGGAAATAATCCAAGATATGCAGACGCTTTAACTGTACCTGATCGAACGAAACAACGCCTACCAAGCTGCTGAAAAACAAAACCTTTAGCGGAGCCGGGATTTAAACTTTAGGGCTCCTGATATTCGGTCTGGTATGCAAACCACTACCCCAGTTGGCTTTCTTTTTTCTTATTTCGTACATAAAAACAGACTACCCGGGTCCTTTGGGCAGCCGTTGATTAAAAATCTCTCATGTGAGACAGTTTGTCTAATATAGGTGCCCATACGTGCGCATCATTCCCATTTGTATCGTATACACTCTTCACTTGGGTCACGAGATCAGTGAAACACATGGGTGCAGTTTTCGGTCTGGGCTCAGGATTGCGTACCATCATTCGTGATTTCCAAAGGCCGAACAGGGCAAAAACCATTATCCTATCATAGGGAACGCCTTCATTCGCGTCTACAGGCAGAAATCGAATGAACTGCGCAGTTATACACAATTCTTTTTTCAAAGTACGTTGAAGCACATCCCACATAAAGACCGCATCCCAAGAATCAATAAACACATGCTAAATTGTTTCTGGTTGTTTGCATAGCAGGAAATTAACACCCCATGGCACCGTTATACCCCGTTCTTCCATCATCACTTTAACAGGTAATGTGGCGCTGTGCAGTCGAAAAAAGAAAGATTTAGCAGCAGGGGGAATGGCCATCTCTTTTACGCGGACTAGGACATCCTTACCTTGCCCATTCGCATACATTGTCGGATACTGCGGTGCAGGAAAAGGCTCTCAATGAGATCACGCGGCAGTTTTTTGCGGGTTACTGTAGACAGGTACTCAAGCGAGTACCGCACCATCAAAAATTAAAATCACTCACAACTTCTTTAACAAAGCCAGCCATTTTTGCAGGGGGACCAATTCGTGAAGAGACAATGAAGGTTGGCAAACCAGTCTTGTCTGTAACATGACCTGAGGAATTGGGTTTTTCTGGTAATAAAGAAAGCGTAAGACAGTCTGTCGAATAAAAAGCCCTAGACCGCCTTGTGAGACTCGTCGAAGATTCGACGCAATTGGTTCCGGCACACTTTTCCAGATGAACACTGCGAAGACCCTGTGCTTTTTTGAGTTCGAGTGCAACGTAATACTTGAAGCACATACCACAGCTTCGCTACCAAAAACACATTACAGACCGTGGCTTTTGTAAAGATATCGCGATTGCACCACTTTTCTGTTCGTTCTCTTAAATCGCCTGCCACCTGTGTCCAATATTCGGTACTGCTTTGCATGTGCTCGAGCGGTTCGCCGAGGTATTTACCGGACGCGGATCTCCATTGTATTCCTTCAAAAACTGACGGCGTTGTGGCCCATTCACCGTGCTATACAGCAGAGCATTTGTTTCTATTTACTACAGCACCTATTGAGTCGCAAAAAAAGGTTACACAACTCTAAGGCATTTGCGACACATTCCTTGTCGCTACAAAAAACAGCTACGTCATCCCCGTAAGCTACAACTTTTATTTCCACGTCACCCATATAGAAACCTCGTACTCGCTTGGACCGAATAATGCTCAAACACAAGGGCTCTAAATAAAGAGCGAACAAGAGTGGGGACAGTGCGCATCCCTGCCGCACGGAAGAAAGAACGCTTATTTTACGAGTCAACGAATTGTTTATCACTAACCGCGTTGTGCAACCATTATATGCCATTTTAACCCCATCTAAAATAAGCTTTCCGACATTAGCTCGGATTAGAATCTCCCAAAGTACTTTATGACATACCCGATCAAAGGCTTTTTCTAAATCAATCTGAACCATCCCAACCGGATTCCCCTCATTAGACGAACATTCTAAAATAGTCCGCGCAATGTGGATATTAGTCTGAATCGATCTGCCTCTGATGCCGCATGTTTGGTGCTCTCCAACCAAGTCGGTGATAATAACTTTGCAGCCTTTCGGCTAAAAGACTTGCAAAAATTTATAATCCACGTTGCTCAGGGCAATGGGTCGGTACCCACTGACACGCTGTCGGCTAACCTCGTCATTCGATTTGGGGATGCGTACTGTATGCGACTGCAAAAAAGAGGGTGGCAGCACTTCAAGCTCGTAGGCTTCGCGTATAACACCAAGGAAAACGTGGAAAGTTCTTCTTTAAACTTTTGATAAAACTCGGCACAAAGGCCGTCTGGACCAGGAGTTTTGTGGGCCGACAAACCGTCAATCACGTGTTCTATTTCAGCCAGCGTAAAAGGTTGTTCAATAGTTTCCTTACTGTCTTCCGTTAGGACGGGTGTTATCTGAATAAGATTCCTGATGGCTGGCACATCCTCAGGCATTTCCCGACACCTAAACAAGCTCTCGTAGTATTCAGTGAACTAACAATCAACAACGTCTTTATCATGGCTAAGAATACCGTCGTGCTCAATGGCTGATATTTCTTGTGACAAAGCAAATTTCTTTTCATCCGCTATGGCGCTCAAAGTAGGCTGTTCACCCAAAAGAAACTTCTCAGCCCTTGCGCGCAGTACCGCACCTCGATAACGTTCGTGTTGATACTCGTCTAGCTTTGATTTTATCTCTTTGATTTCTGTCGCGTTTATACACGGGTTATCGCATTCGGCTTTCAGCAGGTCAAGCAAATATTGCTGCATCACTCTTTCCTCCTTCCTTGCGTTAATCTTTAAAACGGACGACCTTTCCATTGCCAGTTCCTTAACTTCTTGTTTGAAAAATTCCCACTTTTTTATGCAGCTTATATCAGTGTTACCACACAATTCACCTAAAACTCTTTTCACGCCCGAGACAAATAATTCATCCTTCAAGAAACCGACATTCATTTTCCAGAGCTTCCCAATTGAACCTAAGCGATGGTTTTCCTCCGGTTCCCAATGTCACTGCTACCAGACTGTGGTCGCTAAAGAAAAGTGGTTTCACATCGTATCCTGATATGCTGACAGTCAACTCAGCAGAAACATAAATCCGGTCGAAACGTGTGTCATATAAGTGGGAACGCATCTGGCGTTATATGGCACAAGCGCTAGCTGGCTCTGTTGACTGGCAGATGAGCGTGACTCGGGTAGCGCGGGACTGATGCGCGTGTACGGTTGCGATGCGCGCGTGTGGGGTGTTACGACTGACTCCCTTGGCTCCGTCCTGGAGTTGGCCTTCACCTGTCGCCAACGGCAGCAAAGCCTATTGTCACGTTGGGCCCCGGCGCGCGCCACCGGCGCTAGACAGTCACGTTCAGATTCCCGAGACCGACCCTTGAGTCATCGGGCCGGTGGTGACCTTCGAGGAGGGCTCCAAACACAACAAGAACGTCTTCCGGAGGCCACGAGACCATCTGGGACCGCCAGCCTTCGGAAGGAGAAACACCAGCGTGCGTGTGCGTGCCTGTGCGTGTGTGTGGGTCTTTCGGTGTTGGGTTTCAGCAAGAGCGTCGACTCCTTGCCACCGAAGCGGGGCAAGAACGTGAAGGGATTGCGTCATCTGCCTTGGTGAAAGAACACCCAGAAATTGCATCAGCCGCCCCGAAATTCAAACACCACGTGAACACTCGAACGCAGGGGAAGGCTCCTCTCTCGCTCCGCGGGCCTTCTCGCCCTCGGAGGGTTATATATATAACATGGGCTCAGAGAGCCCGAAGTCGCCGACTGCCGACTGCCGATCGTCGATTAACCAGTCGACCATGCTACTTGTATATTAACTGTACATAGAAGTTCTACTTCAGTAACCCCACTCCAGGCCTGTTTCCTCGGGGCCATGCTAGCAGCGAGCCACAGCCCCGAGTCTTGGTTCCGCACCTGACATCGTCACCTCCCGAACGCAACAGGGGGCTCGAGGTTGGTGGTTGTTCGATAAAGGCTACCGGCGTAGCTGGTGTTCCCTTGCGGCTCCTGTCTCTGGTCCTCTTGACTCGACTCGGTACACGACATGGTGGCAGCGGTGGGATAGAAGATCCTCTACCGGCTCCGAGGACCTCAGAAGCGACAACAGGGTTGCCAGCGTGACCTCACGGCCAGGCAGGAAGCGAACCTGTGGCCGAACCACGCCATGCCTAACGACGCAAACGGTTCGGGTTCTTCGAACACCCAGACCAGCGGACGGGCATCCTTCTTCAATCCTTTCGCAGTCGAGCTCCTGGAGAAGTTGGATTTCCGGAATCCTAACGACTGGAAGAGATGGATAACCCGGTGGGAACGCTACCGCATAATCTCAGGACTCCATCTCCGGGACGCGACGACTCAAGTCAACACGTTCCTTTATGCTATGGGCAGAGAGGCAGAGGATGTTCTCTCCTCGCTCAACTTGACCGAAGATGAGCTCATCGACTAAGATGTAGTCAAGGCCAAGTTCGACACCCACTTCATTCCTAGGGTGAACATCATCTTCGAGCGAGCCAAATTCAACTCGAGAAAGCAAGAACCGGACGAGCCAGTGGAGGTCTTCATCACGGCCCTTCATAAACTGGCGGATACTTGCGAGTATGGCTCTCTGCGGGACGAGCTCATCCGAGATCGCATCGTGGTAGGACTGCTCGACCCAAAACTCAGTGAGAAACTCCAGCTGGACGCTCAACTTACATTGGAAAAAGCGACCACGACAGCACGATCGTCAGAGACAGTTAAGCGGCAACAGTCAGAGCTGCGCAGCGCAAAGACTGGAAGCGACGTCCTCGATGAACTTAAAAGACATCCGCGAGGAAAAAGCGGAAACAAAGATACCCAACGTCAGAGCACGTCGCAAAACCAAGGACGTCCTAACAGTTCAACGTGGACATGCCGATGGTGTGGCAGTTCGAAAAAACACACCCAGCTTCAATGCGCTGCGAGAGGCAAGAAGTGTAACGCCTGCGAAAAGCTAGGCCACTTCGAGAGCGTCTGTTTTTTGAAGCACGCGATAGAAAATCGAAAATCACAAGCACATGGGCAGAGACTAAATGAAGTCTTCCTTGGCGAGCTGGTACACTCAAATATCGGGAGCCCCTGGTTCATCACAGCTAAAGTGAACGAGCGGGAAGTAAAGTTCAAGGTGGATACAGGAGCGGACGTCACGGCTGTCCCTCCTAGCGTGTGCGACGCGACAACCTTGGCAGCGCTGGAGCCAACAAGAACGGATCTTTTTGGAGCCGGGCACTCTCCACTCAGCACACTCGGCAAGTTCAAGGCAACGATAACCTGGAGTGGGCGAACAACCAGAGAGACGATCTACGTGACCGACCGGCTGAGATACCCTCTGCTTGGACGAACGGCTATACAAGCCCTTGAGGTGCTGCCAAGCTTACACGAAGCCAACGCTGACAGCAACATGGAGTACGATCAACAACTGCACGCTAAGTACCCATCGCTTTTCCAAGGACTAGGGAAAATGAAGGTCCAGTACAAGATCACACTCCACCCGGACGCTAAGCCGTTTGCAATCACATACCCGCGACGGGTACCCTTTCCGCTTGTACCCAGCGTGGAAAAGGAACTACAACGCATGCAAGACATGAACGTGATCGAACCAGTCGACCACGCCACAACCTGGTGCGCGCCCATGGTAGTTGCCAAAAAGCAAGATAACTCTATCCGGATCTGCGTGGACTACACTCAGCTCAACCCGCAGCTGGTGCGGGAGCGCATCATCATGCCCACGGTAGAAGAGACCCTGGCAAGGCTTGCAGGAGCTACGGTATTTAGCAAACTGGATGCCAATTCCGGCTACTGGCAAGCACCACTAGCTCCGGAATCAAGAGAACTAACTACCTTCATCACACCCGTGGGGCGTTTTCAGTTTAAGAGACTCCCGTTTGGCATCGCGACGGCGCCAGAATTCTTCCAGCGGGAGATGCTGAGGATTCTGGAAGGAATCCCGGGGCATGTTTGTCACATGGATGACATTCTAGTTTTTGGCCACGACAAAACAGAGCACGACAGAAATCTCGAGGTGGTGCTCCGCCACCTCCGTGACACCGGAGTGACCTTGAACTCCGCAAAGTGCGAGTTCTCCAAGAATCGCGTCAGGTTTCTGGGCCACATCCTGGACTGCAGAGGCATCGCGGCAGACCCTAAGAAAACGGAAGCGATTGTCAAGATGCCGGCACCGGAAAGCATGGCAGAGCTACGATCGTTTTTAGGCATGGTGAATCACCTCGGCAAGTTTCTACCTGACATCGCGGACAAGACTAAGCCACTTAGAGACCTACTACATCAGAATGCAAGCTGGCTCTGGAGCAAGCCTCAAGAAAAAGCATTCGGCGAGGTCAAAGATATCCTGTGCAAGACTCCTGTCCTAGCCTTCAATAAACCAGGAGCGCACCTGACGTTATTGGCAGACGCATCTTCGTATGGACTCGGGGCGGTCCTACTACAAGAGGAGGAGAACGGCAACAGACGCCCCATGGCATACGCGTCGAGAGCCATGACGCCCACAGAACAAAGGTACGCCCAAGTCGAAAAGGAGGCCTTGGCCATCGTCTGGGCCTGTGATCATTTTAGAACCTACTTAGTAGGCCAAGTATTTCACGTCGAGACAGACCATAAGCCCCTGGTACCGCTGTTATCGACAAAACGTCTCGACGAAATGACACCGCGGCTACAGAGGCTAAGAATGCGCATCTTCGAGTACGACTTCACAATTTTACACGTACCAGGTAAGAAGATGTACACCGCAGACGTCTTGTCCAGGAAGCCACTAACAACGACAGACAACTCTACGGTCACACAGAGAGACGCAGACAAGAATGAAACATTCGTTCAAGACTACGAGGTGCTGACAGTGGAGCTTCTTCCAGCATCTTTTTTCCTTTTTGGAAAGGCTGAGGACTGAACTGTCCAAAGACCCTAGTACAACAAAAGTTATGAAATACTGCCAAAAACAGTGGCCCGAGACGGACAAGCTTCCTCCAAACTTAAAGAAGTTCGCCAGTCTCGCTACAGACCTTTCGGTTGTGCAAGGTCTACTCATGCGGAACGACAGGCTGGTTATTCCCCCCCGTCTGCAAGGAGAGGTCCTAGAAAGAATACACTGTGGACATCAAGGTGTCGTCCGATGCCGTGCAAGAGCGAAGGATTATGTCTGGTGGCCCGGGGTCAGCGCAAAAATACAAGAATATCTAAGTCGCTGCCCAACATGCCAGCAATATAGACGAGCTCCTACGGACCACCTACTCCAAACTCCACTACCCGATCGCCAGTGGCAAGAGATCGGAACGGACCTTTTCCAGCTTAGAGGAAAGAAGTATGTAGTCATTGTCGATTACTACTCGAAGTTCTTCGAGCTTGAGGAACTTCCACGAACGACAACGGAAGACTTGACAAAAGTCTTCAGTCAAGTTTTCGCAAGACATAGATGTCCGGAAGTTATACGCTCAGACAACGGTCCTCAGTTTGGATCGAGCGAGTTCCGGCGATTCGCGAACCATTGGGGAGCCCAACTGGTGACTTCTAGCCCGTATTACCCCCAGAGCAACGGGGAGGCCGAAAGAGCGGTACAAACGGCAAAGAACCTGCTGACGAAATCATCAGACGCAGCGCAAGCTCTTCTGGCACACCGGACTACCCCAGGGCCGGAAGGTTTCTCCCCTGCAGAGCTTCTGATGGGACGGAAGCTCCTTCAACACTTCCGAGTGCGCCAAATACACTGAGACCTCACTGGCGCCACTCTAAGAGGTATCGACAACGGTACAAGGTTCGTAAGACGAGAGAAGCGTCTGACTATAACAGACGCCATAGGACGAGAGACTGCGAGGTGCTACCCCCACACTCAGCGGTCTGAATCCACGCGGGTGCGGCTTTGCAGGGAATGATACAAGGCCAAGCAGGACAGCCTAGGTCTTACCTCGTGGAAACGGACCAGAGGACAGTACGACGCACACGGCACCATCTTCAGCCCGCGAGCTCCGAGATGGAAGCGGCCAGTCAACAGGACAACGACCTTTCAGCAACCGTAACCTGGAGTGGCCGAATTTCTCGTCCTCCAACTCGTTATGGACATTACTCCTTAAAAGGAGGAGGTGTCATATAAGTGGGAACGCATCTGGCGTTATATGGCACAAGCGCTGGCTGGCTGTGTTGACTGGCAGATGAGCGTGTACGGTTGCGATGCGCGTGTACGGTTGCGATGCGCGCGTGTGGGGACTCGAGGTTGGTGGTTGTTCGATAAAGGCTACCGGCGTAGCTGGTGTTCCCTTGCGGCTCCTGTCTCTGGTCCTCTTGACTCGACTCGGTACACGACAACGTGCATACGAGGACAATTGAAAATGAGTAAACTTAAATTCATTTCTCGGAGCCGCCAACTTTGCAACATCTTCCAAATTATATTCGTTTACAATTTACTCAACACTGCGGCGCTTCGGTCAGAATTTGGTTAAAAGGGCGCCCTGTCTTTGGCACTACATACACAATTAAAATCGCCCATCAGAACATTTACTTTGTTACACTGCAAATACTGTTCTAAATGTTGAAAAAAAAAAAGCGTTCCTTTCATTTATTTTGTTGGGTGCATACACACATACACTCGCATATGTTGATTCCTCAGCGCAAAGTCGCAAACAATGAGGAGACCTAGTTCGTAAATGACGATGCGTAAATGACGCGGATCAGATGCTGTTTTAAGAAATAAAAAGCACCCAGCAGACATACCAACGGCACGACTCACACAAGCCTGGTACCGTTTAAAAAATGGTTGCAGTGCCTGCTCAATTTGCTCGTCATTGGCCATCTTAGTTTCTTGTAGGGCGAATATGTCAATGTCCTCATCGCTTAGTAACCTTTGCAGCTGATATTGTTTTTTCCTTGCATTTAGGCACTGGACATTTAAGGTCGCAAACCGAATAGGTTGAGGAGGAGTAAACATGTTATTGTACTGAGCTTGCCCTGACATAATACAAGGAAGTCCTCCCTTAATTAAATCAAAGACAAAGACCTCGCACTCCTGTTATCCACTCGCTACGGGCACTCACTGCGAGTTTTTACGCCCGCAGTCACCCTGTGCTACACGTGACCTGACCACGGTGAGACTTTTTGGGACACTGTTCAATTCATGGAGGCCCACTGCCGTTCTCACCTTTAGGTGAGGCCAGAGGTGGGTTTTGGCCAAGTGGGCGTTTCAGGTTGGCGCCCGAGTCCATGTCGATATCGCCTTTGGCCGCACTGTCAACCCTTGGCGCGTCGTCGTCGGCACTCCCCGTAGTCTTTCCTCAGGTTCCGCTCGACGTATTCTTGTCTTCAGGTGACGTCGCGTGGTTTCCGTCCCCTTCTTTTCCGGGTCTTGCCAGTTCCGCCACGTCGCACTGGGGCCGCTCTGAGTCCGAGTTTCTCCTACCAAGCGTGGTCCGCTTGTGCGTTCCCTCGTCCTGCTGGTCCGCCGGCGTTGAGCCTGTAGCCGCCTCTTCGGCTTCAGCTGCGTCCATCATCATGTCATCATCCGTACGTCGTGCTCCGGCAATCGAGGCGTAGGTTTTCGGGCAGTTCTCACTTTCGTGGCCGAAACGATTACAGTCCGAACAGCATGGAACGCAGCAATCACGTCTGATATGTCCTGTTCGCCGACACCGCAAGCAGGGGGGCGCTATTCCAGGCACAACCACTAGCACCTTGCAGCCTTCAAGGCGCAGTTCATCAGGGAGCTTGTCTACCGTTGTGCCTTCCTTAAGCGTCATGCGGACGAGCCTCGTGTTAGATTGGATGTTCTCGATCCCCTTTTCACGAAATAGCTCCCTGGTAATATCAGCCACTTTGCCATAGCGTTAAACTTCTTTACGCACCTGGTAATTCGGCACGTCGTAGGGAACCCAGTGGAGCTTTAGTTTGACCTCAGTGTTCGCTGGGTCAATCACGAGACAACGCCCGCCTTTTATGGACAGTTCTTTCGCGGCTACAAGTTTTTGTTTTGCAGCGGGGTGGTTTCCTTTGAAATCGAACACGCTTGTCGGGGTGGGTCTTTCAATTTTTTTTTTAAATATATGTAATTGCCCTATTTCTGGAATGAACAAAACTGCTTTTCAAATTTTTGTTTAAAAATATTTCGCTTCACAAAATCTGTTTTTTACTCTGTGATTTTTCTACCCAGTACTGTACGCTGGTATGAATGCGGGAAGCATACAAAACTCACAATAATTATTTGCGCTCTTTTATGTTATTTCGACTATTTTTTAGTTCAAAGGAAAATACTTTTGTATTTTTGTTTATTGAGGTAAAAAATTCCAAACATCGTCTCTTTGACAATCCGGTGACATCTTCAGAGCCTTGTAACTCATGAGTTATTATATTGTCGCTTCCCAAATATTATGCGGGTGTAGCCCTATACATGGGCTATCAACGGGCATAAGTTTATTTTATTTTCACTGAATTTTTTATATAAAATTTGAAATATCGTCGAAAATAAAATTAACCGATACTTTGAAACCACTTTATCAAAAAAGGCCATTTTTTATTTCGTTCAATTTTTTTATTATTGCTGCCGTTCATATGAACTTTCAATTGGCTTGATGCGATTTCTCCCTTTTTTGTTGTATCTTCTCTAGAAGTGATCGAAATCACTCCCACGTGACAATGCGGTGACAACTTCAGAGCCTTGTAACTCATGAGTTATTATATTTGTCGCTTACCAAATAC
The DNA here is from genome assembly GCA_013358835.2 of Ixodes persulcatus. Classification (NCBI taxonomy): domain Eukaryota; kingdom Metazoa; phylum Arthropoda; class Arachnida; order Ixodida; family Ixodidae; genus Ixodes; species Ixodes persulcatus. Next base: position 394,513 of record JABSTQ010009376.1, read on the forward strand.
TATGCGAGTGTAGCCCTATACATGGGCTATCAACGGGCATAAGTTTAGTTCTTTTTATTTTCACGGAATTTTGTATATAAAACTTGAAATATCGTCGAAAATGAAATTGTCCGATATTTTGAACCCACTTTATCAAAAAAGGCCCTTTTTTATTTCGTTCAATTTTTTTTTATTATTGCTGCCGATCATATGAACTTTCAATTGGCTTGATAAGATTTTCCCCTTTTTTGTTGTATCTTCTCTAGAAGTGATCGAAATCGCTCCCCGTTTCTCAGAACGGCCAAACGCAGTTTCCGCAGGTCGGCTTCGCTGCAAAGACTATACTGCTTATTTGTGTGTTCAAATGCAGCGGGTAAATTAATTTCAATTGAGAACACTCGTGCTTGCCTACATATTGTATTTTCTTAATTTTTTAATGATGGCAACTGACATTCCTTTGTCCGATCGTTAGCGGTGCAGCGGATGTTCCATTACCTTTATTTATTCCCAAACCAAAGCATTGTGTGCCTAGCCATAGCAAATCTACCGTAGCCACCTAATATAATATTGTCAAATCTCTTTTTTATATTCCCGAAGGCTGTACAATTTTTGTATTAAGCTCGGTGCGACAAAGTGACTGCTTTCGCTGCCTTCTGTGCATGTGGGAATCGTTGCTCTTGGCATCAGAGATATCGATCAGTCTTGAACAAAACCCAACACTTTTATTTTTAACTGCACACACTCGTTCAAACAGAAGGGCCACCGTCTCGGGTTCACCGCTCGCTCGCTTTGGCTCCAGTTTTCGTTCTGTCCGTCTCGACTTACCACGCTGTTGAACTTCTGGGCTGCATCCGACCGCTGCGGTACAAAGTTCAGCTCGCCCCCGTGCTCGATCGTCTCCGCAGAGGCAAGCCGATGCCGTTGTCAAAAAGTTCCAATATTGCATTGCTTATGAACTGGACTATTTAAAGCGCAACAACATATTGTTTTACAAGTGCATCCTAAATATATTAGCGTTAATTAATAAAACTGTCTATTTATCGCCGATTGCTGTTTGTGTTCTCTGAAAAATTGTCTGCACTTCATGTAAACTCTGTCCGTTTTCCTCATTTTTTTGTGCAAACTGCTTTTCCTTCTTAAAGAGGGGCATGTGATATTACATATTTTTGATATACACGCTGACAATAAAGAAGAGGCAATTACATGGTTATTTCATCGTACGCGACAAGACACATCATGGATTGGCGCCCGTGCCGAATGCTTCCTGGGTGTGACGGAGATGGGCCTATAGCGCGAAGGGCCGGGAGTGTTGTACGTGCCTTACAAGCTGTGTATAGCACAGACAGATATTTGACCCCGGTCTGGCTATATGAAGAGCTAGGTCCACTTTCTCCGCCCTTTGTGCCCTGGTTTTAGACATCGGACAATAGAACATCCGCTGCACCGCTAACTATCAGACTAAGGAATGTCAGTTGCCATCAGGGTTGGGCAGTATCGCGATACAAATGTATCGCGATAGTATTTCAGAAATACATTTCGTATCTGTATTTCTGTATCGCGATACATTTTTTTCACCAGTATCTGTATTCCTGTATCGAAATACATTTTGGAATGCTTCTTTGTATCGCGATACAATCAGGATGAAATGTATTTTGTTACATTTCTTGAGAAATCCTCACCCCCCCCCCCCCCCCCCGCCAAGAAAAATACAAATCGTAACGCATTTTTTTTTTAATTCTTAGGGCATCAGGGTTAAGAAAATGCTGGGGCATTGTTGCTATGCTGACCAAGGTTCCTTCCGATTCTCCAAACTATTTTTCTATGCGTCCTCCTCTCTCTTCTGAGAAGTGTTGCGTAGTCGGGGACTCGAACCAGGTAGCGTGCCAAATTTGAGTCAGAGCATCTTCTGCCGCAGGTCCTTAGGTAGGAATTTGTTTAGTCATTGTTTGCCGGCATCCAATGTCCGCTTATAAATGTATCTCTTGCCTTAGCGTACACAGTACACCCAGCCGGCAAAGATGTCACACACAGTCCGTTGCAGCACGAGCCTGGCGGTGGTTGACTTGAAATAGTAGGATGACTCACGCACTGAAGTTTAACACATATTCGAATGCGTCTGCGGCTGCTCCCGTAATATTGCACGGCTCAAGTGTACGTCATCAGCCGACGTGAACGTGACCCGCTGCTCTGGTGATCCGAAACCCAGGAAGGAAGCCAGACACGTGGCCTCGCTGTGCCGACCCAGACTTCGTACACCTGCGACTCGTCTCGAGCGCGCTGTTTCTCGGGAAGCTTGCACCTGTGCCGGCAATATCAGGTCGCTATCCACGAGGTCTCTGTTTGGGTGATTCTAGGCGAAACTTGTTGACTGCAATTCATGCGTTGGTAACGGAGGGTCTGCAGGAAGGACCTTCACAACAGGGATGCCATCGTCTCGTTTTTTCAACCGTAACAGAAGATGAGACACGTGTTCCAGGATGCTTTAGGTGGTCCACTATTCTCGAAAACTCCAAATGACACTGCCTGAACGATCTTCAACGAGGTAACCTACAACGAAAGTACCTATTGTGCTTTCATACACCAGCGTGGTAAAGTTTCATGTTCAATACCACACCTACAGATAAAGAATACCAGTTCATTCCACCGTGACGCCAGGTGATCAATGTTGGCAGGGACGTCCTTATTGGACAGGGGCGTGGTGACGTTTTGGTGGGATTTAGGGTGACATAGATTTTATTTAGAGGTCGAAGTCTTTCGCATCCCTCATCAGACGGACAGGATGTGAGGGAAAGGACCGCGGTCAGTCCTTGATGGAATGGTTTTTTGAGCCCATTGAAGGCTCCTCGTCGTCCGAAACCCCTACTTTCAAGGCAAAGTGCCAAGCCTACGGGAAAGTTATTTCGGGATCAAAAACTTCCACTTCAAACTTACTCTCAGTTGGCGTCTCTAACAAATGCGAAAAATGTATTGCAGTATCAGTATTTCTGTATTTGTATTTCTGCCCTTCCTAGAATGTATTCCTGTATTTGTATTTCCAAATACTTTTTGCCTCTATTTAAAATGTATTTCCGATACGTATCGCGATACATTTTTACAGATGTATTTTAGTATCAGTATTTTGGCTACTATTTTAATGTATCCCAGTATTTGTATTTCTAAATACATTTATGAGTATTTTTGCCCAACCCTGGTTGCCATCACTAAAAAATTAAGAAAATACAATATGTAGCCAAGCACGAGTGTTCTCAATCCAAATGAATTTACCCGCTGCGTATGAACAAAAAAATAAACAGTATAGTCTTTGCAGCGTGGCCGACCTGCGGAAACTGCGTTTGTCCGTTCTGAGAAAGTGGGAGCGATTTCAATCACTTCTAGAGAAGATACAACAAAAAAAGGGGGAAATCCCATCAAGCCAATTGAAAGTTCATAGGATCGGCAGCAATAATAAAAAACGTTTAACGAAATAAAAAAGGCCTTTTTTGATAAAGTGGGTTCAAAGTATCGGTTAATTTCATTTTCAACGATATTTCAAATTTTATATAAAAATTCCGTGAAAATAAAATAAACTAAACTTATGCCCGTCGATATTCCATGTATAGGGCTACACCCGCATAGTATTTGGTAAGCGACAAATATAATAACTCATGAGTTACAAGGCTCTGAAGTTGCCACCGCATTGTCACGTGGGAGCGATTTCAATCACTTCTAGAGTAGATACAACAAAGAAGGGGGAAATCGCATCAAGGCAATTGAAAGTTCGTATGATCGGCAGCAATAATAAAAAATTGAACGAAATAAAAAATGGCCTTTTTTGATAAAGTGGGTTCAAAATATCGGTTAATTTCATTTTTGACGATATTTCAAATTTTATATAAAACATCCAGTGGAAATAAAATAAACTAAACTTATGCCCGTCGATAGCTCATGTATAGGGCTACACCCGCATAATATTTGGGAAGCGACAAATATAATGACTCATCAGTTACAAGGCTCTGAAGATGTCACCATATTGTCAAAGAGACGATGTTTGGCATTTTTTACCTCAATAAACAAAAATACAAAAGTATTTTCCTTTGAACTAAAAAATAGTCGAAATAACATACAAGAGCGCAAAAAAGTATTGTGAGTTTTGTATGCTTCTCGTATTCATACCAGCATACAGAACTGGGTAGAAAAATCACGGAGTAAAAAACAGATTTTCAGCCTGCTCCAATAAATAATTTGTTGTGAAGCGAAATATCTTTTTTTTTTAATTTGAAAAGCGGTTTTGTTCATTCCAGAAATGGGGCAATTACATATATTTTTTCCAAAAAAAATCGAAAGACCCACCCCAACAAGCGTGTTCAAATTCAAACGAAACCACCCAGCGAGGGAGTGCAGTCGAAGCATCCAAACATGATTCATTTGGTACGCACCGGCCGATGCCAAGTCTTTCAAAACGTCCAGTCGTTGCAGCTCGTCTCTGAAGTCTTGTATCTTATACGGTCTTCCTTTCACATCGCAGTGCAGAAACTCCGCATTAGTTGCGATGTGTCCTGTAGGCAGGAGATGCAGCGTGACTTTGTAGTCTTCAACAGAAACTGACACAGTCATACCACGGCCAGATTCGGCCGCTGATATCGCTCCAACGGAGCTGGCCATCTGTCTTAACAATGCACCGAAACGATATGTATCCAACAAGAACACCTCTGATTGGATACGTTTAACTTCGGTGAATTATTGTGAGAGATAGAAAACGCCAGAAATACAAGGCGGGTTGGTGTAGTGGTTAGCATACTCGACCGGATATTGGGAAAACCGGAATGTGAATCCCGGCTCCGACAAGGATTTTGTGTTTTGGCAGCTTCTTAAACTTTGTTTCATTCGATCAAATACGATTAATTTACCTTCGCATTCTCGGGCTTTTCAAAACATATCGAGATGAACCAGTGGCACCAGCGGAAAGGCCAACCACAGGCCGCACAGTGAGATGATAGTAATCTGAGGAGAGGCTCATTAGCCAATCGGTCACAGCTCCATGGACAGCTCACACTTCATCGATACTTCGAATACATATTGTTCCAATATTTTTGCAGAAATCATATTACAACCTCTAAAATATAGAAAAATCGTTTTACACTTATGTGTGAAAAGCATTAGCCTTACAAACAGATAATCTTATACTTCGTTTCAGCTTCAGTCCCAGCGCGGCCGATGTTATAAGCGGAAAGGCCAATCAAAGAGCGCAAAAAGCGCAGCGCCACAGCGTGCTCTCTGCGCTTGATAGGACTAGCCGGCGGAGGAGCGCGCACAAAGAAACGGCGAATACCGGCTGGTCCTATCAACTGCAGAGAGCACGCCATGACGTGTGCTTCTTTCGCTGTTTGATTGTCCCTTCGGTTAATAATATCGGCCGCGCTCGGACCGAAGCTGAAACGAAGTATAGACTGTTTTTTTTTTTTTGTGTGTGTTTGCAAATCATTACTTTTTTCTTATTGTGCGACCAGGATTATCAGTGCTCACACTAATAAGTATAATGCGTTTGTGTTCATATGACATGTTCCATTGACTGGGCGCCTGCACTGACTGAATACGAGTGCTGCGCCGGCGTTTGGAAAGGATCTAAGCAGTGCATCAGTGGACGCTCTGCGTCGACCAATCACTGCGCGTGAACCGTCAGGCGTGAGCACGCTTCGCTCAAAATAATTTGTTTGTGCACAATACTAGGGTGGTATTAACGTGGTTGTGTGATATAGCATTTGCCTCTAAATGGTGAATTAATATGTGATGTTATATTACATTTCTTCCAAACAGATAAACAAGACTTACTACTCGTATGAAGTGGACTATATGGCATTTTTACTCGACAGAATTGACTACGACGACCATAAACATAGATGCCACATTGCTAATAGCAAATTCTCACGTGCGGGGTCTCTACGGCGCTATGTTGATAATTATAAGTAATTGGCATACGCCGTGTCCTATATTCTAGGAAGTGGAAGGACAGCCAAAAAATGTGTACGTAAAAATAAAAAAAACACGAGTAATATCTGTTTTCTTCTTTTACGATTCACACGTACAAAAACTGTCCAAACACTTTAAATTGTTAAATTGTAGCATTTACTTTATGTACGCCAATTTTGCAGTGAATACTCTAAAATATGCATCAGCGTTTGTTTTTACGGCTTCAGCACCCTGGTGAACATCTTCAAGAAGCCATTAGTTCACCGCTAAAGGGAGGCACCCATCAGTGTGGTCTAAAGCCCCTTGATCAAATTTACGCTTCGAGTTTATTACAACAACGCATAAAGTTGGGCGAGTTGGTTTGACAACGTGAAAGGGGAACAGCGCGAAAATAAACGAGGGACGAGTCGAAGAGGTAACAAGCCACACGGCGCTGACGAGCAACTGAAAGTCTACTTGTGCACAAAACACGAAAGAAACAGGAAAAAACAAAAACAACCCCTCAAAGCGGTTCCTCGCACACGCTTATCTGCGATCAAACGAACTTGCCACAAGTCATGATAAAGTTCTCCTGGTCACTCTTCAGAGATAAGGACGGCGCACTGACCCACACTTCCTCTCCTTTCACAGATATAAAATATGCTTCATCAATTTCCCTCGCGCTTTTGTTTCTGTGGTTGGCTAAAATTGTGATATCAGGGAAACGTGGCTCACAGCCGCATCGGCCACATTGAATTTCGAGGTGGCCAGAGGTGAAGGAACTGAGGCAAAGGAAATGTTCTCTTGCCCCTTACATTTATACACCTGCCCGTCTGTCCTATGTAGACTCTGCCGCACGAGAGAGGGATCTGGTAGACAACCCCCGTGGCACACGTGACACAAGGGGTTCGGTAGATGACGTCACAGGCGACTCGAGGGGAACCGCGTCTATTCACAGAGGTGCACACTCGCGACAGCTTACAGGCGCAGAGAAAACAACGAGCACATCAAGCTTATTGGCGACGCGCTTAATATTGTGGGGCAGGGTGGGGAGATACGGCACGACAACTGGTCTGGACGCTGGCCTTTGTCGTACTTCAGAGCCAGCTGGACCCCTGAACTTTTTAGCAGGGACTCAGCAATGCCCACAATGACCCCCTAAAGGAAGCCAGCTGAGATCAACCTAACCACCTGCACTTGGAGACTGCTCTCGCACCTGTGGTGACACGGCTTGGTTAATGCTGCTCGCATACATGACACCGCTATAGCCCGCTTCACCAGTTTGGAGTGCGCGGAGTCAAACGGCGGTGCATACGACCAAGATATATGGCGTGTCTCCAGACGAAGTCTCATGTTGGTCCAATGAACCTCGGTCGAGGAAGGGACTTTTGCCGTTTGATTCCGCGCACTCCAAACTGGTGAAGCGGGCTATAGCGGTGTCATGTATGAGGGCAGCGTTAACCAAGTCGTGTCACCACAGCTGCGGGAGCAGTCTCCAAGTGCAGATGGTTAGGCTGATCTCAGCAGGCTTGCTTTTGGGGGTAATTGTGGGCATTTCTGAGTCCCTGCTAAGAACGTTCAGGGGTCCAGCTGGCTCTGAAGTACGACAAATACCAGCGTCCAGACCAGTTGTTGTGCCGTATTTCCACACCCTGTCCCACAATGTTGAGCGCGTCGCCAATAAGCTTGATGTGCTCGTTGTTTTCTCTGCGCCCGTAAGCGGTCCCGACTGTGCACCTCTGTGAATAGACTCATTCCCCTCGAGTGGCCTGTGACGTCAACGTCCACACCCCTTATGTCACGTGTGCCACAGGGGTTGTCTACCAGATCCCTCTCTCGTGCGGTACAGTCTACATGAGACAGACGGGCAGGTGTATAAATGTAAGGGCGAGGGAACATTTCCTTTGCCTCCGTTCCTTCACCTCTGGCTACCTCGAAATTCGTTGTGGCCGATGCGGCTGTGAGCCATGTTTCCCTGATATCACAATTTTACCCCGTCACAGAAACAAAAGCGTGAGGGAAATTTGATGAAGCGTATTTTATATCTGTGAAAGCAGAGGAGTGTGCGTCAGTGCGCCGCCCTTAGCTCTGAAGAGTGACAAGGTGAACTTTATCATGACTTGTGGCAAGTTCTTTCAATCGCAGCTAGGCGTGTGCGTGGAACCGTTTGACGGGTTGTTTGTGCTTTATCCTGTTTATTTCGTGCTTTGTGCACAAATAAACTTTCAGTTTCTACTCAGCGCCGTGTCTGTCGTTACCTCTCCTACTCGTCGCTCCTTTATTTTCGCGCTGTTTTTCTTTCATGATTTTATTACAGTACTGAAAACCCTTGAGGATTCACGGGCGAATGCTCCGCCGGCTTCGCTTCCAAAGGTCTCTCATTCCAGTGCTGCGCCGCCATCTGCTTCCAAGCGCCCCACTATCCACAAGTGTGGTGTACTAGCGCCTTTGATGCTACATCAAAGATAAAGGCAAAAACGTTTAGTGGCTTTAGTCCGTCCGAAACGTTGTCACTGACGACATTAAGCCCTGTGTTTTCTATTCCTATGGCGGAATCAGACGGCCCCAAGACAAGGCGAATCTCTGCCGGTGGCATGGATATTCATAAATGCTTCAGTGGAGTGTTTGGAACCAGCTCCACGTGAACACGTAACGTCGTTACGCCGGCATGTAGTGTTCTCGCTCGCCTGGGCCGAGGGTGAGCTTCGTCATTTTCTTCCTCGGTTATGTCATGGTAGATTGAGCAAGCTGTATTCTTTTTTGAGAAAAAAAAATGGGAGACTGTCGCCCAGATTTAATATGTGTCGGAACGCAAAAGTTGGCTTCTGAATGTGTTTTCAAAATTTTAGTGCTCGCACAACCTACGCAGGTTACATCTCTCCGAATTATGAAAGTATAGGGGTGGAGCGGAAGTACTCGTGAATGAAGTGCCAATCAGGGCAGCCCTACTGGCAATCCTGTCGTTTTCGCTAGCAGACTCCGCGGAGACGCTGCAATAAGATTGCGTTGGGGCCTGCTTTATACGGAGAATTATAAGGCGTGCACGCATTTCTAGGGAAGCCAAGCAATCGCTATATAGGTGGATGTAATAGTAGACATACGGATTCACCCGGAACGAAATGTTACGTGTTGCCCGCAAAAAGGTATCCGTCTGAAGTCAACGCTACCTGCGTGAAACTTGTGCGCCGTTGCGATCGACGTTTGGGCGCCAGTTTTAATGTCGTTCGTCAAAAAGCACCCGGTGGCGTTATAAACTACGCCACCAATCTCAAAATGGCATTCATCCACCGGTGAACTTAATAAAAATATTTCCGTCCGTCAATTCGGATTCGCAAAATACTACATGCGGATGCCTGCCATTGCGTCCTCTAGAGTCCTCAGCTCCACCAACTGAGCCATGGGCGAAACAAAGTTCCCCAAAATAAAAGCAGTATGCGCCAAGGAACAGAGAGAGAAAACACGAGAGCGCGCAGAGACGTCAGAGTGCCGATCTCTGGTTGGAATGCTTAGTGGGTAAACCGAAATCTAGCTGCCGTTGTCTCCACTGCAGTCGTCGAAGGCGTTCGAATGCGAGAGACAAACGCCGGACGACGGCGTTCTGCGTTCTAAGGCGCTCGACGAGTGCAGTGGAGACGAAGGCGCTGGCTTTCGGTCCACCCACGAACCATTCCAACCAGAGCTCGGCGTCAAGTCTCCTCCTCTCCCCAGTTTCTCGGCGCATCGATTCCATTTGTTTCTACCCTCGGTAACGCTCGGGCGTGTCGTGAGCCACGATCTTGCACGCGCAGCCGGAACAAGGCGTAAGGCAACGAGCGCGAGCTGGAGGCAACAAGTTGGAAAAAGGCGCCGGGCTGTTCTCACCACGACCAACTCCATATTTACGACCATGTCACCCGGAGCACGCCCATAGGGAGCGCTGGCTCCTGAGCTGCCGATATAATTTCGCGCCGTCCTACTAGATGGCGCCTTAACTCAGATGTTCAAGGCGTGCTAGAAATACTTGTGGTAATGGGCTTGTACGCGCCCGGCGCAATCGCAAATTCTTTAGGAAGGTTGCGCTTTCGGCACATTATTTAACAGGAATTCACCGAACGAACGACACTGTAATCGAAGCGCCCATTAAAATAAATTAAAAGAAAACCAGCACATGAACTAGTTATATTTTGTTCTACTGGCTGTCGTAAAAAAAATCGCATAAATAGGCCAATGAACAAATTTCTGTGACATTTTTCACAGAGGGGCTTTAAGATGGGCCTTTATTATACTAAACTTTCTGAGTGTAGATTGTTGGGGAAAATTTAAAAAAAAAAAGCCTGTTTCTTCCCAATGCTCGGGAGAAAAACAGAAACAAACCGTCGGGTGGACGCTCCCATTCGTGTAGGGTACCACACATGCTCGGATCTTGTGAATCTGCCTTAGGGTGTTCATCTCTAAAATCTTCCAAGTTTTTTGTATCATGTGGTGCCCTATGCAAGTAGCAGCGTCAGTCCGACGGTTTGCATTTATTTTCCTACAGCGCATGGGAAAAAAAGTTCTTATTTATTTATTTCCATTTTTCCCTGACATTTATATTAACCAATTTTGAGCATGATCAATGGGCCACCTAAAAACACAGTTGTTAAAAATTCCATGGCACTCGGTTCACTTGCTTACTTACAAATACTTTTGAGGCCCGAATTGTCTCGAGAGCAAACTGTAGATGGGAGATAAACAAAAGGAAAAAAAAACACACACACAGAAATAATGTTATACACTTCTCTAGGATTGCGTTGAATCCAGATTTTATCTAATCAATGTTCTAGAGATTCTTCAATGATAGCAGATGTTCGCCTTTGGTGAACTCACGAGAGACCATGCACACTTTAAAGCTAGAGGCCCATGTCAGCAAGTGCGCGTAGTGCACGCGCGTTCTCTACCCAAACACCTCGAACAGGTGATTTCTAAACAAAATGTGAATGACCTCAAAATGTATCAGTCTGCGGTCTCCTAAGAACGTCTGGCGGACATAGCCTAGTAAACTCAACTAACGGAGGATCTGTGGGTTGGGGGGGGGGGGGGGATAAATTACCGATTAAAGTTGTACAGCATGACCGCCAACTTTTGAGGTGTACACTAAATGCAACATTTGCAGCATTCTCCAGACTCATGACGAATCCGACGAAGGGCAGACGCTGGCCTCAAACCCGACGATATATGGAAAGACAACAGTGTTTAAGATTTCGGTGGAATAGACTACGCGCTAGCGGTTGGAACCCGATGCCAAAGTCTATGAACTCACTTTTATCTGATTTTCAAGTTAAAAGCCATTTTCCTATATTTTCAATTATGATAACTGTGGCGCGTTCCCTGTAGCAGACGCCTCACAGCCATGTATGTGCGGACTGTGTTAGCCGCTGTTTCCTCATCAAAAATGTACGAAAATCGCTAATAACCTTTGGATTATATAACGACAAGTTCTGAAACAGTGCCATCTGCTCCCAACGGGAGAGCCAGCGTTCGGCCAGGAGTGCGTTATTCTTACAGTAAGGAAACTACGGTCCACGTTTCTCCCCAACACACGGTATGTTTACAATAAGTGATGGGGTCGGAGGATGCTCGTGCTTTCAGAGTATTAAGGCAACACGGGACTCGATAAAACGAAGGCAAAATCGGAAGAGAACGCAGCATTCGATGCGTCTAAGAGACATCCGAAGAGCATGACAGCAGCGGAGGAGCAGTTGAGATGCAGCGCCATCTCTCGGAAGGAGTACACAGCGGGGCGCGACCGAAGCGGGCGCTGTGGCACTAGCAGGTGAAGAGGTCGTAAGTAAAATAGAGGTGGTCGTGGTTCTCGCAGCCGATATGCTTCGACGCCCCGTTGCTCCACCGCACGCGCACAGCCACTCGAGCAGAAGAACATGCCGGCCGTATGCCTAGACCTCGGAAACTTTGTAACGGGTCCGAGGACACGACTTCCAGCTACGGCGTGCTGAAAAGGCCCGTTGTTGTCTTAATACGGATAAGGCACGAATAGAGCATTTTCAAAAGTCCATTGAGCAACATTGATGGTCGCCATATATTGGGCCCGAAGCGTGTGATTGAACCCGAGTCTTCTGGGAACGCTGACGCACCACTCGTTTTCAATACATGATCAGAGTGAGTGATGATGCAATGACGGACAGGCGATGGCGAGGACTTTTTAAAGGGGCCTATCGAGAGCTAGAGCGAAAATATCGCGGAAACCCTCCTAATTGTGCTCAGGAGGCGGCGCAGAAACAACCGCACAATAAACCTTATTGCAATCATATCTCGTTAATATAGACCCCGTTAATATGGGTACCCCACTATACGGACACCACTTTTGGGGAGAAGCTGGAAAAATACACGCATTATTGTCTCGTTACTACGGGCAACTCACATTATGGATGATTTTTCACTGCAACGGAGGAGTCCATATGAACGAGACATCACTGTACGCGAACACAGAGCTCATGTCGCTATGACACACGTGACTCGATGGCGTAAATGCACTCGAAATTTCGTCACTGAAGATTTGGCGTTTTCCCTCATTCTGCGAGCGCGTCGTAGATCGCTTAAATAGTAATGTAGTAATTCCTACACTTACATCAAATCCCAAACTCTGCAGAACTTGTTTTGTAGGCTTTAGACGCTTCCGGTAGTGCCTTTCATAATATTCGACGAAGCGACTCGGATCACAAGCACGAGGAACCTATCTAAAAAGGCCCGTGAGAGGTGCAGCCATGAGTTCGCTTCCTCTCTTGCCAGGGTTTTTGAATATAACGAAACCAGACGCCGTAATCTCCACGGAGGAACCAAGCGGGGACCGAGGGACCAGGACATCCCCGTTTGGTGAGGCTGCTCAGCGGTGCGGAACTGGCCAGTCCCAAACACAGATTGGAGGATTGCATTCCTGTCGGGAGCGCGAAGAAGGTATTGCTAACGATCGATTGTCGGTCTTTTCTTGTTTTCTTACATCCCAAGCGTTGTCATTGGAACGACTGCTGTGGATGAATTTGTTGCTCCCGAGTACCGACTCAGGCCATCAATATAGCCGCTGTCGTCGATGGCCGTCCCAAACAAACTGATTCCAAGCGCTCATGTTGTTTTCGCGCTGCGTGGGGCAGTGTGCGCATTTTGGGCGTCTGCAAGAGTGAGCCTCCGTCTGCTTCAACTACAACCAACGTTACCAGATCAGCTCAGTTGGGAAACTGCCATACAGCCTGCTAAAAAAAGTGGCAGCGATTCGTACTCAAGAACCGAGCTAATGGCGATCCCAGCGCCGCCATTTCTCCCGCAGCAGCCAAACAGGGAACTGCCCGGCTGCTTGTATTGGTCCGCTGTGTCTGTTCTCTTTTGGCTTTAATCTCCCATTTTGGTGCCGAAACATTCACAGTGGAAAGGGTTTCAGAGAGGCCTACCCCTGTCTCCCAAACGGACGCGCCGCGAATTGCTACCGAGGTTAGGATGCGCCCAGGTCGGGAGGTGCCACCTGATATCACCGGTGAGACATGGTGTATAAAAACCCTAATCATTGTGCCGCAAAACCTTGTAAACTAAAAATTTTAGAAAACTTCACGCGCCTGTCTATTTGTACTAAACTCCAATAAACGTTCCTACAAAAAGAGTTTTTTTTTTTCGTTTGCCTTTACGCAAAAAAGGCTTTCTAAAAGCTCAAAGTGAATACAGTAAAGAAAAATGGTTGAGACGCCTTATTGGTACCTCCAGCCTAGGAGTTTCAGTTCTCTGGGAACATTCAGCGACTCTAGCAGTAGCCATATAAGGCAACTTTTATATTTCAACTCGTCGCAAAGGGTGGCACTGTTATCGTGTTTAGCTCGGTCTCGGTGGACGCCAGCGTCCCAGGTTTCAACGGTGAGTTTCCCAAGTGAGCGTTGCTACCACCAATCATGCTAGTCATGCCTCTGCTAGGATCCTGATTACTTTTCTCGCGCTGCCGCGCGAGACATTTAGGGCTGTCCCGTTGCGACCACAACTTCTTACGTTGGATCGCCCGCGCAAAGCGCGCCACCGTGGAGATTATATGCGAAGGGAAACTGAGGGAGAGGAGGAGACGCGCAGGGTTGTCAGAGCGCGGAGCTCTTGTTACAATGGTTTTGTGTACAGCTGCATCCGGGGTCGCACTCCTCAGAAATCATACGAAATGCAGTCTGCAAATATGATAATGCAGTTAGTGCGCAGGCGAGCTGGTGGATGTTAACCATTTTGTTCTTAGCCCGAGACTGAGGCAGGAAAAGAGGAAAGTTTCAAAGTAGAAGAAAAAGGAACAGTCGAGGACACGTCTCTAAAACGTCTAAAAAAATAGAGACGTGTCCCTCAACTGCTCATTTTTCTTCTACTTTGACACTTTCCTCTTTTCCTGCCTCAGTCTCGGGCTAAGAACAAAATTGCAAATATGAGTCACCACAATATCCGTGGCTTCGAGGCCGCGTTCTAAGATTCTGTTTGAACGCATTGTCATACGGCATTCGAAGCACAAATTCTCGGTGACTCGCGGTCCAATTTGTATGCAGACTGTCATTTGTACGATGTATAATCAGTGTTACCCCGGCTGAACGCTAGATGTCGTTGTCTCAGCTGCACTCTTCGAACACATTATAACACGGAACGCCGGCATCCGGCATTTGGCTTTCGCATTCGAGCACAGTCGACGAGTGCCTTGGAAACAAAGGCAGCCTTTGTCCCCACTGCACTCATCAAACGCGTTAAAGCTAAAAATGCCGGCGTCGGTTGTTTGGTTCTGTCGTTCGAACGCAATCGACGAGCGCAATGAAGACAAAAGGAACGGACTTTAGGCCTACCCAGGAATCATTTGAACCAGAGCTCGGCGTTCTGAGCTCCCCCCCCCCCCCCAACTCTACTTCCTACTCCCCCTCAGTTGATCCCCGCATAACCGGCCGCGTAGAACCGATTGCCTGGACCCCCAACGCGGCGAGGGAAAAAATGAGGGAGAGGAAGACACCCCAGCAATGATAGACAGCCTAGCAACGGCGCTGACGCCGGATCGGCTGCTCGGCAACGCGCGGGAACTTGGATTTCAGATACAGACGGCCCGTGTATCAAAGGGAAGCGTGTTAGCCCAGAACCCACCTGCGTTCACACCGCTTCGCGGCCAAAGTCTGCGGCTGCTCATTACAGAACTATGGAACCCCCCCCCCCCCCCCCCCCCCTTCATACACGCCGCTTCGCGGCGTCGAGCCAGCAACCCGAACCCCGCTGCCCCCCATGCACATCCGGAAAGGGAGTCCCATACCATTTAGTGCAACCATAGCCTCCTCTATACTCACAAAGCCTGGCAGTTCGACGAAGGAGCCATAGATTGTCCGGTCGGAGATTTGGAGCGCGAGGGTCTGGTAGCACAGGGAATTTCTCGGGGAGTCTGTAGTCAGCGCGCAGCTTTTGCAGCGTCGAGGACCCGAAACGTGGTTTTCAAACCCGACGAGAAAAGAAGCGGTAGCCCGAGGAACACGAGGAGCACGAGCGGACAATCTATCGCTCGGGTGAGGCGTGTCTCGGCGTCTCGCCGCAGCGGGGCGCCCGTTACATGCCTCTTGTCTGCTGCTCTACCTATCCACTTTCGGCGGCCGCGTCTCGTGATGGTCTGCCTGGCTTTGTCAGTATAGAGGAGGCTATAGTTAAGCGAAGTTGCGTTGACAACAATCTTTTTTTTTTTCAGTGTTAATCGCAAAAAAAATAAACTGTCTTAAAATCGCCAAATGCTTCGACAAAATAAAAGGTTCTAGAAAAACAAAGTAAGCCCACACTGTGGATCGAACTGGGGTTCGCTGCGTATGAGGCGGACAACATACCTCTAAGCTACGCTACCGCTTCGGAAGCTCGTTGTAATCGCTGCCTATGTTGATGGCGGCACCGTCCACGAGCCAGGCATCCGGCGTGAGCGCCGTTGCTTGGGTGTCTATCGTTGCTGTTGTGCCCTCCTCTCCATATTTTTCCACTCGCCGCGTTGGGGGTCCAGGCGCTCGGATACACGCTAACCGGCTCGCAAAAGTACGAGGGGGAGTTTTCTTGGGCGGCCGCTGCCGGAGAAGCCGCGAATGAATTGCGGGAAATTGCCGAGAAGCGCAGAGATGAGCCTCAACGAGGGTGTTGCCTCCATTATCAGCGCCGAAGTGTTTCTGTGGCGCCCTCTTTTTTTGCTCGTTCGTGACGTCGCGACCAAAATTTGCTTGGCCGTGACGTCACGAGTGTTTATGCTGGCTACCTATCCTCAGTTGAGAACTGCAAGTTCCATAGTGTGTCTAAAAACACGGTGGAAGCTTGGAGTCGTCACATTCTTAAAGAAACACCTCCAATTTTGAGAGTCAGACATCGTGCTTATTTTCGTCGATGGAAACAGAATGAATGAAAATAAATACTGTCATAGTAAGCGTTTCGGCAATCGCCAGTGCCAACCACAGCAACGCATTGGTGTACGCACGTCACCAATACTCCGATCACCCTTAAGGCTGGTCCACACATCTGCCTTGGTTGTAATCGCATGCAACCGAAACGAGCAGAACGACAATGTCATCGGGACAAGTGTTCGCCGTACACAGCATGGCAAGCGCTGCAAGGGGTAGCTTGGGGAAGCAATCCATGAGTCACGGTTGTTGCGGTGCTTTGGACGTTGCGGAGGTTTTGGTTGCATGCGAACTCAACCGTTGCAAATGTGTGAACCAGCCTTTAAGCTCAGTTACGGGTTTTAGTTGAGCTAGTTGGTACATACTGTTGGCAATCGGGCCAGCTGAACACGAAAAAACACCACAACAACTTTAAGCTGAGACTGCCACCAATGCAACTAGCCCGAGAGCACGAGTTCACGGCATTCAAACATTCTTCCGCACAACAAGCGCTCGCGCTAGAAAGGAACGTGTCAAAGCCAGGAGTGCGGGCTAGCTTGTGCTTGTAGATTTTGCTCCAGCCTCAACTTAAAGGCCTGTTCACACATGTATAGGGGGTATTCACTGGACGCCATATTTGAGGTCATTGTTAGAGCGCATGCTCGGAACGAGCTCACATTAATAGCCTGCTAGGACCGGCAATGTTGATGGTGCGGAATGCACGTTGCAAAAGAACTGCGGAAGCTCGCCGTCAGCACGCGCTCAGCAGCCGCGCACACAGATATGGCCGCCAGTGAATACTCCCTATTGGGGAGGAGATCGAACAGTCACGCCTCTAGCGGTGCGCTTCAGCTGTGGGGACAACAAACCGTGTTTTCTTGTTTGTTTTTGATCCGAGAAATCGAAGATGACGATTCGAAGGCCACTCCTCGTGCGACCAAAGCACTGGTCAGAGCGAAGCGCTCGTGCCCAGACCGTGCTCGGCCAGGTTCAATTTCTTTGTTATGCTGTGTTGGTAAACACCGGGCTGTGGGGACAACAAGCTCGATGAAGCGCCCCCTATAGTTCGATCTCCTGCCCAATAGGAGCGCTACAAGCATAGCGCTTACATCGCGCTAAGCGCGTGCTGACGGGAGCGTTCACCAGCTTTGTATTGCACCGTCAAAACTGTTGCTCATGGCAGACGATAAGTGCTGACGACACGTGAGCAGCGCTACATCAGCGCTTCGCCGCCTGTGAGAACCGGCCTTGAGGGTGAACGGAGTATAATAAAGTAATAAAAGAAAATTTATAAAGGGCGTTAGTTGGTAGATGGCTCTGCATAAAAATTATGTGGGCAATATTTAGGCCGTTACAGTGAATATAGGTAAACGTAGCCCTGCTCTAGGCCCCTACCATTAGCGAAATGTGCTTAGGTAGCTACGCAGCCTTTCTCGGCTCTCATTGGCTGAAGAGATGATTGACGCGTGAAATATTCGTTGTAAGATTGTTTCTCTATGCCATGATAGTCGATTATTTGGCACATATTTGTGTTCTGAGAAACAAAGGGTATAATGTTTTAGTTGTCTGTGCAATACAAATTACACCATCTTCCCGAGGGGAACCATGGGGTGATGCGGAGCATCGCGGATCGTTATTAACGGTGTTATTAACGGTGTTAGTAACGTTGTTAGTAACGTTGTTAACTTGGGTTCCGCCGCTCGCTTCGTACGTTTACGTTGAACTTCACGGTCCCGAACCTCAGGTTCTGCTGCTCGACGTTCACGAACCAACGCGGCTTCCCGTTCTCGAAGGTCGGGTTCCGCCGCTCGCTTCGTACGTTTACGTTGAACTTCACGGTCCCGAACCTCAGGTTCTGCTGCTCGACGTTCTCGAACCGCCGCTGCTTCACGTTGTCGTAGTTCAGCATCCGCCGCTCGACGTTGACGAATGGACGCCGCTTCTCGTTGCCGTAGTTCAGGGTCTGCCGCTCGCTTCAAGCGTTTGCGCTCAGCGTCGCGTGCCCTTCGCTGCGCAGCTTTGTCTTCAGTGGACATAGCGTTGCTGTTAGTTTGTGGGGTGGTGCTGACGCTTGCTTGCGCCAACCCACTAACTGACGGGACTGTTGCTTCCATCACACTTCATCGGAAGAACGGAGTGAAGTGGAGTCAACAGCGCTGAACTGAACGCGCGCAGCGCGCTACCACTGCTTATATTCACACTTGAAGGAGAGGAGACTAGAGGAGGAGAGTTGCGCATGCGCGCGCGGTGTGAGTAGAAGCGAACGCACGCGAAGTGCACGCAGCTGGTAGAGAGAGAGAGAGCGGAGAGAGTAACGCGCAGCTGTTGGAGAGAGGGAAGGAGGAGAGTTGCGTATGCGTAGTGTGAGTGCAGGACTACGACGCCGACGCCGACGCCGTGGGACATAGACCCGAGCAAGAGATGCTCCGCATCTAAAAGCAGAGGCTCCTGTCGCGTACCACGCACAAGCCAATATTGGCTTGTGTGGACTTTATCTTGTATTATTTTCAAAGAAAGTAAATAAAGAGGGTTTTTTTGTATTTATTTGTATAGATATAGTCATTATCCTTTTCTTTAAATGTCACAAGATTGCCTTTTCCGCCTAGGTTTCGGGGGGGGGGGGGTAAATGTGGGTGAGGAGGAGTGGCAAATCCTGTGCGCCGACATCTTGAGTCCCAAGGGAAAGATTACGAAAGAACGCGACAAAACACGAAAGAAAGAAACCAATGTTGCTAGCTGAAACACGACAGTCGCAATGCTAATTGCGAAGACTGAAAACTCTCCGCAAATTAAACAGTGATAATTTAACGTTGTAATCTAAAGTCTGAGTTCTTCTAAAGCCAATAAAATGTAATATACTCACTACGCCGCATTCAACTTCCCTTCTGTCGAAATCTCTGAAATCTGGTGGTTACGCGGTTTCGTTCTCTCGGGGCGTGCCTATCAAAACCGTAGCGCGACGCTGCTAATCTGGTTTAGTTTTTCTTTAACGCGATGTCGTACACCTGTGCGCTATGCAAAAATAATGCTTCGAAAGGAACGCGAATATCTTTCCACCGGTAAGTACGTGGATTGTTCCTTAGAAGACCATGAAATCTAGCGAATAAAACGAATAAGACGTAAAGCTAGTTGGTAACCATTTGTGGGACTCCAAAAGTCCGCCGCCATGCTCTCCCGCTTGCGGCAGCCAGAATGCATGGGAAAATGGCGGACCTTTTCCTCTAGATTTAGTATACCGGGTGTTTGTGAGAAATCCGAACCCGGCTTTTCGTGCCGCAAAAATTAGCTACACATTGCGTGGATCTCTAACTCCGTCAAAACGTAGCCCCAGCCGTTCGAGCAAGATGCCAAAATGTCAACACTTACCAGTACCAGAATAAAAAGTTAAAGGTAAAAAAATGTTTTCGCCTATGAGAAGACGGCGTCCGTGAGAAACAGCAGACGAAATGCCTCTGTTAGCGACCGCATGTAACAGATGGCCCCAATTATCCTCGAAGCTTTCCGCACTCCCCCGCTTGTTTATTCCGAACGACTGGCGGCAAAGTTAAATACCTGACAAAGGTATCGTATCCTTGCCCTCAACTCTGTCGGTTATTAAAAGAAGGAAATGAAACTTTAAAAAAAAAATATCTGGAATTGTAGTCACTCCGATTTGTTTATGAAGGAAGTCCCAATAAATACCGAAGCAGACGTCGTTTGCTTCTGTCTTCACGAACACCGACAATCGCCTACGCACACCTGCATTAATTGTTCATATTCAGTTTTATTTTATTACCAACGGGTATTCCCTATGTGGCCGTTTAACGCGCAAACAACTAAGTCACATCGTACTTTGGTACAGCGATCTGAGGAGCTTGAAAAAGGTCAAGCACAAGTTTTTTTCGTAGTTCGGCTTACGGCCACCTTCGAAGTCGGTGATCTGGATGTGGGCCAGGCGCTTTGCAGAAGAATGTAGCGTCAGGAACAAAAGGCATGTCTTCCATGTTTCTCTTCAAAAGTAAGAGCTCCGCTTCGCCATCGTCGGGGCCTTCGAGGTAGATGCCCACTTGTCTCTGCGAAGAGCCGTGCGTTTTTTGGAGTATCCACGCACACCGTTGGCAAAGCTATATCGGCGACATGCGCCCGATAAGCTTGGCCTGATTAAGGAGTTGTTGCCGGGAGACTACGAGAAGAGGCGTGGCTTTTTTTTTGAGACGAACTTCTCAGGATTTAACAAGATCCATCACATCTGCAGTTTTTTTTTTTTTTTTGTTTAGTCATGAGGCGACATTTCACCTAGACGGGCTGGTGAACACACAGAACTGCCGCTATTAGAGTTCGACAAATCCGCAATGGACGCTCGAGAAAGCTTTGCAGCTGCCGAAGGTAACAGTTCGGAGCGGGATCTGGAGAAAGAGCGTTGTTGGTCCCTTTTTCTTCAACGACAACGTAACTGAAAGCATCTATCTGAAGATGATGCAAGACGAGTTCCTTCCCGAGTTTGAAGCACTATACATGCAGCGGAACATATGCATTTTTATGCAGGATGGTGCGCCACCCCACTGGTCAACGAGTGTAAGCACTAGCTGGACAACACCTTCCCAGGACGCTCAATGGGCCGGGGGTGACCGAACATGCCTTGGCCAACCCGATCGCCAGACCTCACGATATGCGACTTTTTCGTTTGAGGGTTTGTGTAGTCCAAGGTGTACAAGTGTCGCATCCCCACACTCGACGTCTTAAAGCAGCGCATCGAGGCAGCGTTCGCTCTTATCACGGACGAGATGCGAGCTGCTGCATTCGGAGAGTATGTGACCAGGCTTGGCCTCTGCACTCGGCGCCTAGAAGGCCACGTTGAAATCCTTGTTTCAACTGAATTAGCGCCGTAGTGCCCTGCCTAGAACAGACCTGATAACAGTCTACGGAATTAACTCACACTTTCCCGTGAAGTGTACGGTTTATTAATTTAAATACCCTGACACAGGCCCTTTTTAAGGCTCCCAAATGCTGTCGTCATGGAGCCTGGTTCCTTATGACGCGCCTGATCTCCCGTGTCTCTGAATGCCCATGAAAATTCGATTCTTTGTATGTGCCCTCTTCTCTCCTCAGACATCGCTCGCTTCATCTTATACAGTCCGGTTTCGCACACTATTTTACTCCTTTTAATCAGTAAAAGGCTCACGTCACAACAGCAAAAATAGAAAGCCAGCTGACGAAGCAATAAAACATCTTTATCCACGATAAACAAAAGCATTATACAAATAAACAACTTAGCGGGCCTAACCTGAGTTTAAAAAACAGTCCACTAACAAATTAGAATTCTACCTAAAGTATGCGGAGCACGTGAGAAACGGTGTGGTGGTGCTGTGCTGCAAACCGCCAGACCGAAAGCGACACTAACCAAAAACACTTGGCCGATTGCGGCGCCATATGTGAGATGCGGTCGCAAACAGAGGCATTTCGTCTGGTGCGTCTCACGGACGGCGTCGTCTCATAGGCCAAAACAGTTTTTTACCTCTGAGTTTTTATTTCGGTAATGGTAAGTGTTGACATTTTGGCATCTTGCTCGAAGCTCCCCCGAGTGTGTAGTTTATTTTTGCGGTAAGAAAAGCCGGGTTCAGATTTCTTACAAAGACCCGGTATATGAAATTTATGTTAGGTTTTGAACGATAACAAACATGGCTGCCGGCCCTAGCGACGAGTGATTCATAACGTTACAGTGAGCGTTGATTTACTGTTTTGATATGAGGGCGTTGAAACCCCTGAACGATTATTGTAAACAAAACATAAATTCATCCCATTCTCAACAGGACGCTGTCACCGAGAAAGCGTTCAAGTTGAGGTCAAGCTTGCGCTATAGGCGCCCAGTCAAAGTTGCTACGCGTTCAGGCGATGCAGCTTTTAACCCACGGCACGAAACGATTTTGTAGCGCATTGGAGTTATTTTATGAAGTATTCTAGTTACCACTAGGCACAGATATGTTGCTACAGCCGCTGCCTCGACAGCGCTTATGGTACTTCAACAAGCACGGCTTTGAAGACGTCGTTCGCGTGGATTTGTGAGGGAAGCTGCACCAAACAATTGCGTCAAAAAACAAACTGTATTACAAATGCAAATACAAATTACGCTGTCATACATTGATCGGTAATACCGCCATAAAAATCGCCATCGGCCCAAGGTTTCTAGCGGCAACAGTCC
The DNA here is from genome assembly GCA_013358835.2 of Ixodes persulcatus. Lineage (NCBI taxonomy): Eukaryota > Metazoa > Arthropoda > Arachnida > Ixodida > Ixodidae > Ixodes > Ixodes persulcatus. Next base: position 416,953 of record JABSTQ010009376.1, read on the forward strand.
CAGCGGCTAAATGCATGCTTCATTGACCCTCCTCTTCGAGTCCTACACGACAAAATAAAGGCGTATTTACATGACTGATTTACCGCCTTTAATTGATATTCGCTTTTAAAAAGTATCAAATATGAGAAAATGTGAACGCAAACATTTTATAACACTGCCAAAAATATCTGAATCACCAACGTAGCCCAAACGGAAGGGCGGAGGGCAGAAGTGGCACCGAGCACATAAATGGTCGTCATAAAGAAACATCTTGACCGAATTTATCGCTGCGAGCTGTGACAGGACACACTACAGAAATTATAACGTGTGTACATGTTAACGCTCTTACCTATATAAAACAAAGCAAACCACACGGACACCAACAAAACAACCAGCAGACTTGGGGTGCAAGGTGCAGCACAATCACTCTTACGACTTCACAGCGCAGGAACGTCTCACAAAAACAGGCACTCACTCGATTACAGACACAAAATATACACACAACGCTGAAATCACGACTCTTTGTAATTTGTCTTCGTTTTCGTCTACATTGTTAAAACAAAATCTGTATATTGTTTTGTCCTTGTTCTCTTTCCCGCCTATTAAAGCCCATTGGTAAAATAGTCCCCGATTCTTATCTCAAAGAGGCACTGACGGAGTATTTATGCACACCAAAGTTTCCATTTGTACATGGCACATGAGAGCTCAACTACCCAAAACACAATTTGCGGCTCGAAATTCGTTTACTTTCCACCGGGAAACCGCCGATAGGCAATTGACCAGTTTGAGACGCGCTCACTCTCTTCTCCGTGGTCACTTGCCATTTCCTATGGTTCAGACACAACCACCAACAATAATCAAAGTTGAGTGTCATCGAAGGAACACACCCAATATTAAAAATATAGAAATAAATATGATACCCAATTTTGTGCCTTCTAGAATCTGCTAATATGTTGATCGAAAACAAAAATGTTGCCTAGTTAGGTCACCTGGCAAACAAATAATATCGGTGGGCTGTATGTGCCCCTTTAATGTGATGCAAGCTAATTCTTTCGCAAATAATGTGCCAGATGGGCTGCTCACGCACCCATCGTGAAGCCTGGCGAAATCCTTCGCTTCAATTATTTCCCTAGTTGGTTGCTGTTTCGGTACAGCACGGTGCAACTACGTAGATGTGCCACACACCCACAATCCCAGCAGTGCTGACCTAGATGTCTTAAGATCGCTCTAGTAATGTTATTTCATTTCATTTATTTTAATTTATCTTTCCCTCAAAGCGCCCGGAGGCATTACATGAGGGGGGGGGGGGGGGAGAGACAAAAAAAAGAAAAAAGAGTTCACCGCAAAAACAGGAAAACACTAGCATTGAAAACAGCACGCGACAGATCGCGCACACATACACAGCATACTATGTACACAACAACTACACACCAGAGAGCGTATAAAATTAAACTGATTTAAATAATTCTTCACATACACTCCTAAACTGTGCACAGTCTGACATATCAACCACACTTTCAGGGAGGTCATTCCATTCATGGATAGCCAAGATCAAGGGCGATTCTGAAAAATGGCAAGATAAAGGGTGACATAAGGGTAGCCTGATTGTATGACGGTGATCATGCCGAGGAAAAACCCTATGGGGCGGAAGTAAAATTTGACTTTTAAGGTCAGCGCTGTAATAATACACGCGATGAAGAAAAGTCAGTCGTGATACTTTGCGTCTATTACATAAAAGAACAAGGTCAGCTGTTGCTTTTAGTGCTGTCACACTCGTCGTAAAGGAATATTCTCTAAAAATAAAACGTACGGCTCTATTCTGAACAGACTCTATTTTTTAATTAAATGATCTTGCCATGGGTCCCAAATAATGCTCGCATATTCTAGTTTTGAAAGAATAAAAGATTTGTAAGCTAAATATCGAACGTCCCGTGGTGCTAAGAACAAGTTCTTCCTAAGGTAGCCTATAGATCGATTCGCTTTGCTCACAATATGGTCAATATGCATTTTCCAGTCGAGATTATCCGTTAGAAATACTCCGAGGTATTTGTAATGAGTTACATTTTCAAGAATTGCACCATTGACTTTATAATCAAAGGCAGACTTAGACTTAATTGTAACAAAAGTAAGAAATCTGGTCTTTGTAATATACATATCCATTTGCCATTTAACGCACAATGACGATAGCGAATCAAGGTCACGCTGGAGGGCCAAGCTATTGTCTTTCTAGACAATGCGCCTATATATTACGCAGTCGTCAGCGGATAGCCGAATTTTGGAACAAATTAAGTTAGGTAGGTCATTAATGTAAATTAAAAAGAGAAGAGGGCCGAGGACGGAGCCTTGCGGGACACCAGATTTTACTGAGATACTTCGAGATGAGTCGTTATGAATCGAGACTGATTGAGCTCTTTCAGAAATGAATTCTTTGATCCAGTTTACAAGAGACGGATGCATATTAAATGATTCAAGTTTACTTATCAAACGCTAATGCAGGACCTGATCAAACGCTTTCGAAACATCAATAAAGATAGCGTCGGTTTGCATTCGTGAATGAATGTTGTTATAAATATCAGTGATAAGTTCAAAATAACTGAGTTTCACATGACTTCTCTTTACGGAAGGCGTGTTGGTTAGGAAAAAAGAAATTAATTTCTGTAAGGTAATTCACAATATGGCTTTAGATCACATGTTCCAGAAGTTTACAGGTTATGTTAGTTAGGGAAATGGGAGGGTAGTTATTGGCGGAAGCAGCGTCACCAGATTTAAAAATAGGCGTAACTTTTGCATGTTTCCAGTCCTTAGGTAAGTATCCTTGGTCCTGACTTTGTTGAAATAAAAGTTGCAGAAGAATACTTGAGCCCGGCAGCGTGAGTTTGAGCAGTTTAGACGTAATTCCATCACTACCCGGGCTAGTTGAATTGGAAAGGCTGAGGAAAAGCTGCCTCATCCCATCAGAATCAACGGAGATACGATCAAGGAAATAATCATTATAAATGTTATCACACGTAGGTAAAGGAAATAACTCATCAGTGAAACCCCCCCCCCCCCCCCTTCCAAAGAATTGATTAAAAGTAATCGCACTTTCTAGATCGGACAACGTATCCCCATTGATGCCAGAAAGACCGCTCGGGGCATTTTGAGTTTTCGGAGGGCTAATGATTTTCCCAATTTTTTTAGGATTTGAACCTAGTAGTTGTCTAACAGTGCCACCAAATAATCGTTGTTTAGCATATTCAACTGCCTGCTTACAGAGTTTAGAATGGTTTAAATATTTGTCCTAAGAGGTCGTACTGTTATGCTTTTTTGCACTTGAAAAAAGTCGTTTTTTGGTGTTAAGGAGGCCTTTTGGATACCTCGAGAATCATGGCTTTTGTGCATTGAATGGTATTTTGATTGTAGGAATAAATAGATGCATAAGCTCTAAAAGCTTGTCCTTGATTAGAGTCCAGTTTTCTTCTACTGACCTGAGACTGAAAGAACCCTGAAAATCGATAAGGGATGACTCGAGTGCCGAAGCAATCTCCATCAGATTTGCCCTGGCATAATCAAAAATGACTTTATGTTCGCAACACTCTTAGTGAACAGCAATGTTAGCATGAATCACCACCATTCGGTGATCACTGATCGCATCAACAGCATTTACAGATAGAATTAACTCCGGAATAGACGTAAACAATAAATCAAGAATCGCATTTTCGCGCGTAGGCACCAACACAACCTGGTCAAGAGAACATGATTGGCAAATATCAATGAAATCTCTACACTGCGAAGTACTTCTGCAATTACTCTCAGGCACACAATCAATCCAGTGAATCCTGGGATAGTTGAAATCCCCACCAAGAACTACAGGACACAGCGGGTAACGCAGTGTCACAAAATTCAAAATTTTATACAATTCCTGGAGAAACAGAGCTTGCGAGTCTGGAGGCCTATAACGAACTCCAACTAAAATATGAGAAAATGCACACTTAACTCGGACAAAGCATATTTCAACATCGGTATCTAGGTTCATAACTACCGAGGAGAAACACTTTTGGATTGCGACAAGGACACCACCTCCCCTATACAATGAACGATCTTTTCTATGAATGGTAAAATCACTGAGAATTAAAAGTTCTTCATAAGGTATACTAGTAGAGAGCCATCTTTCGCTTCCCAAAATGACGTAGGCACGGCATACCTCAATAGTGCTACTCAACTCATCTGGTTTTGACAACAAACTTCTAAAATTGGCAACAAGGAAAGTTAACTGACTGACCTCACTTTCTGTGGTAGACCGTCATTCTCGTTCTTGAGAGATTGGAAGCTCAGGGTTGGAGGGAGCGTTTTGCAGTTCAACAACTTGGTTCACATTGGAGTCATAAAAAACACTTTGTCGTCGATGAACAGTTTGTCGAATCCAAATCGAACTTTTTTCTTGCCATCACGATGCGGTTTTCTAAATTCTCTGAGTTTCTTACGAGCCTCCTGAATATGTGGCGAGAAATCTTCGTCAATCCATACTTTTAAGGATAGAACATTCCTTAAGGCCGGGGCCTTGCTAAGCACGTCTTGTTTTTTCTTAAAACGTTGGAACTTAACAACAATCATACGGTGAAACCTCTCACGTTTCCTACCTATACGATGTGCCCTTTCAATTTAACCCGGGTCAACGTTTAGGTAAGTTTTAACAAAGTCTATCACTATCTGTTCAGTAGGATTCCAAGTTTCACCGTGTTCCTCCGGAATTCCTTTGAAGATAAGACCATTTCGTCGAGAGAGATTACACAGAGCATCAACGTGCCGCGCTACCGCGTCCACATTATCACAGGTTAGAGATAATTTCCGTAAATATCTTTCCAGTGTGCTTATATCCAGTTTTATTGAAATCACACGCTCCTGGCAGCTCGATTAAGCGTCCACTTTCGGGTTTCGGTATTCTGCAGAAGCCTGTCTAGGGTGGACTGGAGCCTTTCGAGCTGCGTGGGATCGTTGTTAGGTCCAGGATTAGTCTCGACATCACTCGCAAGAATCAGTAGAGCGCACACGCACACTGAGACAAATACCAGGCGGAACTTTGGCAGAGACAAGTTCAGAGTGGGTGACAAAAATCGATGACGTCCTTTAGTGGAGCGAGATCGAAAAAAATGTCCGATGCGAGCACGATAGGCAGCAAGGCAGATGCCCATACTGACAAAGTAGACGTACACGAAACACTCGCGCTGGGAATTGCGGCCAGGGTAACACAACTAAGTGAAAACGGTGCAGTGTTCTTACCTGCGAGAGGAAACAGACGAGTGATAAGCTTTTCAGCCAAGAAGGCCCCAAATCCCAATAGAGTGCAGCTCAACCGCCCGTTTTATTGCGCCGACCAAAGTGAAGCTCGATGGTGTCGCCGCCGTGTAGCAGGTTTCACGGCGCAAGATGACGAAGTCCGAACTTAAGCGGCGGTGAAGCGATGGATGAACCATGCAGGAGTGATAGCCGTCGTGCGCTGCTTTGTTGATCGAATAAGGAGGACGGAAAACTGCGAGACGAAACAGACAAGCGTTTCAGCCAAGAAGGCCGCAAATCCAAACGGAGTGCAGCTCAACCGCCCGTTTTATAGCACCGACCAAAGTGAAGCTCGATGGTGTCGCCGCCGTGTAGCAAGTTTCACGACGCAAGATGACGAAGTACGAACTTAAGCGGCGGTGAAGCGATGGATGAACCATGCAGGAGTGATAGCCGTCGTGCGCTGCTTTGCTGATCGAATCAGGTGAACGGAAAGCTGCGAGACGAAACAGACGAGCGATAAGCTTTTCAGCCAAGAAGGCCGCAAATCCCAACGGAGTGCAGCTTAACCGCCCATTTTATAGCGCCGACGAAAGTGAAGGTCGATGGTGTCGCCGCCGTGTAGCAGATTTCACGACGCAAGATGACGAAGTCCGAACTTGAGCGGCGGTGAAGCGATGGATGAACCATGCAGGAGTGATAGCCGTCGTGCGCTGCTTTGCTGATCGAATCAGGCGGACGGAAAGCTGCGAGACGAAACAGACGAGCGATAAGCTTTTCAGCCAAGAAGGCCGCAAGTCCCAACGAAGTGCAGTTCAACCGCCCGTTTCATAGCGCCGACCAGAGTGAAGCTCGATGGTGTCGCCGCCGTGTAGCAGATTTCACGACGCAAGATGACGAAGTCCGAACTTGAGCGGCGGTGAAGCGATGGATGAACCATGCAGGAATGATAGCCGTCGTGCGCTGCTTTGCTAATCGAATCAGGTGAACGGAAAGCTGCGAGACGAAACAGACGAGCGATAAGCTTTTCAGCCAAGAAGGCCGCAGATGTGGTGTTCGTGAAGTCGATCGTTGAGGCACCGTCTTTTTTTCTTATTAGATGTGCGAGGGAAGCGAGAAGTCCCGGTACATGTTGACCACACCTTCTGTGGGGGGCAAGTCAGTTCCGGGTTAAGAAAGGGTAAGGAATATGGGACCAAAAGAAGGAAGTAGAAAAGAGAAAGGAGAGGAAGGACGGGTAGGGGGTGGAGGTAGTTTGGGCTACTTGTGAGAATTGACGGTTTCCTGGCTCGGTACGTATGGCACCATGCCTTAGAGGCGGTCTATTAGGTAAGCGTCTTTTAAGTATGTTATGACTAAGGCTAATATTCTAGTGGCATCTCTTATTGAGCCTGGGTGGAAAAGAATGTCTTCGGTTGTCGCGTGGGCAACCCCTGCGAGTTGTAGTCCATCGAGGAGCGATATCTTCGCGTCCGCTAGATTTGGACACCGGACAGTGTGGGGGCAGCCATTGATATGCTAATTGGCAGCCTCTCGTTTCCAAATTTCTTGCTGTTTGGGCAAAGTTAGGGTATCGTCTAGATTGCTGAGTAGCCCCAGAGCTGCTCTGGAGTCTGTTAGAAGGACTGCCTTTTCGCAGTTGGAGATGTCGTCAAGTGCTTCAAGACCAAGCCAAAGAGTGGCTAGCACAGCGGTTGCAGAGGAGGTATTAAAAGTGAGATTTTTTTTTTCTATCTGGTCACATTAAGTTCTGGGATCAGTTGATGATTCACAGCTGGGAAGCACCGAGCCGTCGGTGCAGACATAATCCCATCCTAAGAAAGATTCCTCTATTAGCTCTTCGGCGAGGCTTCGGGCGACAACTTGTGCCATGAGTTGTTTGTTTCTGAGCATGGCAATGAACTCATTGATATTCAGCGCTCAGGCGTATGGTGCTGGAGCTTGGTAGATCATATCAGGGGCTTCTATAAGCCCTTCAAACTCTGTTGGGAGATATCCTAGACGAGAGAGCGGACGGCTGCGCAAGCGGGTTGGGAGAGAACCCGTTGACCGGCAGGTCGTTTGCCGTTCGACGTGGCGAAGCGCAAGTTTTTTTCCGTGCTTTTCAACAAGGTTGATCCTTCCGTCTTTTAGCGTCGGAATGTTAGGTGAGTACCTGCGTAGTCCTAGACATAAATGAGCAGCAATTCTATGGTGTGTTTCAATGGCTAATGACTGCTCGTTGCTGTTGTGAACCAGTGGCAATGCATACATCCGTCTGGAGAGAATCAGGCCCTTATACAGTTGCATCATCATTGCCTGAGGTGTTCCCCATCTGCTGCCCATGATCGTACGGATGACATTGACGTATCGACAACATTTTATGAGTGCTTACTTGACTGCAGGGCGCCAGGAAATGCGGTCGTCTAGTAGAAGTTAGTTTTGTAGATTCTGTTAATTGAAGCTCTGGACGCTGAATAGTACTGAAGGACAGCTCTTTTAAAAGTGGAGAGTAAGTCCAAGCTTTGATATTTTTTCTACGAATATAGTTAGAGCTTTCTGTAGCACTTGCTACATCTTCCTGTACACCTTTATTGGGGCAGAAGCCCAGAGAGCCTCGTCATCAGCGTAAATTGCAATGTTTATTACTGGTGTATTGATGTTCATCAGCTTTATGGCCTCTGGCAAAGCGGCCATGGCGACGTTGAACAAAAACGGGCTTATTACGCTACACTGGGGAAGGCCTTGGACTACTTCCCAGTTCGAACTGTGGGCCCCTCCTAGGCGTACGCACATTGTGCGACCAGACTGCAAAGCACGTATAAATGCAAGCGATCAACCTTGCACACCAAGTATGATAAGCTGGGTAATTATGGTACTGTGGACAATTGAATCAAAGGCCTTTTTGATGTCAAGTAATATGGCTGTAGAAGCTTGCATTGTGGCCTTCGATTCTTTTATGTCTGATACAAGGTCGCTGATCACGTCCATCGTGCAGCGTAGCTTGCAAAAGCCTGGCACTTGATTAGGAAGGGCACCAGATGCCTCAAGCTGCCAGTCGAGATCCCGCAAGACCATTTTTTCCATAATCTTCCCCAGACAGCCAGTGAGGGAGCTAGGTCTTTAGGAAGAAGTGGCACCGATGGTTTTTTTTTGGCTTATGAATTGGAACTACCACGGACTGTTGCCAGGCACGAGGAAGGACAGACGAGCGCCAACTTTTATTGATGTTATTTAGGAAGCCCGGGAGGGTTGCTGCAGAGAGGTTTGAATGAGCTTGAAGCGTGATACCGTCCAAACCTGGTGCACTGCGCTTTCCAGAAGAACGCCGAAGAACATAGCATAGTTCGCCCATTGTGAAGTTCGAGTCTGCGATAGTTAGCGTTGTTGGTCCAGTGCCGGCGGTGCTAATTACGGCAAAGCCTAATGGTGGAGCAGGGATGGAGGTAAATTCATCTGCTTGATGTTCCACAGGTTGTGCCTCGGTTTTGTTGTGGATTGCTGCGAGTCCAAGAGCAGGTGAGCAGGGAACGGCATATCCGGCGACAACAAAAGCCATATGCCACGCTCGTCTTCTACCTCCCGGGGAGTGAAGAGACTCACATCGATGTCGCCACAGTCTACGTTGTAAGCGGTGGGTGTGTTTGCGAAATGCTTGCGTAGATGTTTTGAGAGAGCAGCGCTGCGACCTTCGGCTCATTGCTCGCAATTTGAGGTAGGTTCAATCAGGGTTAGGCCGATATATTGGGATTGTTACACCGCGGGTAGCTCTGGAGAGACCTGAGAGACGGAAGTCGCTTGGCGTACGCTGCCCTGAGATATTATCTCCTCAAAGTATATCCGGCATGCATCTCAGTTAGTCACTAAGCCATTTTTGTAATTGATCGGACCCTGTTTGGAGGAGTGATAATTATGGGGTTGTGATCGCTACCCCTGGCGTCTGGTTCGGGCGACCAAACTGCTCACATAGAAATGGTTGCGAAACTCACATCGAGAACACTGCGTTCAACGCCGGCCCTCACAGTTACTCTGCTCGTTCAGACATTTAAGCCGAATGGCTGTGGCTGGATCATCGAGCAATCTACTTCCAGAAGAAATTCGCTTATCTCCCCATGTCTCGTTATGCAAGTTGTACTCTGTGAGGAGCAACGTAGCTGATGAGCATTGCGAGAGTATTGTACGTAAGACAGATGGGTTCCAGTGAAAATTAGGTCGAACGTAGCTAGACATAATTTTAATGTCTGAGTCGCCTTTTCTATTTTTCACAGCCACGTATTCAGCAGTGTTGTCACAAAGATCTGAGAGATCCACTTGTACCTGAGTCACTCTTGGATATACAAACAGGGACGCCTTCGGAGCGCCTGTTGATGGCTGAGTTTTTCGAGGGGGGCTATTATATATGGCATAGAGACCTAGTCGAATCGCTCCTTGTTTTAAGTTAGTTTCTTGTGCAGTTAATATTCCAATCCCCGGAGTGTTCCACCAGCGAGGTTCTGACCAGGACCGAAGGGAATGGTTAACCCTGGCCATACCGGCCTGGCCCTTGACGATCCCCGGGTGGTTCCACAGCGAGACTCGGGCTACGACAGCAGGGGACAGCTAGCCTACGCAGCGCTGGCGTGGTAAGGACGATCCACAGACCTCGACACGGACTCCGACTGCGAGCTCTGAACCACGAGCGACAACCAGGGTCGGCGGGCCCGGCCTGCCGGCTCTCGTGGACGGGCAACCGGGAAGTATAGGCAGCTCTTTCGCTGTCTTTTCGTTGCGGTGTGTCTCTCCTTGGGAGACGAGCGGAGCAAAGGCCGATCGAACGGCGATTATTAATGGACCAATACGCCAGAGAATTTTACATTCTATTTTTTGCGGTAGGGGTATGTATTCTTGTTTAATGTTGGCATACCTTAGCTGTCTGGACGTCTTGCAAGAAGGTTGCTGGCTAGCTGTCCCAGGAGGCGACTAGCGGGGTAATAATGTGAAAGATTTAATCACAGCCTGTGCTACAGGGAACTTGTCCGAAGTCAGGAGGGAACGTAGCGACGTAGAAACTGTACAAAATGCGTTTCCTAGGTTTTGAGGCTTGGGCGTGTAGTTTGATCGTATGTTTTTTTTAGCTGGGCGATCCCGAGCCCCTTTGGGGGGCTTTCTTGGTCTCTTGAAGCTGCCCCATCAGCGGTTATTTCCGTCCCTTTAAAGGTTCGGGCTGTTGTGAGGATCTAACCGCAGAGTTCTTCGCAGCTCGGGACGTCGAGGTATTCAAAGTAGGATAGTGGGTGTAATGTATCGGCGGTACAGGTGGTTGTGAGTTTTCCTTTCAGCCTTGCCTGCGTTTGGGCAGGGCGTGGTGTTGTACAACATGGGTTCCTGGATTGCTCATGATAACTGATTTCGCTGTTGAGTAATCTACGTTGTTGGGAATTTTGTAGTTGGATATTTGTTTTTGCGCTTTGTATGGTGGACAATTCCGTGACGTTGCATCGTGGCTTTGCTTGCAGTTGATGCATTTAAGTTTTTTGTGTTTCGCACTTGCTCGTGCCGTGGTCAGCTCCACAACGGCTGCAGTTTTGCGCCTATGTGCAAGTACTTGCAATATGTACACAGCGATTACATATCGGCCATTGTCGTGGTTTCTCAAGGTATGGGAGTACTTGGTATCTCGTGTGCCCCACATAGACATGCTCAAGCGGTATTTCTGTGGTAAAGATAAGCTTTACCCTCTCTGCTTTTTTGCTTGGATTCCTGGGGATTTCACTCTTGCGGACGCCCCGAGGTCATCATCTGAGATCTCTACTGGCACTCCGCGGATGACTCCGACTAATGGCGATTCGGGAATAGGTTTGTATGTATAAACCTGATGTACACCGATATGTTTAGCTGGGGTATGGCCTTCGTTGATTCCAAATTTCGGGCGTCAAGAACAAGGAGGACAAGGAGGTTCCAGATTTCGGGCGTCAAGGACAAGGGGGATTCACGGCCCTGCCACTGTACAATTCACATTGTCGATATCGTTGCAGCTCGTGCCCCTTCCCGAGGATGACAGCGCCGGTAGCAGCCTGACTAATCAGGACAACAAACCTTGTGACCCAACCAAGCCCCACGCACGCCAGCACGACCGAACTCCAGGATCTACAAATACAAGCGACGCAAGGGACACCGCGGAATTCACGGCCCTGTCACTGTACAATTCACATCGTCGATATCGTTGCAGGTGAGCGCAAAGCTTCCCGCGAACGCGATATTCTTCTCTTCTTGAAGTGGCTGTGAATCCCCAAACAGTGTTTCTGTACTAGATTTTCGTTTTTTTCGTTTGTTTGCTGTGATGGGTGTTGACATCGCTACTTTCAGAGCACGTATAGGTTCTTTTGTATCTAAGAAGAAAGCGACCTCATCTGAACATGTTAAGTTACTACGCCTGCCTGTCAAAACCATGTTTGGGTTTGCGTAACTGCTAACGATAGCTGCAGTAATGTTCATACTTTTGGCGTCTGCCGGAGATGTTGAGACAAATCCCGGACCTACAAATGCAGAAAAAATTGATAACCTACAACACGCGATCGAAGCATTGATTGCAGCAACCAACAAAAACCAGCAAGAAACCTTCATAAAATTAGATCAAATCAATAGCGGCATCGCTGCTCTCGGAACCCGGGTCTCAAAAGTAGAAGGCCAAGTAAAAGAAATCCCAAAAATTCAGGAAAACTTAAACTCGATTGAAACGGCAGTAAACAGTATTAAGTGCGACTCGATATCTTTTCGTGAGCACCTGACTGAAATGAAGACAGTCGTTGACGACTTAGAAAACCGAATGAGGCGAAACAATTTAATATTCAAAGGCTTAGCTTAACTGGAAAACGAGAGGAGGAATAGCGCCAAAGTCATCATTACTGGCTTTGCACAAGAAATGCTCGGAATCGGTTTGGGAGAAATTGAAAGGGCCCATCGTTTGGGACAAAAACGATCAGGAACAAATCAACCGATCATTGTAAAATTTCTTAGCTATCGGGATCGAGAAGTTCTCCGCAATGCTTTCAAGCTTAAAAATGTAACGCCCCCAATTCGAATCTCTGAAGCTTTTTCTGATAAGGTGCGCTCTGCGAGGCAGAAGTTGTGGGAATTTGCAGAACAGTTTAGAGAAAGCGGAACGAAATACAAAATTACTTATAACAAACTACACGTTGGTACACAGTCCTTCATCTATGACTCGGCGAGTGATTCCGTTGTTTCCCTTCGTACGAGCCGGGATGTCACTGCGCGGAATGACTGACACAGCGTAAATCGTAAGTCCACAAATCGCACTGTTCCTGCTAATCTTTCTTTTATTGTTGCTAACTTTCCAAGTATCTTATCTAAACAAGACGAACTTGAAAACATCACTTCCAGTAGCAAGCCTGACGTCATTCTTGGCAGGGAAACCTGGTTAACATCTGATATAACAAATGACGAACTCATCTTAAATCGATCATATACTATTTTTCGGAAAGACAGAACCCTCGCCAGGGGCGGTGGTGTTATCATTGCGGTCAAAAGAGCTGTGTCATGCTTCCAAATAGAATGTTTCTCTGACCTTGAAGTGCTGTTCATTCGCGTCAAGTTGGATTACCGGAGTGTCTTAATCGGTGTCTGCTACCGCCCGCCTCATGTCAATCGAACTGAATTCAATATATCATTATATCCTGTCATTGGAACTGTAACCAAAAATTTTCCCAATGATCACTGTTTCTTTGCTGGCGATTTTAACTATCCTAAAATAAACTGGTCGACATTATTTCCCTTTCCCAACTATGCAAATTCTCGTCAGTGTACAGAGTTCCTTTCGATAATCAGTGTGTTTGGATTTCACCAGATGATAACCACAGCAACCCGTAATGATGCTATACTAGATTTATTTCTTACCGCTAATCCAGAATGTGTAACGTCTATCAGTACTATGGAAAGTATAAGTGACCACGCTCTGATTCATATTCAAACTTCACAAAAAGTTAACCGCTCCGCAAATATTCCAAAGCAAATATTCGTGTATTCGCGTGGTAATATCGATGGGATGACGGCAGCCATACTAAACTTCGAAAGATATTACATGTCATTTAATGACGAGAGAACCGCAAGTGAAAACTGGCTGCTTATTAAAAATATGTTCATAGAATTACTTCACACTTTTGTGCCCAAAACTGCTGTTCCATCTGACCTTGCATCTCCTTGGTTTACCAACAGTCTAAAACGGATGTTAAACAAAACGAAACGCCGCTTGGTCATCATATCACTCCCATTCAAAGTTCTGTAAATCCGAAGTAAAAAAAGTGAAATTAACATTTCTTTCCGTCACTTTACCTAACATTCTTTCCACGGACCCCAAGAAGTTTTGGAAAACAGTTAATCCAAAAGAAACTAAGAATAGCCCTTCGTTTGTAAACGACCAGGGGGAGGCACTTAGTGATGACCAGACGGCCAATTCATTAAATTCATTCTTTTTCAGCGTATTTACACGTGAAATATTTCCACTGCCATCTTACTCCCTATCTTATCAGGAAATATGCATGCCTCCAATCTTATTCATCCCGGAAGGAATCCACAAGGCAATTCAAAATCTGTCTTCTAGTAGCGCCCCTGGAAACGATGGTATCTCGGCTAAACTAATAAAATGACACAGCATTCAGCATCAAAAATACTCAGCGCTCTTTTTCAACAAAGTCTAAATTCTGCTTATGTACCAGCTGACTGGCGAGTCGCCCGAGTTCAACCCATTTTCTAGTCGGGAAACGAATCAAATCCATCAAACTACAGACCTATCTCGCTCACCAGTGTGCCGTGTAAGCTTATGGAACACGTTATTTATTCTAATATTATCTCATACCTGGATCAACGCAACTTTTTTTTTTCAAAAAGCACGGTTTTAGAAAGCGCCACTCATGTACTAGTCAACTGTTTGAGTTTTTCACGGATCTTCATTTCAATAGTCATTCCTCACTACAAACACACGTTATATTTATAGACCTTGCAAAAGCATTCGATACCGTGCCCCACCAACGACTACTCCTAAAACTTTCTCTCCTCTAGATAAACCCTGAAGTAATAAAATGCATAGCTTCGTTTCTAACAAGTAGACAACAGTCAGTTTCGGTTAATGGTTCTTCATCTAACTAAGTCCTAGTATCTTCAGGCGTCCACCAAGGTAGCGTTCTCGGCCTCCTTCTTTTTCTCATTTATATTAACGATCTTCCCTCTTAGATTACCTCAACTATCCGCCTATTCGCAGATGATTGTGTTACTTATCGAAAAATCTTAGACCCGACAGTCCATCACGTCCTCCTAAATGACCTTGATGCTATATCTTCCTGGTGCTCAGAAGGGCAGATGACCGTTAACCCCGACAAATGTAAACAAATGACCGTTACAACGAATTCAAACAAATCATACAGCCAATATACATTACTCATGCAGCAACTTGAATGTGTTTCACTATACAAAAACTTAGGAGTAAACATCTCTGAAACTCTGTCATGGAAACAACATATGGACAACTTAGTCACCAACTCTTTTAAATCTCTAGGTTTCTTAAGGCGCACCCTACACCTGGCCCCCACTTCAACAAAACTGCTAGCATATAAAACAATTATTCTCCCAAAACTAGAATATGCGAGTATCATATGGCGTCCACATCAAAATTATCGTTCTTCCAAATTAGAATCTGTCCAAAGTAAAGCAGCCCGGGTCACATCAAATGACTCTTCGCCTCAAACTAGTGTCTCAGCTTTAAAAACAAATTTGGGTCTCACTTCATTCTCTACCCGGCGCAATATTTACCGGATACGTTTCTTTCATGACTTATACTACAGCAACTCGTGCTTTAAAAACACCTATTGTCATTCCGCACATTATATTTCTCCTCGAACTGATAATTCCTGTAAGGTACAGCAATACCAGTCACACGCTAATTCCTTCCTGTTTTCACCATTAATATTATTGATTACTGAATGGAATAACTTGCCAGACGAGATAGTTACTAACACAAAGCCCGTCAAATTTAAAGCTATGTGCGAACGCCTATGGTATGAATAGTACACGTACATGCTTATTTGTTGTTTACATAGTCACTCTCTGTTTCCCCATATTGAAATTGCTGTTTTATGCATACTTACGTCCAGTTGAAAATTGCAGTTGTGCACGTACGATGTCACTTCCTTTTTGTAAACTCTGCTGGGCTGATTGCGATTATTTTGTTATACCAATGACTGTGTTTTAATAATTGTATGATTATGTTGTTACAAATGCATGTACCACCTACCCCCTCATGTAATGCGTCCTCAAAGACGCCCTTGAGGTAAATAAATGAAATGAAATGAAATGAAAAAAACGACAGTTCGGTAGAATCTGGATGATGCCGTCTAATGCCAGATTGTCAAGCTTTTCCTTCAGAACCAAAGGGCTCATTTCAGTGGTAAGTTTTGTGGGGTCCCTGGGTTTAACAATCACAGTGAGGTTGTGAGAGACTTAAGTTATTAGTTGTGCCTCACTTGATTTAGACCCGTGGTGCCTTTTCTTGGCATCCTTGACGTTCCATGGCGCTTCGTTGTCCCAGTCATCCATGTAGCTGTCAGAGGGTTCGTCAGAGATGTTCGATGCCTCGGCAGATTCGTTTGCGTTGCCTGCGGGCTGCGATGTTTTCAGATGGCTCATGTTTAGTGATCCGAGAGGGTAGAGTCCGCGGCTTCTGCATCAAGTACCACGGATACTGACTCCTCGTTGAAGCACAAAGGTTTCAGCCGTGTCTGAAGCTGGTAACTCTAAATAAATATATAAATTTTCCGGAGGGAACAAATCGACCGTTGCCTCTATCACGTCGTCGTCTTCCTCTCAGGCACCGTCCAGTCTGGACAATATAGTGTTTTCCACGGGAGACAGGAATGGAGTATACTACCTCTCCTGTGCACTGCAGAAAACTGGTTTTGTGCTTTTTAGTGCAGCTTTCGGATCATTTTGCAGAAGCGTTCACTCTCTTGCACAAGCTGGCAAGCTTGTTTGGAGCTGAGAATACCACCTCAAAATTCACTTTTTTCGCTACCTTTGGCAGTCCATAGGATAAGCGGTGAATATAAAGCACAATAAGAGGCCTAGTTGACGCGTCTCTTGGTGGAGATTGAGTGACTTTCCGTCTTCTCATATCTTTTGAGCAGGTTCTCTGCAATCGATGTTAATAGTAAACTGGGTACCCTACTGCTGTTATTCAAGATATTTGCGCATCGAAATTTGTTTTGATCAAATGTTTGCATAATTTGTTAAGTGAGTTTTTGAGGCATTCATTCGCGATGCCTCTCTTGACCTGCTTGGAGTGAGCAGAGTTGAACTGAAGTGGCATTTGTTTTTTCCCGCGGCTCGTGTGACCATCATACGTGCTCACTCGATAAAAAACAGTCTTAAATCTAGGAATCAGATTGATTTTGTGTCTGTATGCACCTGGGTAAGCTCCAACGGATTCATGCAGCCTTTGAAATTGGATAGAACGTTGGCCAACGTCGTTGGGAACTTGCAAGTCTCCACTGCTAGGTAGATGCAACAATCATCGACGTATCGAAATATTTCCACTATATTTGAGGTGTCTAAGCCTCTTTGAAACAATCTATCTTGGTGTCCAAATAAAGGTCGCTGAGTACAAGGGTGATGCATGACCCTGCGCAAACGCCATTTTTTGAAGGCATGTCGGTGCTCTACACAATTTCAAAAGGCTGCAGCATCCATTGGAGCTCGCCCACAAGTTTCCAGAAAACAAATATTGTCACATTCCTGGATTTATGACTATCTTTATCAAGCGATCACGTATTTCGGGCATATGAGCCACGGGCAAAAAAATCCGCTACTTCACTTCAACTCTGCTCCCTCCTCACTGGTCAAACGAGGCATCGTGAATCTATGCCTCAAAATCTCATTTAACAAGTCATGTGAAATCTCTCGCATATCAGCAGCATGGTACCCAGTTATTTATTAACGTCGATTGCAGAGAACCTTCTCAAATATATGAAAAAACGGGAGGTCACTCAACCTCCACCAAGAGAGAGGTCAACTAGGCCTATTGTTGTGCCATATATTCACAAGTTTCTCCATAAATTGCAAAAAGTAGCGAAAAAAGTGAATGTTGAGGTGGTATTTTCAGTTCCGAACAAGCCCTCCCGCTTGGGCAAGAAAGTGAGCGCTTATACAAACTGATCCGAGAGTTCCAGTAAGAAGCACAAAACTAGTTGTGACCAGTGCACAAAACAAGGTCGTGTACTCTTCTCCTCTCTCTTGTGGAAAACGCTATTTCGGTCAGACTGGACGGTGCCTCGACGATCAACTTCACGAACACCACAATAACATTGCTAGAGCCAACTCAGGACATTTAGGTCAGCACTGCTGGGATTGTGGGTGTGCGGCACAACTACGTATTTGCACTACGCTAGACCGAAACAACAACCAACTAACAAGGAAAATATTTGAAGCGAAGCATATTGCCAGGCTTGACGATGGGTGCGTGAGCAGCCGATCTCTCAGCTTACCTGCTAAATAATTAGCTTGCCTCACCTTAAAAGGATAATCGCGCACTAGTTTACAAATTGGTTTTAATAGGCCGAGAAGAAAACGACGGCAAAACAATTTACAGACTTTGTTCTAACAATATGTAGAAAAAGAACGTAGACCAAATACAAAGTGTATGAGTTCAACGTTGTTTGTATGTTTTTGCGTCTGTAATCGGGTGAGGCCTTTTTCTTCCTTGTGAGACGTTTATGCAATGTGAAGTTGTTCGGCAGCAGACACTCGTCCAACAAGTACTTAATTCATCTTGTCATCTGATTTTGCAGGTGAGCTACTGCTGCTATCGTTTTTTTAGTTCGTTTTCTCTTCTCTGCTGCCTAACACAGCGCATTTTGTTTTCACATGTATACTGTGCACGCGTATTTGTGCTTTTGCATTATTCTGTGACTGTATAGATATAAACAAACAGAAATTTCTAAAGAAATTGCGAAATTAAGTGAAGAACTCAAGCGAGACATGAAACAAGAACATAGGGAACTAAGAGCCTCGATTTAAAGGGAGTTGCGAGGGGAGATAAGAGAAGTCAAAACAAATATGGATTTTATTAACAAAAAGTTTGAAGAGATGAGGGATAAACTGGGTACAGTCATAAAGGAAAGTACGGAGCTTAAGGCAGATAACATTGAGCTTCGCTTGGAATGTAAGCTGCTGCATCAGCAAACCAAAGAATGTGAAGCTCGACTTCTAAACTGCGAGCAATACAGCCGGAATCGAAATATTGAAATAAAAGAAATGCCGTCCCTGCAAAATGAGAACATACTTGAAATTGTGGAAAAGTTTGGAGCAGTGATTGGCAAGCCCATGCTGGAAACAGACATCGAAACATGCCACCGCGTGCCTGTTCCGAACAGCGAGGCAAAGCACATTGTTGTTCAATTCTTGCGTAAAGACAGACGAGACAATCTCCTTCATCATACTAAGAAACGGCGCATCACTTGCAGTGATATCGGCATTTCGGCCGGTGGCTTTGTTTACGTAAACGAGCATCTGTGCCCGGCACTAAAGAAATTGCTGGGAATGACAGTGGCAAAAAAGAATGAGTCTAACTGAAAGATCGTTTGGGTACGGAATGGTAGTATTTTTGCTCGTAAGGCCGAATAAACGCCGCTTGTGCGAGTAACGTGTGTCGATGACGTCCGTAATATAACGGCGAGCTAGTTTTGCCCCTTTTTATCTCTTATGAATTGTTAATCTAATACAAATATGTCAGACGCCTTTATTTCACCTTCTAAATTAAACAAATTACTTCAAAATAAGTCCGCATTCCAATTAACACTACTTCACCTTAATATTAGGTCTGCAAAAAACAAACACGATGACCTTGCTCTTTTGTTTGATTGCATTGGACCAAACGTTGACACCATTATGCTAACGGAGACATGGCACCGTTTTAGTGCTAGCTACTTTCTGCTCCCAGGATATTCCCATTTAAACTTAAATAGAGAAAACAGACAAGGTGGTGGTATTGCTATGTCCGTAAAGAATAAAGCAAGTTGTGAGGTGTTAAAATCATTCTGTAAAATCACTGACTTTTATGAAGTTGTAACTGCGCGTTTCAAAAATACGTTGCTCTCTGTTGTATATATATGCCCCTAGTTCGCCTGCCATGCCATTTTTTAACTTTGTGGAGGACTTGTGTAACCTTGTCAATGATAAAAATTACAGGTTAGTTTTGGGTGGTGATTTCAATATCAATATAAGTTCTGGCTGTAGCGTGAGAAATTCTTTTTCAAACCTCATTGAGTCATGTGGTCTATCAAATGTTATAAAGCACCCTACAATAATAACTATCATGTCATCCTCTTTGCTTGATTCGCTCATAACCAACTATGAAGACTCGGTGGTGTCATCAGGGGTTCTTTCAACTGATATAAGTGACCATCTTCACATTTATTTTTGCTTGCAAAATAAACGCTCCCATGAAACCCGTAGCGACTGCGTTCCTGTGGCCAGAGTTCAGCCGATCTCCCCTTACTAGTTGCGCCGTTTTCGAGAAGAAATTGAATGTACATCTTGGTAACAATTTTCTTCTACAAATTCAGTTAATTCCACATAAATTTATTTTTTAGGTATATTTAGTACAATATATACGAAACCTTTTTTTTGTCAACCTTAAAGCCTCTAAAAATCGCATAAACCCTGGATCACGCGTAGCCTACTTTCAATGATACATAAAAAAGAATTTTTTCTATCAGAATTTTTTTTTTTTAAATAGAGAAATAGTAGACTTGTAGCCTTTAAATCTTATCGAAATAAAATAACGAGTCAGCTAAGTACCGCTAAGCGTGTCTATCACAACACACTTTTTGATCCATTAGAAACATTCAAACCTGATATTATGTGGAAGAGAATTCGATCTTTAATGAACCATAAGCCACCCCAAAACGTGCCTCAAGAAGTAACCGTAAGCGGCGCTCAAATGACAGACGTCACCATGGCAAACGCGTTTAATAATTTCTTTGTAAATGTTATTACGTCAACGTGTGTGTCATCCTCCTGTATAAAAAAAAGCCCTAGAGTTCATGGAATTCTCGCAGACGAATACAATGTTTTTGTTCCCCACTGATAATGCAGAAGTCTGCTCAACTATCATGGATCTTAAAAATAGTAAATGTATTGACGCCAATAACATGCAGATAATACCTATAAAATTCGTTATTGATAAATTTGCACCGTATCTGACATATATATATATATATAACCTTGCTCTTGAAACCGGTGTTTTTCCACTTAAAATGCGGGTATCAAAAGTGAGTATGCTACATAAATGCGGTGATGTTTGACATAAGCAACTTTAGGCCCATTTCAATTCTTCCTGTCTTTTCGAAACCACTCCAGAAACTTCTACATCAAAGACTCCTAACACAACTTGATAAACATGCTTTAATATCTGAATCACATTTTGGATTACGAAAGCATCGATCTACTGAAATAGCATTGCTGAATCAAAAAGAACTAATCTTAAAAGCATTGGACGCGAAAAAGATAACATTGGGCGTTTTCCTCGATTACTCAAAAGCATTTGAGTCAATTAATCATGACATGTTACTTCCAAAATTACCATTTTATGAAATAAGAGGAATAGTGCATGATATTTTAAAATCCTACTTATAAAATAGAAACCAGTACGTGTCTTTTCCAAATTTTCATTTAGATAGGCTAGCCATAACATCGAGAGTTCCCCAGGGCAGCATTTTAGGCCCATTGTTATTCATTTTGAACATTAACGACGTCGTAACCCTGGCTCAAAGCATTGATGTAAAACTGGTAATTTACGTGGACGATACCAGCATTTTTCTTCTCATGACAGTATCCGCACTTCCATTTCCGCAATGCAAGAAGTGTTAAAACAAATTACGGCCTGGACACTGAACGACAAATTAATGTTGAACTGTAGTAAGACCAATGCCATTCTGTTTAAACCTAGAAATAAGGGGGTAAACGATCCACTTTGTCTTAAAATCAATGATAAACAAATTCAGTTTGTAAACTGTATTAAAATACTGGGTGTGTTGTTTTCACAAGACATGAGCTGGAATGCTCATATAGATTACGTCCAAGCAAAGCTATCCAAGAGCGTTGGCCTAAAAACAAAGTTTAAAGCAGTACTTCCTACTCATATTAAATTAACTATCTATAAATCGTTGGTTTGTTCCCATTTAAATTACTGCAACCTTATTTGGGGCACCACAACCAAAACAAACCTGACAAAGTTGCACCTTTTACAAAAAAGGTCTGTACGTGCAATATCGTTTGTGCCCTCTCTTCATCCCACTGCATCATTATTTAGGGCCCTAAACGTAAAACAATTTAGCAAATATATGCGTTCAAACTTTTAACAACGTATCGTAGGGCTGTTCAGCAAAACAACGTTCATTACATTCACTTAGCAACCTAAAACATCGCATCATCCTGCGCGACCTTAGGCGAAATCAGCCCTGGGTAATCCGTCCATCCCGCACGAGTTACCTCGATCAGACGCTTCATTTTAATCTTTCCACCATACTAATCACTCTCTACAAAAAGAGTATAAATTTAGAGCACTTTCACATAAAGGCTTAGTAAATTGTATTTTTTCTCTGTGACTTTTTGAATACTGGCGTTGTTTTTATCCTGTGTGCTTTCTTTATGTATTTGCTGACCGCTCTCGTGGTTTATTATCCACCAAACATTTGTATAAAATGTGTCTACAATTATGTAAAAGTTTTTTTTTTAATTTTTATTTACCTTTTTTCAGCCCCGAACTGCACGGGGGCTGGGACCTTCGTCAAGCTGCTACCCAGAAGTGTTTTGCCCTAAGTTCCCTGTTGTTATGTAAGGAGATGTGTCAACAAATAAAACTTGATTTAATTTGATTTGACTGTCAACCAACTTGCCCAAGCTGCTATGTTAACAATCTCTCGCTCGCTTCGGCGGTTCGACCAACCTCATTGTGGCCACGCGCCACTAAAAGATCTCTAGAAAAAGAAGAGAAGGTCGAAGCGCGAGGGGATTAGAATAAAAGCCCAGTTGGATTTCGGACATCAATCTGGTCGGACGTCTCTATAGATTTGGTGACCCGGACGTGATCAACCGAAATACTCTATCATGACCGATGAAGGACAACCGGGCACTAGCGGCACGACCGGCCGCCTACCTGGCAACACCGGTCCACCCATCCTTCAACCACAGGGCGACATTGACGAAGCAACCGGGACCACAGCGACCGGAACTCTGCCACTGCGGTTACCACCAGTCTGGCCTAAAACCCCTCAGGTTTGGTTTACCCAGGTGGAGGCGCACTTCCATCTGCGAAAAATCACTACGAAGATAGCCCGTTTTTACCATGTCGTCGCCAGCCTACCACCCCAGGTTGCAGACGAAATAGACGACGTGCTGTCGCAAACACCATCCGAAAACGCGTACGACCATCTGAAATTTGTCCGCCTGACTCGGACAATGGCTACAGAGCGCTCACGGATTCAACAGCTGCTGACCGCACAAGAGCTTGGTGATCGCCGGCCGTCGCAGCTCCTCCATCAGATGCGTCAACCGCTTGGCTCGCATAACCACGACGGTCGTGACGCAATGCTGCTTGACCTCTTCTTACAAAAGCTACCAGAAGGCATGAGGATGATCCTAGCCGCTGCAGACGACATGTCGCTGGATCGTCTCGCGGTTCAAGCAGACCGAACCGCTGACTACTCCGCTCCGGCTGTTCGTGCAGTCACAACACCTGCTTTACAATCGTGGAAAACGGCCACCGCCGAAATTGAATAAAAAATCGAGCAGTTGGCTGCTGCCATTGCCGCCTTCGGACCTGCCCAGGACCGACCAGATCGATCAAGGCCGCGCAGTTCTTCTCGTGGCCGATCGCCCTCTCGCCGCACTACCATCTCCGGTGGCCGGTCCATCTTCTGGTACCATCGCACCTTTGGTGACCAAGCAAGACGCTGCACCCACCCCTGTTCATGGACGGTAAATGCCGAGGCCCGACACTAACGGCGGCGAGTGATCCCGGCCAGCCCAGCAGCCGCCTGTTCTATGTTCGCGACACTCCCTCAGGCATCCTGTTCCTCGTGGATACTGGCGCGGAGGTTAGCGTGTTACCTGCTCCAGCTGCTGACCGTAAGCTGCAACCGACTAGACCGTCTCTTCGGGCAGTCAACAGCTCCGCAATAGCCACATACGGTCAACGTTCCTTGACTATTAACATTGGGCTCAGGCGTACGTTCAGATGGGTATTCGTCATCGCGGACCTACAACAGGCCATTATAGGCGCCGATTTCCTGGATCAATTCGGAATTACAGTCAACATTAGCAGCCGCACACTGACTGATGCCACCACAACGTTGTCTGTTCAGGGTATCATATCTAACCTGACAGTTTCCCCAATGCGACGTTCTTTGGCTCCATCATCGTATGAAGCCATCCTCGCCCAGTTCCCATCTATCACAAAGCCATGTAACATGGAGTCTCCTGTAAAACTTAGAGTCATGCACCATATAACCACCACAGGTGCGCCCGTGTCTGCGCGACCTCGTCGACTCGCTGGTGAGCGTCTGCAGATCGCGAGGCGAGAGTTTGAACACATGTTACAGTTAGGTATCATCCGGCCATATTCTAGCAACTGGGCATGACCACTTCACATGGTCCCAAAAAAGACTATCGGGCACTCAATGCTTCCACAGTGCCCGACCGATATCCTCTCCCACAGATACAGGAAATTTCTGCTAACCTCTCTGGAACCACGATTTATTCCAAGATAGACTTAGTCAAGGCTTACCATCAAATTCCTGTGGCGCCCAGCGATATCCCCAAAACAGCTATCACCACCCCATTCTGCCTTTTCGAGTATATCAGAATGCCCTTCGGTCTAAGGAATTCGGCACAGACATTTCAAAGATTCATTGACGAAGTAACCAGAGGGCTCCATTTCATATTCGCTTATGTCGACGACATCCTCGTAGCCAGTACGACCCCGGCTGAGCACGAACGACACCTCCACCTGCTTTTCGAGCGACTTCAAAAAGCAGACATTGTCGTCCACCCGAGCAAATGCCGATTCGGGGTCAACGACTTGGAGTTCTTAGGTCACCGATTCACGCCCCAAGGAATCTTGCCTCTTCCAGAAAAAGTTAAGGCAATCCGTGAATTTCCTCGCCCACTTCTCTCCGAAAACTTCAGGAATTTCTGGGCCTGGTCAACTTCCACCGCAGGTTTATACCTAACTGCGCCGGCCTCCTGCAACCACTAACGGATCTTCTAAAGACCACAAAGGGCCCCAAACGCCACTACCATGGAGCGAACACGCTGAATCAGCATTTTCATTGGTAAGGAACGCTCTGGCAAGTGTAACGCTTCTCGTTCATCCGCGGCCAGACGCTAACACTCGCGTTATAACTGATGCGTCAGACGCTGGTGTAGGCGCGGTGCTACAGCAATATCTGGACCGCGACTGGAAGCCCATAGGTTTTTTCTCCCAGAAGTTAAAACCAGCAGAAACACGCTACAGTACATTCGGGCGAGAGCTGCTAGCCATATACCTGACTGTGAGGCATTACCGATACTTTCTCGAAGGTAGACAGTTCTTTGTCCAAACTGACCACAAGCCGCTGTCGTTTGCTTTTAAAGGTAACCACAACGCCTATTCTGCACGGGAAATTCGACATCTAGCTTTCATCTCAAAATATACCGTCGACATCCGTCATATCAAAGGACAAGATAACGCAGCGGCTGATGCCCTGTCACGTGTCGGGGCTATGTCCTCGCCCTGTGTAGACCTCAACCTGGAGACACTGACTGCAGCGCAAGAGGAAGACTCTGAACTTCAGCATCTCCAAGACACATTCACGTCTTTGCAGCTGAAAGAGATATTTTTCCCACAGTATCCCACAAAAGTCATCTGCGACATCTCCATGGGGACCAATCGACCCATCAAGCAGGTTTCGTGGCATTTATAGCGTCGCTTCTTCAGCTCGCAACTTTGGGACTCCACCGTTCATAGCCCACGACTTGGAGTCCCGCCAAACACCATGCGCATATCCCTCGCAGTACCTCCGCCAGAACTGCCCTCTCTTTTTCAGAATACAAGCCTATTAGCCTTGATTCCTGGTGGGGAATCCTGTGGCCACGCGCCACTAAGAGATCTCTAGAAAAACAAGAGAAGGTCGAAGCGCGAGGGGATTAGAAAAAAAGCCCAGTTCGATTTCGGACATCAACCTGGTCGGACGTCTCTATACTCATCACGAGAATATTTTTCTCGTCGACAGCATTAAAAATATTTAGCAGCCCATAAACGCGAAATGACGCTCAAAATTGAAGTCGAAATATATGAACTAACTCTTCTACAAACTATAAAAACACACAACGGCCACCTTGCCGGCCAAAGTAAAACTAAATTGGACTTTGGTCCGGCTTCCTAGACTCAGCGTCTTAGCATAAGTGGGATTCACCCCCTCGTTACTCAATGGGCCAATTTCGCACTAAAACCTGAGTTTCAGGACTGCACCAGAGTATTGATTATTTTTCTAGCTTCGTTCTAAAGATGTAATAAAGATCGCACGACCTTTAAAGTTTTCCCTGCGAGCGCCGGTAATTTTTTGTAAAATTCCAGAAATATATTATGCTTACACCCTTTTGTATGTCCTCTTCTTTTAGGGAGGGCATACGAAAGCTTGTGCCATGTCATAATGACTGCCTAAATCTATGCAAATATTATATTGTAAAGTGGCTTGAGCATGTATCTCCAATCTAGATATACAAAAATAATTTTGATCATTTTATTTTCTTCACACAGTTTGTCGGAAGTAAAAACAAAACCAGCCCCGGTCGAAAGACCCGCCGATATAGCCGTGCTCACAGTGTCCCGGAGTTTACATACAGCGACAGATTGTGTCTGAAATGACATAGAACGATCCTGCGCCCTCACTGCCAACAATCGCCTATTAAGTGATATAATATAGCAACGAGGAATGTCCTTCTTTTATAATGTTAGTTGCAAAAATAGAGCATTGCATGTGAAACACCGTACCAATTATTTCTGCTTCTCCCGTAATCATAAAACGTTTAGCTCTCCCCGTGCAAAAAAAAGTTCAAGGTGTAGATATTGTACAGCTTCAATTATTTTTACCGTCACTAGCGCCTTCCTCGATACTTAAATGCCTGCTTTCATTGCTGCCGACTGCATCGCTATATTAAAAAGAGATGTTCAAGGTTTAGGGGATGACGTTCGTAGTGCTAAAAAAAGGGTTCAATTTGTATCGAATAAAGTTCGTAACGGTGAACTATTCTGCAAGTAAGTCCACATTAAAAATGATCTAATGTGACCCAAATGAAAAGCCTTCGAGGTGACCCAGATAACAAAATATTCGGGGTGACCCATATAAAGGATTTTCAGGCTGACCCAGGAAAAAATATTCGAATTGACCCAGATAAAAAAATATTCGGTGTGATCCACATAAAACTTATTCAAGGTGACCCAGGTGAAACGTTTTTCAAGCGGACCCAGATATATTCATCACAAATATATCGAACATTATTCAGCAAAAAATTGGTGGATAAATAGCGGATACATCCGCTACCGGGTTTAGAGTGTATAGAAGGTCTCAGTTATGGCACGAACCTAGAAGGTAAAGCCCAAACTTTTAATATTTATTTTCATTCAATGTTCAATCAGTCGGTCAGTGTGATTAATAGTGTACCCATTTCCCATGACTTCGAAAAATTGAACAACAATGACTTTTCAGAGAGCGGCGTCACGTGGCTATTACAGAAGACTAAAGTAAGCACTGCCCCCGGTCCAGTCACATATCTAACCACATCTTTAAAAATCTGCGCGGCTTCTTACCTCCCTTTAACTAATCCTGTTGTTTAGGAAGTCACTCGAACAAGGCGATCTACCTCTTGCCTGTAAAAACCTCAAATATAGTCACAGTGCACTAAAGTAAAGACATACCGAAAAACAGTAACTGTAGGCTCTCCTTTACAAGTGTTTATTGCAAAACACTCTAGTACAATATTTTCGGGAGATTAATTGGTCATATACAAAGCAATGCGCTTTTTTGTCCTACACCACATGGTTTGAAGAGAGGCTTTTCTCGTGATACTCAATTACTACAATTTATTCATGACACTGCCGTTTTAATCAACAGCGGTACAAAGGTTTATCGTGTTTTTCTAGACTTTCGTAACTCACACGCTGTTGTTGCAAAAGCTATCTCGGTATACATGACACACTTGTAACTTGGCTTGAGGCTTTTATTGTTCAGTGAAAGCAGCGCGTAGTTCTAGATGGGGTGAGCTCGTCAAATGTTACTGCGTTATTGGGTGTTCCGCAGGGATCGTTTTTGGGCCTTCTTCTTTCAGTCATCATAAACGATCTCGCTTTCTGTGTTTCTAGCCATGCTTGAATATATACTAATGTCTGTTGCATGTATCGTAATATTTCCTGTTAAGCTGTATCTTAATTTTTACAAGATGGCGTTAACACTCTTTTATCGTAGTTCGACACATGGAACATGACCTTAAACTTGGAACAAAAATGTAATGATGTCACGTCTACTGACAAAAAGCTACCTCTAACCACAAAATACTTCCACGGTGCTACAATCCTATCCTCCCTTTAACTAATCCTGTTGTTTAGGAAGTCACTCGAACAAGGTGATCTACCTCTTGGCTGTAGAAACGCAAATATAGTCACAGTGCACTAGCGTAAAGACATAACGAAAAATTGCGATGGCTTAGCTCGGCTATGCCAGGATATACGTAGCGTGAGCTGATGCGCACAAAATGAGAGGCACTATCAAGCGGCTCCGGTGCAGCGTCAGGCTTGCCTACTGCGCAACGTAGTCGCACAGCTGGGCACGCGGCGGCGCCAGTGCGTCTGCCGCGGCTATGACGTCACTCCTCTGGGACGTATCAGACCGGCGAGGCGCGCGGTGGCGGCGGAGCCCGCGGCGGCGGCGGCTCCGGCGCGCCAGTTGTGCGCCGTGTGACGTCACTGCTCCTTGCGCTTGCGCAGCACGGAGCACGGCTCATTATGCGAGCCACGCGAAACTTCTCAACCTCGACCAGTGTAGCTCACGCTACAAAAACAGTGGTTCTAGGCTCTCCTTTACAAGTGTTTATTGCAAAACACTCTAGCACATTATTTACGGGAGTTTAATTGGTCATATACAAACCAATGCGCTTTTTGTTTCTACACCACATGGTTTGAGAAGAGGCTTTTCTCGCGATACTCAATTAGTACAGTTTACTCATGACACTGCCGTCTCAATCAACAGTGGTACAAAGGTTTATCGTGTTTTTCTAGACTTTCGTAAATCATTTGATTCAGTCGCAGACGCGTTGTTGCTGCAAAAGCTTTCTCGGTATTTCTGACACACTTGTAACTTGGCTTGAGGCTTTTATTGTTCGGTGAAAGCAGCGCGTAGTTCTAGATGGGGTGAGCTCCTCTAATGTTACCGCGTTATTGGGTGTTCCGCAGGGATCTGTTTTGGGCCTTCTTTTTTTTTCAGTCTTCATAAACGATCTCTCTTTCTGTGTTTCTAGCCATGCCTGAATATCTACTAATGTCTGTTGCATTTATCGTAATATTTCCTGTTAAGCTGATTCTTATTTTTTGCAAGATGACGTTAACACTGTTTTATCGCAGTTCCACACATGAAACATGACCTTAAACTTGGAACAAAAATGTAATGATGTCACGTCTACTGGCAAAAGGCTACCTCTAACCACAGAATGCTTCCAGGGTGCTACGATCCTAACTTTCGCAACCTAGTATCAGTCACTATGGGTTTTGTTTTCTAGTGATCTGGCTCGCAACGCTCATGCTGATTATTTATTCTCGACGGCCGGTCGCTCATTAGTCTTTCTTATTCGTGACTTCCTATGAAACTCGAAAAGAAACTTTATACGTCTCCAATGTGCGCCCTATTGTAGAATATTCTTGTGCAGAAAGAAACCTACACTGAGTGGTAACTACAGATCCACTTAAGTCTATTCAGAAACCAGCGGCTCGTTTTGTTTCTGGCGAATATGATATTTAAGGGTTCTTCCGAAATATTTCACAAATTGGGATATCCTTTACTGGAGGGTACAAGGAATTAACTCCGGTTGTCTTTATTCTATAACACATTTAGTGGTAGAACTAACATTTACGGAGAAAATGGTTTGAAAGAACCAACCTACCTATCCGCACCTATATATAAGCATGTAAATGTGCGCGAATTCAGGAGCAAAATTAACAATTTCAAGTACTATCTTCCCACGAACAGTGCACGTAATGGAATAACTTACCAGCTGAAGTTGTCACAGCAGCTCCGTCATCTTTTTCACTGTCCCGCAAAAGTTAAACATTTCACTAAAAACACCGAGACTGAGACGAGAAGAGACGGACAAACACAAAGTCTCAAAAACAGCTGAAATTTATTCGACAACGAAAGGGCTTATATATGCATCAAATCCTACACAAAAAACACTAGCTCTCGTTTGTAGTGTTTTGTGTATGATTTCTTGCCTATAACAGCCCTTTTTTGTGGAACAAATTTCAGCTGTGTTTGAGACTTTGTCCGTCGCTTCTCGTCCTAGTCTCGTGGTTTTTTAGTCAAATGTTTAACCACCAACAACTCGTTTGCGCCCTAACCTTTTGTTCACTGGAAAAGGTTTTGCTAGCATGATTATTGCAGTTTTTGCCTAATGGTGCCCGTTTGTTGGAGGGACCGTTGGCCGAGAGGGCTAGCGCACACCAGCTCAGAGCACATGGAACGAAAGCTCGCGCTTCAGAACCAAGGAATCCTTGATTCAATCCCCCCCCCCACTGCCTGTTTCGATCTGGATGAACATCGTACCGGCGTGCGGTCGTGTACCACTACTGCGTGGTGCACGTTAAAGACCAAAGGCTTGCGGTTGTACTGCACTGGCTAAATTGCTAATCTACGGCGAGTGTCTCGTCGCAACTATACAATGGCTGACCAACTACATGCTGTTTAAATATCCACGAAACCCTAATTATTAATATTTATTGCCCTTTCTGTTGTATTTTTTAATGTGCTATAATTACAGTGCAGTGTCATATCTATGTGAACCCTACAACTTCACGCGGTGTTCATTGTGTATTATTGTATTTTCGCTCGTAGATTGTTTTATATTGCTATAATTGATATATACACCCTGTTATGTCTGTCTGTGGGGACAATAATCTAATAAATAATACTGGATGTACCTAAATATTTTATTCCTTACGATCCTGCAATTTAGGAAGACGATGACCAAGAGCCGAGTTTGAAACATTTATTTAAAAATAAAATTATATTTCCAGAATAAATTCAAATTAATATTTGTAACAACTTACCGGTATTCATGTTCTTATAATAGATGATTTCACGTATTTTGTTAGCGTTGATTAAGATTTTTTTAAACCGTACTGAATCGTTGCGCTTAAATAACGGGTCTACTTGTTTTATGATATATTATTCTTTGTCTCCGAAAAGGTTTTTCTGTGGCTGAAATATTTATGGATTAATTTATAGATGCAGGGCTCTGTAAAAGACTAAGTGTTTAAGATAAATAAACGTGAATAAGATGGTTCTTGGCACGTGTGAATAAACGCGCCAGCGGGTGGCGCCAGGCTCTGCCTGACCACCTGGACGGTTGTTCTCTCGGGGCCTCCACACTCCCCCACGGGATCAGCCATTTCCGACCTGGACTTCCGGCGCCCCATCCACCCAGGACTGCCAGTGACACCGTTAGTGCCCTCTACGGCCGCAATACAACATGGCGACGAGGATGGGAGTTTTGCAAAGACGATTGTATAGGTGGTCACGGTAGAGATCTCCGCACCCCGGTTATGTGGTGGTGGTACCGGTGCGTAGTTCCAGTAGGATTTGGATTCGTGATTTTGGCATTCTCTTTAGTTTCTGCCGGTCATGTTTTCTCTTGACTGGTTACGTGAAATTTTGAAAGAGGTTCATCTGGTTGAGAGGTTCATTTGGCTCGCATGTTGAGATGTCTCAACAAGCAGATTTTCCAAATACGGCTCTTGTATTTCTTCCCGTTCCCGGCGCTTCGGTTTACGCTTAACCTTCGTGTAAGGAAGCATTCATATCGTTTCTCGGCGCTACTGGACTTGACGCAGTTGAGCTGCGACACAAGAAACAAATCTTGTGTTCGATGTTAGGAGTTCAACATCAACGCGTAGTTCCCGCATTGCGTCGGAGTGAAGTGTCGGGCAGCGAGACGGTTGACGAGTCTCCGCGTTTCCGGGAGAGTTGCAGAAACATTTCGAGTTCTCTGGTTCCGTAGTGCTGGAACGCGAGAAATTGCGCGCCAGAGCACAATTGCCTGACGAAACGGTAACAGAGTTCTTGACTGCTCTGAGGCATCAGGGAGCATTTTGTGCGTATGGCACAGCCCTTGAAGAACGTTTGTGTGAGGTATTCTTAGACGGCCTGGACTGCAAACGTGTCCAGGAACGAATTCTTCGCGAGTTTCGGCTCCGATGTGCCAACACTGGGTCGGGCTGTTTAGTTAGCCTTAAAGTTCAAACAACTTGCATGAACGACTCCGCAGTTGAACTTATCAGCGGCCGTCAGTTCGTAATACTATGTCAGCTCCAGTTCAGCAAGTTGCGGCGCGAGCGACAGTTCATTCCTAGGCGCCTGTGGTAGAATATCAAGATGACGGTCCACGGTCACCAGGGTTCTCAAGGCGTCAAGATGGTCCTCCAGGACACGCACATTGGCTCCATCCTCCCTACAGCCCGCCACGGGATGTTTTAAGGATGCTCCGGCGCCAGCCGACATCCAGTCAAGTGGCACGGTTCACGGCGCGGACGGGTCGTCCACAAAGCCACGACCGACCCCCTTCATGGATGGGGACACGAGGAGACGTTACAGAGTCGCTTTGCTGGTTTTGTACCAAACACAACCAGGCACGAGAGCTGTGCCCCACGCTGCACGCTCTGTGCTTCATATGTGACAAGACAGGTCATTTCGGAGTGGCCAGTCGTAGTCGTCGTCTCCCGGCAACAGCTTTTGTGTTTGACCAGCGCCCAGCATCTTTTCTTGCAAGGGGTCAAGGTCAGGGCCAAGGGCACCTGTACGCCAATCAGTCCCGGAGGTCTAGTTTCGCTCCAGAAGAGACGTTCGCCGCGCCGGGAGGGAACTGCGGTTTTCAGTCCAGCGTGGCTGCAGTTGGCTATTCCTTCCCCGTCAGAGCCACGCAGCGCAGCTCAATTGATCTCAGTCGACTGAATGCATTCATCGCGGAAGTAAAGGTAAATGGCATACCAATGCATGTTCCTATTGACACGGGCTTGAATGTGTCCATCTTGGACGAGAAGACATTTCAGAAAGTTGATGAGAACGGAAATATTATGTTGCATCCCCAGCAAGGAGGCTTGTACATTTCATGCAAGGAACAATTCCGAGAATTGGATGTTTCACCGGCCAGGTCACATTCAAGGACTGGTTTGCACCTCTGAAGTTTTATTTCATCCCTTCTGGGCGCCCCTTGCTTGTCATCGATGCAGTAAGAAAATTAAAAATAAAAATTTCAGGTGCTGACTCTTAATGTGCCTATATCAATGCATCTGACAACGAACGACAAGACGTAGAACCGGCTGACGTTCCCCTGCATCGCGCCTTCACCATTTCCTCTCGTGGACAGAGCGGTCAGCAGCCACAACTAGCCTCATCGGATATGCCTGGCGTCACTTTCTCATCATCGTCTTGGGGTGGCAATGTGTCCCGCCCACAACTGTCATCGACCTGGAATCAAACGATTCCTAAAGTGTTCGAAGAGCCTGTCCACATGTTTTGGGCAAGTTCAGGTGTCGATGCTTCCAGAACAAGTGATAACGAAAAGAATGAACGTATCTATAATAAAAAGTGTCTTAAGCGCACTTCAACTTCATCAAGTTCGTATGTATGGGACACAATAAGCTCTCTGCTGGCTTTGAAGAATATGAACATTTGTTTAGTTTGGAGTTGGGTTTTGCTCCGGAACCAAACACATGCAATCAAGGTGCGGCACAATGTACCACCTAGTCAATCAAAGATTCGTCGCCTCCCCATCACTTTACGTGACGCGGTACAGAAGAAATCTTCAAGTTAGAACGTCGAGGCGATATCAAGCGTATCGATGCCTCGGCGGGGTCTCTCCCATTGTATTTGTGAAGAAACTAGGTGGACGTATCCGCATGTGTCGATTTCAAGAAACCGAACCAGGCAGTGGTGATAGATTTGTTTTGATTACCGCACATAGAGAAACTCTTAAACTCCTTGAGAAAAGCGCCTCACTTTTCTAAGTAAGATTTGGCGTCTGGCTACCACCAAGTTCAGCCTTAATCTGCGAGTCGCGACTGGACTAAGTTTGTCACCCATGAAGGATTTTTTCGGTTTAAGAGGGTCTGTTTCGTATTGGCGTCTGCGCCTGCAGCGTTTCAGAAGATTATGACCAAGGTTTCGGAAAGGTGTACAGTTGTCCAGTTTTACCTAGACGACATCAAAGTGTATTGGGAATCTAAGAGAGAGCACGATGAAAATCTCCGTAGTGTCTTGTCTCGTATATCTCAGTCGGGAATGGAGTTGCACATCAAGGCACTGTCCAATATAAGAGATCTCTCGTTTTTGAAGTATCTACTTTCCATGGAAAGGATAGCACCCCCTGCATCTAAGGTGGATGCCATCTTTAATTTTTAGGCTCCGTCAAATTAATCAAAGCTAGAAGCATTCCTGGGACTCGTAGAATATTATATCAAGTTCATCCCCAACTGCTCTACAGTTCTCGAGCCCCTCCGGCGACTACTCCGTAAGGAAGTCTCGTTTGTTCGGTCCCCGGAGGCCGAGGCTAGTTTCCGGAAAATCAAGGAATGCATTAAAATGCCCCAATTTTTGCAATGTTCGGTCCAACCCTGCCGATTGTCATAACGACAGATGCCTCTAACTACGGTTTCGGTTCCGTCTTACAGCAACAGCATGGTAATAAAATTCGTTTTGTTGAGTTAGTTTCACTCTCACTCACTGAAGCCGAGTGCCGGTACTCCACGGGAGAGAACGAGGCCTTAGCATGCCTCCGGGCATGCAAAAAATGTAATGTTTTTCTCTGGGGCAGTCCTTTGGTTATACGGACGGATCACCAAGTAATGATTACCCTCCTCTCCAACAGGGGTTCTGGAATCCGACCGTTGCGTATCACAAGCTGGACTTCGCGCTTGTTAAACTACAATTTTAAAATGGAATACCTTAGAGGAAGCAAGAATGTGGCAGCCGACGCATTTTCAAGGCTTCCTGTGGGAGATACAGAGGACGGCACAACGTTTGAAGACGACGTGATTGCTCTTATTATAGTTCCTTGAACCGAAGTGGATTTTCAAGTGGCTACGGCGAACGATCCAGTTTTGCCTGCAGTTATTCGTTATACGATGTCGTCCTGGCCAGAAGACATCTACCCGGAGCTCAGGTTATACTTCCACGTCCGAGAACAACTATTTGTATACGCTGACCTGCTTTTTTAAGGAGAAGAGAGTGAGGTGCCGGAGACCTTACGTGAGTATGTCATTTAATTAGCTCGCGAGATACATCAAGGGATAACAAGGGAAACGAGCGTCATCAGGTATAAGTACTGGTGACCTCGTATGAAATTCCAACAAGTAAAGTTCAAGGTGGAGCATTGTACGGTCTGTCATTCAACTTACAAGCCCGTGAAGGCATCACCCCTGCAATCGGTACAGTTTCCGCAACAGCCATGGGAGAAACTCGGCATAGACATGTGCTCGGGGATCGGTAGTACATGTAGGGAAAGCTCCCGCTGCAATGCCCACTGACATAGCCTCCTCTATGCTCACAAAGCCTGGCAGTTTCACGACGGAGCCATAGAGTGCCCGGTCGCAGATTTTGAGCGCGAGAATATGGTACCACAGAGCACTTCTCGGGGAACCTGGACGTCACAGCACAGCTTTTGCAGCGGCGAGGACCCGCAGCATGGTTTTCAAACCGGACGAGAAAACAAGCGGTAGCGCGAGGAACGCGAGGAGCACGAGCGGACATTCCATCGCTCGGGAGAAGTGTGATTCGGCGTCTCGCCGCAGTGGGGCACCCGTCACGTGGATCTCCTCTTATCCGCTGTCTGCCACTCTACCTTTTTAATTTTGGCGGCCGCTTTTCGTGGCGATCTTCCAGACTTTGTCAGTATAGAGGAGGCTATGCCACTGATCGTGGATTCAATCCCCCGCCCCTGCCTGCTTCGATCTGGATGAGCATCGTACTGTCGTGTGGTCATGTATTACGATTGCGTAATGCACGTTAAAGACGTCAGACTAGCAGCGATATACTGCACTAGCTTTCATCTGGAACGAAGACACCAGACGCCCTCGCGCTGACTAATTTCCCGCTGTCTAAACATACACATAAAATAACTACCATTGATGGCTTCGTTCGTCTGCTCTTTTTAAACGTTGCAAAAAAAAACGAATAACTAGCGTGTCCATTAGTGTTTCTGCCACCTTGTCGCGAAGCTGGCACACACCTGTGATCAACTTAGACCCATCCTCCTTGATGCTTCAATGTACAGTGCGCCTCAAACATAACGCCGCCACGGCATTTGCTGTTTGTGACAGTCCCTGCGGGGGCCGATTGAACTATCTGAAGAATGTTTGGGTTCCCGATTTCTATCCCATCCTGAGAAGGCATCCCGAACGTTTTGGTGACAAATTTAACAGTACGTAGCCGACACGAGCTCAATGTTTGGGAACCCAGTCGTGGTGTTAAATTTAGGGTGCACTATACATATATCAATGCCGCACATTATATGGCACTCCATTATTATTATCACCCCCTAGACGGGCCTCACAGGTGTTCAGTGTACGAGCTGCATGCCTCTCTGTGGCCAATGGCCACTGGCCATCAGCCATCGGCAAAGCACTGGCCTATGAATGGCCACTCTCTGGCCACTAGCCAAAAGACCATCGCCAGACATTGGCCATTGCTTGGCCAAAATTCGTGCTGCTTGGGTTGGTCATACCCGACAAAATTGTCATACATGGAATAAAATTTTGGGGTCAGCAAATCTCGGTGCAATTGTTTATGTACCGACACTTGTACCGCAACTTCTGATGTCAATGTGAATTTCGTATACAACGAACCAGAAATTTTCTAATTAATGGTGGTCCGGCGGTGGAGCTCCAATCATCCAGATGCCAGCAACCACAGTTAATTCTTGACGTTTTATTTCTCTATGCTTAGAACAATACACTGTTCGAGCCGTAATGCTTACACAGTAGATGAGAAACAAGATGCTACCCTGGAGGGGGCCCTGCTTTTGTTCTCAGTCGTAATGGTTCAGAGTCTAGCTTATGCGGTTTGTATTTTTGCCAAGTTACCCCTGCCATAAACATTGTGTTACAAAGCTTTTTCAGAAAAGCAACTTATCACAAACATAAAGCGTTCTAATTTTAGGTGCCATACCAAAAACTCTCTGACATCACATGCTTGGTGAGGTGTTTCTTCAGCCCAGGTACCAGTGCAATAAAAAGAAATATACTTGTTTTGTCTATCTTTTTCTAACATGAAACAGAATTTTTTGAAATACCAGACGTGCCTGCCATGGGCTTGGTGTAAGTGGTTTAAATGCATATGCAATTGCTTCAGATCAAGAAAAGTGTCCTTGTATCAAACTGCTCCTTTATCTATAATGGGTAGTCGATAAAAGAACCCAACAAAATTGAATGTCGCTTGTACTGTCTGCTAGGCAGATCGCCTCGCAGTCAAAAGGAACTTGCCGTGTCTACTAGATTGGGCAAGTTACAAAGTATGACACAAAAGTGCTAGCAGATGCACACAAGTATATTTCAGATGTGACGATTCGAAAGACGAAGCTCGTAACAGGCTCGACGGCTGTCAGGCTGCAAGTTTGATGAGGGCGACCCTGGTAGGCAGCACATACTTGGGGTGCAGAGGCGGCAACCTTTATTATTTTCAACGCTGCACAGCTTGTCTCCTGCTGTCAAAAATAACACCGTCCTTGGGTCGAACTCTTGAGGAGCAAGGGGCTCGGGAAGATACTGTTATACGAGCCCGCCTTGTGCCGAAAGGCAAATGATGTTGCTGTGCCCAGAACCTTTGCAATCACTGGACCTGCTTTTGAGCATCCTAATCACTGCTCTACAACAGAATCTTAAGCAATGCTTTTTGTTAAGTTGGCCTTGGGACAGCACATCATTCATTGTTATTGCGAGGAATTGGTGTGCAACCACGGTTTCAGGGGTTAGTCGCTGTCACCTGCACACAACGGCCTCTGACATTAATGTTTCATAACCTTTCTATGCTAATGCAGTCTGTGCTTGGAACTAGTAGCATGTAGGTTTTTATAACATCCCCAAAAGCCTGGAATATAAAGATAATAATAATAATATTAATTGCAAAAAATAATGTGGAGGTATTTACACTTGGCTTAAACGATACCAAAAATCATGTCTTGCTGAGCAAAGAGGTGCAGCGTGAATATCAGGCAATCAAAATTATGTATCATAATTTGTCCATACAAACAGTGTTTGGCAAGTGTCAAGTGAAAATGAACACAGCGTGCTTAAGCTTAACAATTTCCTGATGTTGGGGCCCTAGACCTTTGGATGAATTATACACATGCAATCACTAGAGTAAGCTTGAATGTGCGCTTAAAACGATCTCGCACGACACTCATCGCGTTAAATGAGGCGCCCGTTTTCTACCGAGAGCTGTCGTGCAAGAACGCTGAAAAAATGTTCAATTCAGACTGTATTAGAACACAGCGTATGGATACGTAAGAGTATTTACCGAGCGCACTGCTGAATTCGCATCGCTGAACTTCTTGGTTGTCGTCTCTCCGTCTTCCTTTTGCGCGAAGGCCACCCTCCTTGAAGCCCGGGTGATCGATTATCGCCTCTTTAACATCCAACAGAACGCTACTCACAGCGCACCGATGCACGGTGATGTTTTCGCCGCACCAAAATATGCCTCCAGCAACTCAGAAGCTGAGAGCACTTGCTGCTCCGCTGTCAGCAAATGGGGCCCCTCGCGACGCCGCCATAGCTTCCGCGGCAACTGTCAGAGCCAGCGAGTGTCGGGTAATATTCCCCGATTACGTCCCTGACGAACCCTGAACCGAACTCATCAAAAACGTAGCGATGGTCCGTGAAAGATCGCTTTGGCTCGCCCCGTCCGCGACCGTGAACGTCGTCATCTTCATTAAGTTTGGCAGCTCCGGTGCCTGACAACTACAAAGTCATCTCAATCGCCAAACTGAATCGTGACGACATCTTGACGTCACCGCTTACTTTATTATTTCACCAGCATAGCTCGAACTCCATTGGAATCCATAGGAAAAAACTCAATCGCAACGTCACATCACGTGACCAAAAGGGAAGCCAATCAGCGACCGATTGAGTTAACTTTATCGTTGAGTTTGCGATCTAGCATAGACAGACTGGCTTGCCGATTGCGGCCGACCATTACTTCAATCCCACCATAGTACAGCTTCGCTGGTCTTCCTTCTTCACCAGAGGGGAAAGGCTGAAAGTTTTTTTTTTTATTGAGCATGGACAGATGCTGACAGACGCTTGTATTCGAACGTGGCTCTTGCATAACCGAACGTTACAGCACCGCGTTTATGGTTTTATCGCGTG
This sequence comes from Ixodes persulcatus, assembly GCA_013358835.2. NCBI lineage: Eukaryota > Metazoa > Arthropoda > Arachnida > Ixodida > Ixodidae > Ixodes > Ixodes persulcatus. The sequence continues at coordinate 455,870 of JABSTQ010009376.1, forward strand.
GATGGTGCAGTGGTCGCGTCTTGTGGACGCGCTCGCGCCCTCGGCCGGGGGCAACGGGCCTATATCACTCTGAAGAAGGGAGTTTTGTTGATTCCATTCTTTGTATGCTATGCTAGCGCGCGTGGACAAACGCTTACATGCGCTTCAAGCGTGGCTCGTAAGCACCTCAAAGGTTGCTTCAGCCCCGATTCTTTACGTTACGTTACATAAGCTTAGGCACAAGACTCCCGGACATCAGTGCTTCATATAAAGCGTGGCTACCAATTCAAGGAGGGCTACCTGGCACGCGACATTCGAGACACGAATGTTTCGGTGACCTAGACGTATCGTAAAAAACGGTTCTGTGTGAACCAGTTTCAAAAGTTGAACCTAGCTCAACTCTTTAGGTCACGCTACGACAAGGCTTGTGTCCTTAGTTGCCACGGTAACTCACCGTCCTAGCTCGTCGTCACCGAAACATTCGTGTTTCGGATGGCCCGTGCCAGGCTATCTCCTTGAGTCACTGTTTTAATAAACGCCTACTTCTCTCTCTAGCCACGCTTAATACGAAGCACAGATTTCTGGAGGACTTGAACATAAGCTTCCGTGATATAGCCTAACTTAACGTGACTTGAGAAAACGGGTTTGTGTGAACCAGCCTTGTGCAGGGTGTAACAGATATACCCGGATATGTGTTTTAAATAAGAGAATAATGGAATACATTGCGAAGACGGCTAAAATACTTAACCCGAAAAATACCTATTTTATGAAACATTATTTGAGATGTTATCACTCTCTGTAGACCTGGTTGGGTGGCTAGTGGATATTAAAAATAAAAAAGTATGATGTAATTTTTTTTAAACAATCAGAGGATATTTTATTAGCCTACATATAACTGTTACTGTAAGCTGCAAATTGAATTTTGACGTTCGTGTTTTGGCGCCCGAAACAAATTGTTTGTAAATATAAAACTTTGCATTTTGGGGGTTATTGAGAGACCCTAGCGCGCCTTAAATAGGTAGATATCTTTCTACCAATGATGAAGCAAAGGTTTCTCATTTTTTTTACCTTTCTAATTTTTAGGCTAAACCATATGGACCTCTAAATCAGTTTTGTGTCTTCATAAATAACCTCGAGAGTTAACTATGCTCTTGTCCGTTATGAACACCTCTTGCAACAGTGGTATTACAATGCCACGGTGGAATGAACCGGTGAAATTTTATATCTCTGGACTAATTCAATCCTCACCCCTGCCCATTTTGATATGGATGAGTATCGTACCGGCGTGCGGTCGTGTATCACTACTGCGTGGCGCACGTTAAAGATCCAAGGCTAGTGACTGTACTGAAATGGCTAAATTGCTCATCTACAGCTGAGAGACAAGTCGCCCGTTGAGGCAGACTAAGTTCAGGCTGTATAAACATGCCCATAACACTTTTTTTTTTTGCCTGGACTAAAACGTTTTGATGTGTTTGTGTGTGCCTTGCAAGTAGCGTCAAATGCGCCAGTGCACGATGACCGTGCCTTAAGCGGCTCTTTGAAGCAGATGGCGGCGCAGGATTGAAATGAGCGGCCCTTGGAAGCGAACAGTGGCAGAGCACCCGCTCCTGGCGCGTGTCTTGTGCGTTTCCACAGCAATGGTTAGCGGTACTTGAAAGCGTGTGTTTTATCTATGGACTTTAGTCTGCACTTGCCGGCAGAGCTTTCAACTTTTTAAATCTACGAGGATAGTCGACATTAAAGTCCTGGAAAACATTTGTTATCTTTGGAGAAAAGAGCAGGCTGTCACGTATACCAAAGACAAGACGTCCAAAACGAACCTTTGTTGACATAAAAACGAAGCATTCGCATCTCCTTCACAACAACCTCCGTCCCTCTCAAGGAAAAAAAAAAGTAAAATGTTACCTTGAATGTTTTTTAGAGGGTCATAATTTCCTGAAAATTGCAGGGAGACAAATCTACCGTTGAAAGTAAGCGATATCAAAAATACAGCCTAAAGTATATTTCGGTACATTCTGGCTTTTCACGATTGGCCAAATCACGGGAATAAGAGCACTGTCAGAATGTCAAATTCGACGGTGCTGGTTTGAAAAGGCGATGGCTTCTAGCTTCTACAATGCTTTTTAAACACACCATCTTACTTGTCGCATCTGATGATAAGAAGCCAGGATCAGAATTCGTGACGCCACGGCGAGACAACTCTTTGTCGTGATATCACGGATGGAAATGCGAAGAGGGCGCCACTAAAACATATCGGCGTTGGATCCTGAGAGAGTAGCGCCATTGCCTTCACTGAATAATTGAGGGACACAAGCATATACTAAAATGCAGACGACCAAAACCTCGCAAGGCGATTGGCTGATTTGTACCTTTTACCATGGCAATCGCCATTTCGGAATTTTCCTATCTTCGAAGTTTCGAAAGGGTTGATCTGAACAAGCCGCGCTAAAATCGCTGGGGAGCGTCATCGTAGCGAAAGCGTTCCTTACCAATGCAATATAGGCAACTTTGGTAATGCGTTTGCGAGCAATTTATCAATCATGCTTTTCTAGACAGATATCTTATAACAATATTGCTTTTCGTGGCAGAAAAATGATTTTTCAGTGACGCCAAGCAACGACGTTTTATGTTGTGGAGGTGCGAAGATATGTCCTTGTTTAGCTGATGTGTGAATAACATAATCTAGGTATACAAAAATATGTCTTTATAAAGAACCTGTCACCCCGATTTCGAATCAGCTCACCAAGAATGAAAAAGTCAAAGAAAAACTGCCGCACCATCAACCAAATTGACAAGCACAAGCATCTTGGCGCAGCTTCGTCAGGATCTAGTGAATGCTGGACATATACATAAGAAGTACAGGTCTATAAATACCAGGGTTAGAACAGTGCCACTATAGAGCAAAATAGGGACGTTTCCGAGAAAAGTAAACCGGGATTTTCGGCCCCGGTAAATCAACTATCGCAGAAAGCTCAAACTCCGTGAGAATGTTACGCTATAGTTTGATATAGATAGACGCGAAAGCTTAAAAACGTAACGTTACATGAATATAAAAAAAAAGCCTAAGCCTAACATCGCCAAAATAAGAATTGACATTGTAAACACTTGTGGGATTTATATCAGTGAAAATCTCCTGTGAGCAAAAAGGAAAATATTGTTTTCTTTCTTGCTGTTTTTTTTTTTACTGAAATGGGTTTTACAGGAGCCTACAGTGTTACTTCTTGTTTTGGAGATTTTAGGCGTAGGTGGAGGTCGGCTTAGAAAAAATTTTCGTCTTTCTCAATTATATTTTTATCCAGGTAACGTCATCTTCTCAAACATCCGCTTGCTATCACAACCGCTATCACGTTCTCACGGCGTTTGAGCTTTCTGCGATGCATAGTTTATCTACTCGGGTCGAAAAAACACGGTTGTCTTTTCTTTTGTTTTAATTGCAAGCATAAATTATGCGTCGCCAAGCGCTCACTCTCCGCCCAGATGTAGCGCTAGAGGTCTGAACCAGATGACACAGTTTCACCACTAACCGTTTTCTACTGGAAAAGTCATGTGATCTTCTGGAACTTTCAATGGGAACATGGGGCCCATTTTCACCCTTCTGTAACTGGCGCCATACAGCCCCATATGTTCAAGAGCTCGGTCTGCCGCCATTTGTATAGTAGACATTTCAGAAAATTTCATAACTTTTTAATAAGATAAGCGCTAGTGCTAAAACTCTGGCATCTGGTTCGAACCTTTAGCGCTACATTTGCGAATCAGCGTTCGGCGATGCATAGTTTATTTTTGCAGTAAATAAAAAGACATGTAACTTCTTTTAGGGGGAGCGGAGAGAAATTTTCTACTTATATAATATTTTTGTCTTTTCTACGCGTCTTCCGCGCCCACCACAGATACGTAAACCGATAGCAGACGACAAAATAAAACAGACATTCGACGGCTTTGGAATGTTTTCATCATACAGAAAAGTTTGTTTGTTTCTAAATGTGAACTGAACCTGCAACATCGTTCCTACATTTCATTAAATTCAATACTTATAGCTCTTATCTTGATCATCGCCAGCCTCTCCTCTGGCGTTCTGGGTGTTTTCGAGTTCCCCACACCTCCTGGTAGCGAGTTTGCAGACCAGAATGCAAACGAAATGCAAGCCGATGTAGGAGATAGGAAATGCAAAACTACGGTTTTAATATACATTTTTTTTCACTAGCTTTGATTTCAGCTATAGAAAATATGCATACAATCTTTCGCAAAACGTTCGCGTGCTGAGTTTCATGCACGTACGTTTGGAGTTCGAATTTCGCGAGGCAGGCAAAATGTGCTGATCCTTACGGCCGCGACCCCGCACCCTGTACTTTCGATAATTGCGAACGTAGTCGGAACTTCTAATTCAGTCAGAAATCAGAGCTTGTGCTACCTTATGTAAGCAATTATATTCCACGTCTTGACTGGCTCGTAACTCGTGCCGCACGTTGGCCGTTTCCGGCAGTAGCGGAAGCAGTGCGAAGAAGATCTAGCTCGAGATGGTCGGCGAACAGCCCGTGGACCGAGCCCACCTCGAGCGCCCGACCTGCATGCGCAGCTCCGAGCATGCAACTCGTTTGGTCCGGAAAAGTTCTGCGCCATCTATGAGGAAAAGGCTACAAATAAATTGCGGGTGAATCCCCCTAAAGAAAAAAGAAAGAGTTCCGTTTTTTTTTTCCTCGTCGCAATACGTGTTCTTAGAACAGGTTATCCCCACTCGTTCTAGTGTTATTGCGTAACTACCGGCATTTGTATAAATTGAAGGTATTACAGCTACGAACTGCAGATCAATCGGAGAAACGTTAAGGTAATACCTCATCATGCGTGCCAGATATTCCACCATTTTCATACTCCTTCTTGCAAGTGGTAAGTTTTTGTTTGTGTTTCTAATTAAGACAGTCGTGCTTGAGATTTTCGACGTGATGGCTTATATATGACTCTACAGTTTTCAGTTTTCTGCCCTTGATAAAAACCGTTCCTAAGCATATATACATATATACAAATGTAGAACGCAAGAAAAATCTGCATTCAAAATATGTATTGTTGTTTTGTTTTGATTTTGATTTATTGCTGATTTTAATACAATTTTTCCTCACCAGCACATCAGCGTGTTTGACCAGAAATGTATGCTCGTCTCCTACAACTATCACTTGCCCCACTGCCTGCTTCTTTCGGCCACTGGGCGCTGTCGCGTACACGGGGAGCGTCCGGGGAAAGAGGCGCCTCTGCGAGTGTCAGCGAGACGCAATTATTTAATGCTGTCATGACGCGACATTCTAGCGTCCCATCATGCGCACTCGCATAAACCTGCGTCTGTCCCTCGGCATTTGTCTACGGGCACTGACCGAGCGTTTGATAGGAAGGCAATGAGACGCACAGCGGAAAAGCAACCTAAAAGTACCCGAGTTTGTTGGCCAGGGGCGCTGCTTAAAAATTGAGAGCTACAGGTGTATTGTTCAACTATAAAAAACACTTCATAACACAAAACACAAACTGTAGATCTTCGGTCAGCAGGAAATTTGATCTTTTAGTTTTGTAGATATATGCCTAAAATAACGCGAGTACTTCGAGTAGTCTAAATACACGAAGTTCATTTCCACTCGCGAGTATTTATATTTATTCCCGAGAACCAAAAAAAAAAAAAAAACTGCGCATTAGGTAAACAAAAAGTTCACTAAGGAGTTCTGGTTCTTGTTGTTTAGTTTTTTTTTTAAAAATGATAACTCAATCTACCCTCTCTGAGGGGGAAAACAGAGGAAGTATCGCACCGCGCTTTTTAATAGACAAATAGGTCGTCCAAAACCATATTTTGAACTTTCGGGGGATCCATAAGAAGGACTTAGGTTTGTGATATTGAGATAAAAAACTAGCTAAAAGACATCTTTAACGCCATTTTAATATTTCGTGGGGTAGTTCCCTGCGGCGCCAGATCATAACCTAAAATACAGCATTAGTCAAACATTAAGGTCCTGCGTTTGATAATATGTCACTTTTCCTCTTTTGATTCTACGGTTTTTCTGTAAGAACATGGTTTGGAGTTTAGCGAAAAGCCGTAACTGAGAAATATATATATATATATATATATACACACATATATATATATATATATATATATATATTGTATCGACGCCCGGGCAGTCTTTCCTGGTATACACGGAGAGCAAGTCGTCTGCTCCTTGCGCAGGGGTGGTGGTGACGTCAGAACTACGTCGAGCTCTGATTGGCTTTGATTGAAAGGATAGTGGGGAGACCTTAATGTTGGATGCCTTGAGCTTTACCCACTATTTCTTGCAATCAGCCAATAAGAGCTCGGCGTTCTGAAATCATCGCAACCAGGCAAAAAGCAGACGAACTTGAGCTCCGCATTATCTTCACAAATACATTTTTCTGCGACCAATTAACAAACAAAGAAAAATATACGCTTGCATCTTATATTTATTTTTTTGTTTCAGCTTTAAGTCCAGACGCAGCCAGTGCTGCAAGTGCGGGATCCGTGCTTTCAGCGTCCCTGCCAAGCACATCCTCGCGCTTGTAGCATCGGCTCTGTCTGAACTTCAGCTGAAACGAAGTATAGTGCGACAGTTTACAATGGTCTTTGTTGGTTTCTGAGGTGGGACGAGGTAGTTATTTATGCGGCTCCATGGGTTCAGATACAGTTCGTGAGGGTTTCATCTGAACCGGCGTTGTATCAGCGATATTTGTCATAGACATCACAGAGCGAATAACGCTAAATGCCTGCCCTTTGAGTTTCGTATTGAGCTAGACAGATTTCCGTACTTCGGGAGGAACTTCGGACACCATTTTAAGCCGCCGTTTTAGGCTGCTCCCATGATGCGACATGTTCTTTTTTTCGTATCGTCTGTCGCTAAACACCGCACGCGACGCCACAGAGTCATTACAGGTTTATGCCCATTGTAATTATTGGCCTCATAGTCGACGTTTTTGTTTATACAATCGGATGCATCATTAAGATTATTATCACCGCCATGATCATGATCTCGTCATCATAACCGTTTTCGTAAACCGTGTTGACCCACGCTAAATTGCGAAAAAGCGCTCCACGTTAAACGGCTGAACGGGCCGTTTGACGTGGAGCCGAGGGCTACGGAAATGTCATAGACATGTGACGCTACAGAGCGCGTCTGTGCCTCTTGATCGACCTCCGAGAAATAGCCCTGATTGAACAGCGAGGCCTCTGTGCTCTTGAACTACTGAAGGGTTAAGGAAGCAGCCCAACCTAAAGGTGTACGGGAACAATATGTTTGCGCTTTTATTTCTTTGCTTAGATATGGTCCATGTTGTGCCGGCAGCTCAGAAACACCAGCCCAAACAAGTGTTTCTGGGCTGCAGGCAGAGAAGTCAAGAAATATAATCTTAAAACCAATGAACATATTTGAAAGTTCTGTTTACTTTTGGCCAAGATAAGTGCGATAAATGAATTCACGGGATGAGAAGCAATGCGGAGAGCAACTCGTCTGCTTCTTGTGCATGAGTGCAGGAGACGTCAGGACGAAACCGAGCTCTGATTGGCTTTGATTGGAAGGATATAGTGGGTAGACCACAATGCTAAATGCCTTAAGGTCTACCCATTATTTTTGTTTTAAATCAGCCAATGAGAGCTCAGCGTTCTGACATGACCGCCACCCCTTTGCAAGAAGCAGACGAGCTAGCGCTCCTCATAGAAGTCCGGCCCTAACTCAGATTTCTTGAAACGTGCTTCAGGTTCTTTTTAAGGAGTAATTAGGGTACATTTTCTCGATTTTAGGGTTACCACGTTTTTGGGATGGAACTGTTCCTAAATTGTAAGTTGCGAGTTTTTTTTTATCGCTTGTGTAGTTTTGTAGATATCTTATCTGAATTTTTTTTTTTGGGCGTTTACGGCGAAACTGAAACTGCAGTTCAAGCATTATGGTGTAATTTCAGGTAAGATCGACCAAAGGTGGCAGGTCGACATCTTTAAATCAACTGATGTTTTTATATGCCATTGTCTAGTGTCTGGTGTAAAGGAATCCACACTTCGTTTTGACCAGAAAAAAATTTGGGGACAGGAAAAATCGTAAGGCATGAAGAGGTGGACAGTTGCATTAACGCGCACTAATAGAGGGGGCACGTTTGAAAGTGAATAACTAAAACGATAAAATTAGGAAAATTATAATACTTTTTATAAACAAACTATGGGTTCAGCTTGCTTGTAATTTATAGTAATTATATTTGTTTTAATTATATTTATTTTTTCTAAAAATTGCCAAACATGTCTGCTCGAACAACAAATGGCAACATTTGGAGGCCTGTATCTCATTAAATAATTTATTCATTATCATATAGTATTCTACTTATATATGGCTAATATAAAAAAATATATATAAGGTATCTGAGTGATACGATAGTCGGGATATATTTAGCCAAACATGAGGAACAAATCAAACAACGAAAAATTCTGACGCGAATAGAAAAAAAAGCACCACCTTTGCTTTTTTTTAAAGTTGGGTACCCTGTTATAATCTATTTCAGCATTTATTTCTATTAAAACATGCTGCATTATTTGATTGAGAAAGAAGACACAACTCCCCAAAGTAGGGTCCTTTTTCAAAGCCTACACTTAGCAGTGACATATACGAGAAGTGAATCTGAGTTCCAGTTTTATAAAACTGACACACATCTTTTATATATTTTTATTCAGATTAGGCCATTGACAAGTAGAGCAATCGGTTACACAGTAAAAGTGAGGAGAAACTATATGCAGAATTTTACATACAGCGTACAAAGCGGAATCATATTAGAGACCAGTGATTCGAGAAAAGATGATGCAGTGTGAAGTTTTACTTTCCGGTACATTTTATATTTAGAATAAAAAAAATAACTTTACTTCCACACACAAAGGAAATAATCGTTGCTAGCCACAGAACACTATCACGCAGAAAGGGAATGCTTGAATATGTTTTTATTCTAGATATAAGTCAGGTACATAATGAGAGAGAGAGAGAGAGGGACGGAGATAAAGGGAAGAGAGAGGAGCATATAGTGACGTAGCAAAATAACGTAAACAAAGTTCCCAATGGCCGATGTTTGCAAGATCTTTTCTCGGATCGCTAGTTCGTAATATGATAGCTATTTGTACACAATAGTTTCTCCTCACTTTTACGGTGTGAACGATTGCTATAGTTATCAATGGCCTCATCCGAATAAAATATATAAAAGATGCGTGTTAGTTTCTTGAAACTGGAACTCAGAGTCACTTCTTGTATAGGGCACTGCTAAGTGTAGGCATTGAAAAAGGACCCTACTTTGGGGAGTTGTATGTTCTTTCTCAATCAAAGAATGCAACATGTTTTTAATAGAAATGAATACCGAAATAGGGTACGACAGGGTACTCAAATTTAAAAATAAATCGAAGGTGATGTTCTTCTTTTATTCGCTTCGGAAGTTTTCGTTGTTTGATGTTTTCCCCATGTTTGCCTAAATATATCCCGACTATCATACCACTCAGATACCATATATATTTTTATATATTAGCCATATATAAGTAAAATACTATCTGGAAAGTATATGATAATGATTAAATTCTTTCATGGAGATACAGGCCTTCAAATGTTGCCATTTGTCGTTCAAGCAGGCATGTTTGGCAAATTTTAAAAAACGAAATAGAATAAAAATAAATGTAATTAGTTTATTTTACAAGCAAGCTGCAACCATAGTTTGTTTCTAAAAAGTATTAGAATTATTTTAATTTTATTGTTTTAGTTATTCACTTTTAAACGTGACCCCTCCATCAGTGCGCGTTAATGCAACTGTCCACCTCTTCATGCCATACGATTTTTCCTGTCCCCAAATTTTTTTTCTGGTCAAAGCTAAGTTTAGGTTCGTTTATACCAGACATTAGACAGTACCATATAAAAATATCAGTTGATTTAAAAATGTTATCCAGCCACCCTTTGGTTGATCTTATCTGAAATCACCCTATGGCAACCCTTGTTATCAGCTGCACGGCCATCGTTTGAGGCCAAGTACGTATTGCTGTACCACAAGACGTACATTCGGCAGAAACGTTTGCGGGGCACGGGAGCGCCAGCAAAAAAGTATCACTGCGCCCTCTGACGGCGCGTTACTGCTCTCAAGATTCACGGTTTTCGTATGTGCTTCCTTTGGTATTCAGAGTTATGTCGTTTTTTTTTCGCTCGCTTTCGACCGACGCCCACAAAGTAACAGAAACTGGCGCAAGCTGACGCTACACGTTATCTGTAACATGCGAGGTCCGTCAGCAATCACGATGACTGAGGCAGATCCGCATCATGACGGCTGACAAAACGGAACCTTGCGCTGGTCCATGCTTTACTTGTGCTCGTCAGACGGAAGTGAGGAAAAACGACAGGGTTGCGAGCTCGAACGAATGCCCATTCTCGAATTGTGAATCTTGTGAGCGGCCGCGCGCCGTCAGAAGGCACAACCAGTTACTTCGGCTGGTGATCCCGCTCTTCGCAAACGTCTGCTGCCGTCTGTACGACTGGCCTAGTCGCAAGAACCGTCTCGATAAGTCAGAAAATATACTACAGCTGTTTTACTACTTTGGTTTGCAGACATCAAACATTTGTAGTAAATATTAATACACATTCGTAAAGTTACCGGCCCAAAACCGAGTTTGCCACGATGAGGCAGGCTCAGAACGAACCCCCACTATATACTAAGTAAAACTAAATCTTGGCGCTGCGCAATGCACGTTGCAAAAGCGTTGTGGAAGCACACCGTAAGCTCACGCTGAGCAGGAACGAAATAAAATATGACCGCCAGTGAAGGCCACCTTCGACACCTCGACCCGCTTGTGCGAGAAGGGGTAAATAACCTTCTCGTGCGATCGCGGAAGAGCACATCCAAACTACGCCGGTAAACATACCATAAAAGCAGAAATCGTACGCTCGGACGGCTGAAGCGGCAGCAGAAAAACACGACAAAATAAGTGGCAGTACGAACAAGAAACCTCTTTGAGAATGAAGGTGACATCAAGGCTTGCTTGACAAACAGCACAACCGCTGACTGCCCGCTGAAAAGTTGGTTGTATAATTTTGTTTTTTATTGATTTCAAAGTGGGTCGCATTTTTAAATTAGTGTAATATTTTTGCAGTGCTCGTGCTTAGTTCCCGTAAATCTATATCAGTCATTTATTTTCATTCGAATTTCGACCGCAGTTATCCTCTAATCGCACGTTGGAGTTGAGTTAAAATTCATTAATTCATGATGTGCAAAAGAAAAAAAATATTCTAACTCCGAGATTCCTACAGGGTACAACGACACTTCAGCGTGATGAAATTCAGATGATGCTTGGAGGAGATTACTGCGACGCTTGAGCGTCGTGCCTAGCTGGAAGAACCAGGAAAGGCAGTCTTGCCTCGGCATTTGCCAATGACAACTTACTTGTGACGTATTCTAGATAGGCGACCTCGTTTTCCTCACATTTTCTCTGAACAGGTTTTCTCAAAAGGACCGTTTTGGTCGACGCGTCGCTGTCGAGCGAGTGAGCGCCACACGAGAGAGTTGTCAGGTTTAACCGCGGTGTAAGATAATACTCTTCAGGTGAGGACAGCGCGCTCCTCGTGACGTGCCAATAAAGTTCGCGTTTCACTCTCTCTCTTTCTCTCTCTCACTATGGTTTCAAGCGTCGCCGGCAGATGTCTCGTCCACTCGTGGGCACGTATTGTATAAAGGCTCCCTATTTGCACTGTGTAAGTCGCAGGAGGCAGTCCACAAGACGGCTCGTGCCGCCTCATGCTCCGCACGCGCAGAGCTCCAGCGAGGTTGTCGCACGTCCAGAAAGACCACAGTGTACCGGGGTGTCGTGGCAACGAGATACTTTTTTTCGCTCTCACACAGCTTCGCCATTTGGCCGCCGACGACACTGTCAGCCGCGGGCACGGTGGCCGCGGAATGATGCAGCCTTTCGGATGCCCGTCGAACGAACACTATCTGATTCCTCGCGCCGCGCATTCAGCCCCGCCGTGTCCTCACCTAAAGAGTGTATCTTACACCGTGGGTTTAACTTAATCCTCCTCTCGGAGCAGCCAGGCGTGTTGCGAACGACTTGGCTCTTCAGCTATTTACCCCCCGTCCGCCTCGGAGCCCGGTGCGCAAGAATTACTTAAAAAATGATAGGTCCTGAAGTCAGAGATTCGAACCTAGCCCCAACCGAAAACCGGAACAAAAACAAACGTTTTGAGCAGAAAGTCAGGGCTCAAACAAGCTGGTTAACATTCGAAGCAACACAACCGTCACACTCCAGGTAAGCAAAAGACGACGCCCACAAACATAAATTCTAACACTCCTGAACATGTTTTTCACTCGAAAAGTGTTTAAATGATAAATTCCACCGACACAGACCACAAACGTTATTTTTGGGAAGCACACACGAAACGTTTATTTTGCGGCGACAGCAGTTACTGTCGAGGTTTCGCAGCGCGTCCAAAGTGTGCTTCGCGTACGTACTTCGTTACCCGCTTGATATAGCGGGAAATGTTAACCGCTAATATTAGCGGGGAATCGCAGTGTCGCGTAATATGTCGTCATAGTATTGCGTGATGCTATGTAGTATGAAGTCACAATTTTTCGGAAGTATTTCGTGTATGAAAATCGTTTCCCTAAATTTGGCCGGTAAATTTATATTCGCAACTTTCAGTGATGGTGGTATCGCGGTGTGGGAATCGCGCTTCCTAGCTCCTGGATGATCGGATTCACAATAAAGGTGCTTGTCTACACCTTCCTAACGTGAAAAAAAGTAAAGTAAGGCTCTAATACTGCTCGTGTAGAGCAAAACTAAAATTACGCTTGCCTCGCAGACGCGGCCTCGTACTGCTGTTCTGCGACGATCATCCGGATGACAACCATTTTGATGGGCACCAGTCCTTCTTTGATAGGCCGTGAAAGTTTCAAAGAGCGGAAAATCTTCTTAACTTAGCGAGATTGCAGTGCGGACGTCATTGCACCACGTGACTGGGCAGTGTCATATGATCTCATGGTGTCTCGTGACATCACACTGGCTCATGAACATGGTGCGCTAAATGTAGAGGTACGTAAGTCCGCTAAATATAACCACAGCAGTGTAGCTGTATCACAGTGCATCGGATGTCAGTTCGCTGGCAGGATATGGGAAGGAACATAATTTTTTTAGGCCATAGGTGAAAGCATGTAATCTTCGCGTCTATCTATTAGAATAGAGGGCGCGTAGATGGTGTGCAGTGAAAGCGGTTATAGTGATTCGTTCCTGGAATTTTAAACGTTTTCATATTTACGCCGCAGACGAATTCGGGCATGACAGAGCGGAAACAATTTAGTGCGAGGGTTTTATACGATATAGACGAGTGTTGAAACACAGGCGCTACAGTTCTTAGCGCAGGAAAGAAAAGTAAACGTGCGAAAAGTAAATACAATGACCAGAAAGGCGTACAGAAAGACACAAACAACATAGCTCGATCAACTTGTAGATTTTAACATTTATATATTCATTCACACGTCAGGTAAAGTTCTAAGTGCGAATTCTCTGGGGAGGATATTTCATTTGGAGATCGCGAGAAGATAAAGGGGAACTTTTTGAACATGTTAGTGCGCGCAAATATAAAACAGACTTTTAAAGATGATTCAAGTGGAACAAAATGAAATCAGCTGGCAGGATGGTAAAATCCCAATAATTAGAGAAGCCAGCTGGCATAAAACAAACACGTGCGAGCCTTCTGCAGGAGAGCACGAGCCTGCTTGAGACTATGTTCGAAGTTAGTCACCAAGGAAAAATGCGGGCGTAACTGCAAGTTATCAACCCTGCCGGTGTTTTATTGAAGCATGTTGAAATTGCATCTGAGTAGTTCTAACGCGAGTGCAGGATACTAAAGGGTTTGTGAAAGCAATACACAACGAGGGTGGCTTAATCATGTTGACTGTGGCAGTGTCCTTTAAAAAAAAAAAAACGTTTTAGAGGCTTTGCTGGCTATCAATTTATTGTGACAGATTTCCAGCTTGATGAATGCCGATGCATTTAAGTGATATGACATGTCCAAATGGATCCTTTTCTTTAGCATACGCGATAGTACCTAGGTAGATTTTGTTTCAAAAGTTAAATATTTTGCAAAAAATTAATAAGAAAGCAACCCACTTCAGGAAAATACGTGTTGGAGCAAATAGTTTAAGGGAGTGTGTGTTTGTGTTTGTGTGTGTGTGTGTGGGGGGGGGAGCTGCTGCTAGGTCAGCGTGGAGTAAGCCAATGGTAATATTATTATCTTGCAAATTGAGTCCATAAAACTCAGTTAAAAAAGCAATTGGCAGGCCTAGGAACAAAAAGTACACGTCCCTATGACTCCAAATTATATTGATCATGTTTTCATTATTGCTGTCAATTAGTATCTCGGGGAATATTACAATACGCAGATCGAGCATCTGGGATCCTCACCAAGCATATTTGACCACTGAAATAGAAGCTTTTCAAAACCAAGTCGCGCGGTTTATTTTTTTTTTTTGTATCCTTGACATTCCAGCGTCACCTTATTAAAAAAGAAAGCCGACCTTCCAGAACTGGCCTTAAGGAGCAAGCCTTTTTCATCGCATTTACTATGCACCATCTCTGAGCCAAGGCACCCTGACACAGTCGGATTTCATTACACCACGTATTAATCAATCATGCAAGATTGACCGTCTCCCCTGCCGCACTTCTTTTTTTGTATTCCTTTTTCCCCAGAACAGTAGTGTGGCGGAATGATCGAACAGATCGCATCGTCACCGAGACTAACCCTAATTGTTTTCGGTGTCTTATCAGCAGCAATTTAGGTATTGTTAGAGTTAGAACTAGCACTGCTGTGCTAGTTCTTTTATTTTTTTGTTTGAGTCACGACTTCTGATATGTTTGCACAGCTGCGCATGTTTTTATTTGATTATTTTTTGTGTCTTTCATATGTGCTGCGTTAAAGGTCCTTCCCAGAAGGACCTACAGAGTATTTCAAAAAATAATTAAGCAAATACGCAGTTTTTTTACTAGAATTAATATTTTACAGCGTTTGACGGAAAGCAGGAGAGAGCGGGTGCAATGTGCTCATGAACAGAAAGCTGGGGATTACCTGGAACAAATGCGATCGTGGGGACTTGACGTGTAGATTAATGAGTACATTTCCCCTTGCTCGCTTTATTTATGTACATATTATCCAGCGCAATAATTTATTGAAATACGCAAAGTGCAGCGTTAAAGGGAACTTTTAATAAACCGCTACCGTGTTTCGCGTACCGCAATACCGGAGCCGTTGAAGTATGGTTCTCAGTGCGCGCCCGGGTGGTACCATGAACGCGGGGTGCGCGCATGAAAGCACGCTTTAAAGACTCCGGTAGTACGGTGAGCGGAACATGGTTGGGGTTTGCGAAACTTCCCTAGTGTTACAACACGATACAATGTTGGAAATGGAACAGGAACACGTTTCTTTCGAATCACTGGAACAAGTAACGCAGACTTGTTCCAAGCTTGAAAATCAACAGGGAACCGGCTTTCATTCCTATTGTTGAGAAACGTGTACAACAGAGCCACGGCAAGCCTACATGAAACACGCGCGGGGATCTCCACCTAAACCTCGTGAGCCATGAATTTCGCCGTAAAGGGAAGACCAGGGATTTGCTTACTCTGAATCACTGAGGCGCGATGGAGATGGAGCAATGAGGAAGATGCCTGTCGAACCTGAGCTGCACATTTTAAGAGGTAGCGTGACCCCCACAGCCTGAAATAATTCAAGTGGCATCTTCCCACTTTTTTACTCTCGACGCCTGCGATGAGAAGGTGCATTCTTAGGACTCTGGAAGACGATTTGAGTGCAAAGATGAAGAGGGAACGTCTCACAGGCCGTTACCTTTAAACAACAATTCAGCGAAGTATTTTATTAAAACATATTTTAATGTTCAGGACAAAATGAGGTGACTTATTTCTATAAATGGTACGCAGACCAACCAGACGTATTGCTTCTATTTGTCGTGAAAATGAATAATTTCTCTAGCAGTGGGGCCATGTCGCTTATGATTCCATTTCAAATAAGAGCGCCGATATGTACCAAAACGTGCAAATAAAAGATCTAACTTTATTAGTTTTAGCTTTTAGTGTTATCGACAAAAACATGTTATTCGCGATTTTATTTAGTTGTTGCTCTTCTCACGCATTTCTTCCCTTTCAGGGATGGCTGTAGACAGCTACCGGGCTCCCAGGGAAACCACGTGTCGTTCTCTGGGTCTCGCCGGACGCCTGGCAGTGGTCACGGGGGGCGCCAGTGGCATCGGCAGGAGCGCCTGCCTGGTTCTCGCTCGAGAGGGCGCCACCGTCGTCGTGGCCGACAGAAACAGGACAGGTTCCGAGGAAACACTGCAGATGCTCCAAGGTTCGTTGAACTATTGAGGTCAAACCGGATGCATGTACCAATACACGCGTTTTTTGTTGTTTTATTTAGTATGGTCCTCACCTGCATTTTACTCATCAGGGGCAAAGTTTGGATGAACAAAAAGGTATTTCCTTTTACATCCGCACTTTGTGCATATTTTGCTGTATATATGTACTAGTCCGTGTCTTCATTCTCATAGAAACAAATCAGTCATAATTTATTTATTAGATAGTACGGCAGATTTCCTTTTATTTCTAAAGATTTAATATACACAACCACATTATTTGTCCCTGTGGGGAAACATACACTAGTATTGGTAATTAGTTTACTATATGCCATCTAACAAGGCCATACATTCAAAAACTTTCCATTTCAAACATAAACATGAATATTCGTCAAAACCAACTCCACTATAAAACTCACGTCAATACTCTGGAGGCATTAGTTAAGCATATTTCAGACAACTATATCATAAAAATAAAAATAAAATATAAAACAAACTTGAGAGTGGAAGATATGAACCTAATAAAAACAACTACTGTAAAGAAAATTTCTAACAAATTAGCTTTTACCCCAGGCAAGAACGGAATCCAAGAAAATGACAACCTTTACACACCAAACTGCAAAAACGCACACGTCGATGGCCTTGGAAGATCCAAAAGTGGTGGATAGAGGGGTTTGTACAGGCTCCATTCACCGTGCTTCTTGGATCGAAAATTCCAAAAATCCATCTTATGAAAAGACTCCATTATTGGTTAGGAGAGACATGAACTAGTTCCTGGCTCGGAGCTTCTCCTAGCTTACTGCCTCGAGCCAACACCACAAACAATGGAATATAAAATTAAAAGCGCTAACAAAGAGAAGGACATAAAGGAAGGCGAACAGGACCCTAAATAAAATCAGGGGGAGTGAGCCAATTTCATTCCCCCAGCATCGTTTAGCCAACCACGACAGGCAGCCACCAATACAGAAGAAGCCAAACAACATTTTAGGGGGACCTAAGACTAGTTCCAGGTTCTGGGCTTCTCACAAAACACATCGAGAGTATCAATAACAAAACTGAAACAAATAATCATCTACTCTCAAATCAATATTGTTCAGGAATGAACAACAAAAAGAGACAGTGAAAAAAAATAAGTTGATCTCTTTTTAAAGCACCTCAAGACCAATCACCAATAGTATGGCTGTACGATTATGACGGATTCAGAGCCTCAGTTTCAAGAGTCTTGCCAAATTACAGCGTGCACCACTGGACGTGACAGTTAACTGTGCATCATATTTCTTCTTCATGTTAGCTAGTCCCTTCTCTATTTACCACCAGGCCCACTCCGTTTCTGCTTTTGCGTTGATTCGGCCCGCTGGTGCAAAAGGTTGCAAACCCATGGTGTAGGCAATACAGATCGCATGACTGGCTTTGTTGCACTCTTAATATGAGCCCGAATGCAAATCTGTTTTTCTCCAGGAAAAGCCTAGTCTAACTTTATGTCGCTAAAATTGGGCTTATAAGTGAGCAGCCGAATCGTTTTGCATTCTCCGTGCGCTTTTCGTTCGACAGCCTCGTACAAGGGCGATCACCAGGCTATCAACGTGGACGTTTCCGACTCGACCGCAGTCGGTGTACTGTTCAAAAAAATCAAGTCATCGTTTCCGGGAAGGAAGATTACGTGCGTGGTGAACAGCGCGGGTGTTGTGGAAAAGCCCACGCTGCTAGCTGAAATGAGTGACACCGTGTTTGACAACACGATCAGCACCAACCTCAGGGTGAGTTATATATTTGCAGAAGATCCACGCATCCACCCTTGCCTTGTTGTTTCCACTATGCATCTTGCTTTGACCCGCCGCGAAATTCATGTCTCTTGCACTTTTGCTTATCCTTCTTCTTAAGCCACCCCGAAATATATTTTATTTTGCATAAAACACATCAATATAGGCGGTAAGAACAAGATAAGGGCGGAATTTGGACTTTATTTTTCATTAATTTTTTTTTTATTTATTTACAGAGTTCCTACTACGCATCGAGGACATTTTGCTAGGGATGACAGAAAAAAATACAGGAGGTTAACATAAACACTCGTACTTTCACAACCAAGAAAACAATATTATTGTCTAAAATGCTAACAAGTTCAGATGGCAGCATGTTCCAATCTTTTATAATTTTTACGAAAGAAGAATTGCCAAAATAGTCTCTATTAGGGATACACCCAAAAAGCCTTATTTGGGTGATCACACCGCGGTGAAAGGTAGGTTGACTCCAATAGGTACTCGCGCTCTTCAATGCAGAGGTTATGATATTAAGTCTTATGAAAATAATTTCTACCTTAAATTTTGTCCTCTATATTTTAAGGATTCCAAACCCAGCATGCGTTTTATCCCATAAATACTAACGTCTGTATCATATGTTATAACTTGCAGTGCCGCTTGATTTCGAAACTTTTTCAATCGCCCAACAAGATAATCTTGGTAAGGATCAGAAATGACGCAGGCGTACTCTACTATTGATAAACCATGTACAAAGTAAAGTGTTTGTTTAATGTCTGGTGAAACATGTCAAACTTTTGAACGTGAACATTCGACTGAGATCAGTCTGGTTGGGTAAAATAATTAAAAATCAGGGATCTCCAACCAAGCCCTACTGAGAACCGTCGGTTTCGATATGTCTTCTCGGCTCTCCTGGGGGAATCGGTGGCCGAACTGGGTGTGGCTAAAGCCCACACCCAGCTCGACGCACGTGGAGCGAAAGCTCGCGGTGCAGAACCCAGAGATCCTGGGTTCGAGCTCCACCCCTGCCCGTTTCGATCTGGACGAGCATCGTACCGGCGTGCGGTCGTGTATCACTACTGCGTGAGCACGTTAAAGACCCCAAGTTAGCAGTCGTACTTCACTGGCAAAATTGTTCATCTACAGTGTAAACGAGTGTCGCCCCATCCTGGCAGACTGACCTTGCGCTGTATAAACACTAAACATCCAATTTGACTTTTTTGACTCGGCTCTCCTTCAGGGATGACTGTGGCGATGGTCGTTGAGGGGCGGTGTTTTCATGTTTGTCTTATTTTAGGGCATGTACAGCTCTTTCTGAGTGTGTTATGTCTTGAAACCCGTGAACGTACGCGGACGGTAGAGCGCCGAGATACATACTTATGAGTTCTGGCGTAGTTTTTATATGCCATGACTCTAAGAAAAGCAGACATGTACGTAGTACAACTATTCTACTAAAGTTACTGTAGTTACAAACACCTGTGTGACTAGTTTAGTAACTTTCAATTACATTTTTATTTCGGTAATTCGTACTTTACTCTAATTACTTTTTCCGAGTAACTTCTAAACAACTAACAAATTACTTTCGAATTTTTGTAGTTGTTTTGCCTATCAACAAACATTCCTGCACAAAAGAGATAAGATGTTGGAAGATCATCTGATATTTGCAAAAGGGGAGAAGCTTGTGACGTAGGGAGGGGGGGGGGGAGTAGGGAGGGGAGAAGAAACTCCCGAACATTTTCACGAGCCTGCCACTGCCACAACACTGCTACGAGGCGCGGGGATCGAACAGACGCGACGCAAGAGAGGCCGAGTAACTACTAAATTAGCGCCGAAGTATGGTGTTTTTTCGTGCCCCGAAGCTCAATGAGACTTGACCCATTTGATGCAAGGCCTGGTCGCCACTTCTCGCCAACATAGACACTCTTGCCGACTACAGGAGGTGAACACACTGCATCCTCACTCAAAAGAGGCAACAAAATGCAGCACCGCTCTGAAGCTCATCTGGTGCTCTCGAAGTTTGTGCTGTACTCGAAGAATCGCGTGATAAAGGGCAACGCAAAGGTGACCTTTTTGCGTTGCCTTTCCTCCCAAAACACAGAATATGCTGATCTTCAAAGATTCGATGATAGTTCGAGGAACCTTAGTAATTCCTCCAACGTTTTTAATAAAAATCATAAACAAAGCAGTGTTGGGAAGTACTCTAAGTACATGGCACTTGATGTTCTACAGTTTAGAAAACTTGCACTTTACTTGGAGTACATTCTCTGAGCATGTACATGTACTTTACTAAAGTATTTTTTTCTGGTACTTTCCGAGAAAAGCAAAACTCCCGACTTCAATGTACATTCCCCGAATCGGAAAACAAACAATGTCGTATCGTCGTGTGAAAACGCGCTCTTCCGAGACGTCATCTGGTCATTTCTCTGAGTGAAGTAATGGCGGCTATCAACCCAGCACAAATACGTGCCTTAGAAGTTGATTGTGTCAAATAGCTCGTCAGCAAGAGTAAAACAACTACTCAGTGGCGACTTGACTTTATGCAATATTTGCTGCCGTTTCCGTAAAACTCTGATGCACCTCCGATTACCCTGGAGAAATGCATACCAGTTAAAAAAGACACTGCATAGGAAATGAAAGGGCATTATGAAAGATTGTGTTAAAAGTACTTGTACTTTACGCTGAACTATTTTGGATTTATATTACGTTACTTGAAGTAGATTGCACCCGGTGTACTCACTACTTTACTTGAAGTATATAACCTCTCATTTACGTTGTACTTTACTTCAAGTACTTTTTAGATGTAATTTACGCATCACTGTAAACAAACATGTACTAAAAAATCAAGCTGAGGCAGTGCTAAACCTCCAAGGAGCAGTGACACATTCGCAGTACATCATTGACCAAAAAACAAAACAAAAAATACAAAACAATTAGGCATGCAGAAGCAGAACTAGCTTATAAAGCATTTCTGTGAAAAAACGAGCCGATTCATATTTGGCTATCACAATTTTGCTAACGGATCAAAACCTATGTACTTTCTTGTTACCATAAAAAAACATAAAAGTAACTTCAGAAATAACTGGCTATTTTTTACGGTATTAGT
This sequence comes from Ixodes persulcatus, assembly GCA_013358835.2. NCBI lineage: Eukaryota > Metazoa > Arthropoda > Arachnida > Ixodida > Ixodidae > Ixodes > Ixodes persulcatus. The sequence continues at coordinate 477,101 of JABSTQ010009376.1, forward strand.
AATTTTCTCAATTACATTCCACTTTAGTCATTTCTACTCTACTCAAATTACTTTTGAGGGCAATACTCAGCAACGTAACTTAATTACTTTTTTTAGTAAGTTGTACACCCGCCGGCAATATGAAGGTGAACACCTTACCTGGTTTCTTGCCTGTTTTACGGCTCCCTAAAGCTATATTAACTCTCAACGTCTCAAATGGTACGTGGCCAAGGGTCTAAACTTTGCGTTCTAGCCCTCTTCTGGAACAGAGCTTGTTCCAAAACTTGCAGGAGCGTCAAAAAAAAGAAGAGGGCTGTTCACCTTCATATCGCTCACGGGTGTACATGTCCGAAGAAAAGTCGCTGTCGGTGGTTGGTTTCAACGTCGAAACTGAGGTTGTTGTTAAAGTAGATGTGGTAGTTTTTGGCGTTGCAGTGTTTTGCAGCCGTGCTGCGTTCGTATTCGAACTTTGAAAACATTGTTTTGGTGTTGTCGGACACTCTCCTGAAAGTTCTTGGTTTCGCCACGTATCGTTGTACGCGGCTGGACAGTCCGCGTATGGAATCCTGGAAACAAAACCTTGCGCCCACCCTTTAGGGGGTCGATCTTTTGGTCGTGGCATAAGCCGGTTAAGAGTTGAATTGGCTTATGGGCCATCTGGATCCCCTCTTTAGGCAGTTTACGTACCAGTGCTTTGAATGTTTCTGGTATATAGGGAACGCTAATGCACATAGTTGGCCGGGACTACCAACTGGCTGTGGCTGCAGGTGCTGATGGATTTTGTTCATTCGACGGGCAGTGCGGTGGATAAAACTGATCGTCTAGCCGTTTTTCTTAAGGTCAGCAAAGACGGTTAATTGTCCTTTCATCTGTCAATCTTATTCATGCGATGGTCGTTGACCTGGCCAAGAGGGTCCTGACAACCGACGCCGTGTGACTTGTAGGATGGTTCGAGTCAAACTGGATGTAGCACCCAGTGTGGGTCAGTCTTATGTAGAGAAAAAATATCAGCTCGTTCTTCTTTTTTCATTTTACCAGCACATCGAGAAAACGCAAGGTTCCTTCCTTTTTGCTTCCTAAAGTACGCTGACTGGCTGGTCGTTTGACGTGCGGCGAACGACTGCAGCGCCGTTTTTTTCAATGACTTCTATGCATAGGTTTGCCGTGGTGATAAAATAGACGTGCCCATCGCGGTTCCCCTTGTCTGTTTGAAAAATTCCTCCTTGAAGCTGAACTAGCTGCTAGTGAGGCAAAACTAAAGGAGGCGGCATAGTTTATCCACGCTAAGGCTTGTCCTGTTCTTCCAATCGTTGTCTTTGTCGAGGGCGTCTCTTGAGGTGGCAACTGTCAGAGGAACCGGAACACTTCCAAAAACAACAATGGCGTCGAAAGAGATCATACTTTCCTCAGCGCTTATCGTTATCTGCGGCACGTGCTCCACGAAGTCGCTGTAGTTGCTCACAGAAGTCGTCGTTCTTCCAATGTGAGGAGAAAGAGTGCGGTGAAGATAGTTGAGCAGAGCTCGGAGCGGTGATGTCGTGAAGTGTGCAATGAGCCGGAGAGAAACGTTATGCTCATGAATCTTGGGGAGACCATAAAAACCCGTTGCATATCTACTCCTACGAAGAAGCCGCAGGTTGACGCTTCTTGTTTCTTGATGTTACTTGAACATTTCCGCCAGGATCTCTCGTCATTTCTGCCTGAAACTGTGGCGTACGGTCTTTTTTGAGCTTTTCGTACGCAGAGGTGTCAAGAAGAGCCCAGACGTTTTGCTCCTAAGCCTCTCGGTCTAGGACGGCCATCAATTTTCCCTTGCCTGCTAAAAAAAAAGAAAAAAAAACTCGATCTTGTTCTATTCTTAAGGTGCCCAGGGTGTTTTTTTTTCTCACCTCTCTCGTTAAGTTGTGTTGTGATTTTTATGTAATTTTTCAGACCACACCGACCAATTTTTGGTCAGATTTGTTCGCAAGTGCTTGAAATCCGGTCCACGATACCGTGTTTTAAGGTGATAACCATTTTCTTCCCAGGAGGCCTCGTTGTTGCCACGTTGAAGCCGTGACCCTTTGCTAGAACCTCGACGTCAGAAGAAGAAATTTGCCTGGACTAGAGGTTTGCGAAAATCTTTGCAGTGTCTGTACTGCGCTTCGCTTTGTCGCTAGGTTTCATCCTCGAAAATTTTCTTTTTTGTTTTTGTTGTTTTCACCGCAGACGTGCAGGCCACGCTTTTGACAGACAAAGCTTTTGGGCCTACGCCACTAGTTCAGGCAAACCTGAAAAATATCCCGGCGGAATGTATTTAGTAGCATCTAGAATCAAGAAACCTCTACCTGCGGCTTCTCTGCAGGAATAGGTAGGCATCGGTTGCTATAGTCTGCCCAAGATTCATAAGCCTAACGTTCCTCGTCGGCCCATTGCAGTATTTACGACATCTCCGATTAAAGCTGTTTCCAACTATCTTCACCGCACTCTTTCTCCTCATGCTTGAAAAACTAAGACCTTTGTGCGCAACTTCAGCGAGTTTGTGGAGCAAGTTTCGCCATTAAAGGGGAAAGCTGAAGAGAGCATTGTACCTTTCGACGTCACTGCTTTTTGTACAACTGTTCCGCTTCTTCTAGCGGTTGCAACCACAAGAAAATCCCTTGAGAAAGACAGCGATTTGAAGGAGAGAACTAGGCTGAGCGTGGATGAACTCTGCCACCTCCTCGATTTTTTCCTCGGTCGCGCCCACTTCAGTTTTATTGGGAATGCTTTAAACAGACAAGCGGAACCGCCATGGGTGCGTCCCTTTCAGTCACCAAGGTAAACCAAAGCATGGAAGCCATTGAACAGACAGCGCTGCAGTAGTTCACCGCAGATACCAAAGTGTTATTTCGGCACATAGACGGCTGCTTCTGTATTCTAAAACCCTCTTATATGAACATGTTCCTGACGCACCCCCACTTCATGGAGCCGTCCATTCAGTGTACTATAAAAAACGAAAAAGAGATGACACCATGACTTTTCTGAATGTGCTGATAAAACAAAAACAAAAAGCTGAAATCTATTTTTTTGCATACAGAAACTTGACACACACTGGGCGCTACCTTAAGATTGACTGAACCCATCCTACTAGTCAAAAGGCGTCGGTTGTCAGGACACGTTTGCCATGCCTAACACTGTGTTCGTGACTGATGCTGGCAGAAGAAAAGAGGATCGAACCGTCTTTGCGGACCTCGAGGTAAACGGCTACACAAGCTGTTTTATCCACTGTACTGCCCGTCGTGTGAACAAAAGTCATCAGCATTTCCAACCACAGGCAAGTGCGCAGTCCCGGCCAACCTCGCGCATTAGCGTTGCCTATATACCAGGGAAAGGTAAAGCGCTGGAACGTGTCCTGGCTAAAGACGGGATCAAGATTTATGCCACAAATAAAAGTCCCTCCCCCTCATGTACATTGGTGAAACCAAGAACTTTCAGGAGATTATCCGACAATACCAAAGCGATGTTCGCAAGTTCAACCCCGAGTGCCGCGCGGTTCCTCAACACTGCGGCGCCAAAGCCCACCGCATCGACTTTAAAAGCACCCCCATTCTCGACGTTGAAATTAACCACCGACAGCTACTTTTCTTGGAGTCGTGGTACAGACGAACTACGCAAGAAAACGTAATAGTTTTCTCGGCGCTCTACCATCCGCGTACGTCCACGGACATTGAGGAATCACCAACTCAAAGAAATGCACCGCCGTAAAGGAAGACAAACACGAAAACGCTACTCCTCCACGGCCATCGCCACGGCCACGCCTGAAGAAAGGCCGAGTAGGAATCGAAACGTAGGATTTCCAGTTAGAACTTGGTTGGACGTCCCTCATATTTTATTAATATCTAAAAATGTTTTAAGTAAATAATAAATTTGTACTCGTGTTTCGTATTGAGTATTCTGGATATTTATTTCATCTTCGCGACTGGTTAAAGGCACCTAGATAATTAGACTCAGAGATATTGCAAACGGAACTTTTTTAATAGGTTAATGTGATGAAAATTCCGAAAACAAAACTCTTGCGGAAAGCAGGGTGGTTACACAGTTCCAATACTCGAAATTATATTCTATTATCACACCTGTTAGCTACGATATGAAGGTTGCTTTAAAATAGCTAGAACCTTGTGGTGTATTGATGTCTCTATAAATTACGCATTCTTCGTCATATAAATTTCTTAAGGGCGGAACGCGTGCTACAATGCCATTTATATAAATTAAAAACAGCAACTCGCCAAGAACGCTGCGTTGCGGTACAGTTGAGGTTACGCCTCTAGGTGATAATTTACTGGCATTTAAAACAACAGACTGCTTGCGACCACTGAGGTAATCTTGTATCCAGTTCAGTACTTTACGATTTATATTTAGAGATGCTAGTTTAATATCTAGAGGTTTATGTGGTACAGTGTCAAATGCTTTGCAGAAATCTAGGAAGATTGCACCTACTTGTTCTTTTTTATCTAGAGCTCTCGGTATGTAGTGTTGGACTTCTTTTTCCTGTGTATTACATGAAGCCATGCAGATAAGGGAATTACAATATTCGATTTAAATTAAGCATATTTGTCTACAGAATGTGTCCACAGAATTTGGACGTTAACAGCAACTTGACATTAAATATATCTGTTTATATTTTTAAACAAGTCTTTTTTCAATGGATTGAAAACCTGTAATTTCATACGCGGACTTTCAGTCTTCAGGAACCAATCCCGCTTCAAAAAAACTTTTTAATATCACATGCGATTACCGTGTTACACTTTCGAAACACTTCTGTAAAACAATTGAAGAAAATGTATGAGGGCCAGTAGCCTTCGAGATATTAATTTCATGCAAAGGCAAACAATACCTGCAGTACCAATAATAATGTCGTTCATGGGTTTAATAAATTAAGTGAGATATGACTTTAAAAATTGTCAAGTAGGCGCGCCTCGCTTTCCCTATAGTCTTCGTATTCGGACGCTAATCCAGGGCTTTCTTTTACCTTCACCGTATCAATCTTGTTTGTACAAGCGTGTGAACTAAGTACAGTATTTTATCGAAAAAAGTGCACCAAAGTTCCTCAGACCTAAAAGATTCTGACACAAAAAAAAAATTGAAAAATATATTTCCAGTTTAATGGAAGTGGCATCAGCAGTTCCTTTTTCATAAGCAAACATTTTTCAATGAAGCCGTACCTGCTCAAGTACACCGGATACATTTAACTGTGTTACAACCACATCGTGATCACTTATTCCAGTACGAACTTTAACACTGACTACAGGATTCGAGTCATTGGACAGAACCAAATTCAGAACGGTGCTCAACATCGTTGACCACAGCAGATATTTGTTCGGGCCAAACGTACGAAATATAATTGAAACCGAAGAGCAAACTCGGGACCTAACACTTTGCTGAGTCCCAGTGGTCCAACACAAATATGACAATTAGAGATATTCGCCTAAAGTACACTATCACATATTACGCACGACATGTCAGAGAGTAAACAAATCAATTCTCATTACCGTCAAGAGGGGTGTGAATTGTTCCAAACACTAAACAACTCTCTCCAGGAAACTAAACGCGACACCACACTGATTCAACATTATTTTCAAAAAGGACAACGTCTCTACTTCATTCACTTGAGATTTAAAACAAAACAAAAAACACTCTTCAACCATGCGGGTGTATGTCCGTTTGATAGCCAGTACATTCGAACGGGAAACTTTCAGCATTAGAAATGATATCATCCAACAAAGATTCAGTGCCTATTACTACCCGTAGTTTAACAGTTGAATCCAAAAATGAAATCTAATCAACTTTGTTTTTTATACAACAGCAGTTTACCACCAGTACCAGACTCGCCTCCGGCAAAACCCCATCATCATCCTTGCTTTGCCTAGCATTAGAACATGGGACCCGTCATTATTGTTCACCCAAAAAAGCAGGCTTAAAAATAAAAAAAAAACAGTCTATTTCTTTTCGACATCCCAAGTAAACGACTGACCTTTGATGACTAAAATATAATTGACATAAGCGCAATTTTTTTTTTAATTGCATTTTTGTCTTTGGGTAGTTCCAAAGCTGGCGCCTTTTCGCCTGTACTGCTGCTCTGCAGTCTTCAGAGTCACGCAACGGTGTGTTTTTATGCGGTATCCCCCCATGACAGGGTGGAGCTGACGGCGTCAATCCGTCCACAAAATAGTGGAAAGGGAAGCACGCCACGTAAGGTGGACGGGAGTGGACAAAGGCGAGAGGGAGGCGATGTCACGGGGCGGAAGCCAATGCGGATGCTGGGGCATGAACTTGGAGGTGCGCGGAGCGCGTATGACTTGCTTTGTACTACAAAATGAAGTGTGACCCATATGAAAGTAGTAAATCACACTACAACACAGGCACAGAGCTAAGCTCGCTTTTGCAACGCGACACCTAATAATGGCATGTGTTGGAGAGACCTGCGTACGTCAGTCTCGCGTAGCGCCCGCTCGATGGCATCAGTTGCGGAAACGTCAAACCACTCTAGCCTTGGGTCCGTTAGAGCGTGTGGACATCTCTCACCGGATATTGGCGTGCGTACATACGTGACAGTTAAACAATCCGGCGTAATCTGCGTTTGTAAAAAATAACCGTTCTTTGGCCAAGCCGCGGCAAAACATTCGGCCCAGCTTTCGGCTGGAGGAAACAGAAGACAGCAAAATAAAATAAAGAAGTTTCGCACAAAATAAAAACAAGTTTAATTTAATTATGTCGCAGTCTACCCGTGACCTACCAATACCTCATCGGTCACCTACATCCAAGCATATATAAACCAGCGCAACGAAACCCGTCCCGATTACCTAACTCAGCCACTATTTGGAGAATTGAGGTCCAAAGATGCGAGACGCTAACCGTACTAGCAGACAGTGAAGCCTAACTATGACACATGTTTGGCGATTTGGGACCAAAGACGTCAGTCGACCATCAAACGTTCACGGGAGCAGCCTAGCTCTGGCACTAGTTAGGCAATTTAGTCCTAAAAATTCCAGATAACAGCTCAACTATCAGGAAATCAGTCCGTACTTTAGCACATTTTGGCAGTTTGTGTCTAAAGATGCCTGATGGGAACCGAACTCCCAGGGAGTAATCCTAACTCTGGCACTTCCTTGGAAAGTTTGAATCACAGTTTCCAAATGACAACCTAATTATCAGAAAGTGAAGCCTAACTTTGACACTTGTCGATTTAGGAAAAAAGATGCCAGATGACAACCAACCTACCAGGCTGTAAGCCTAACTCGCACTCATTTGGCGATTTAGGACCAGAGGCGAGATGACAACCGAACTACCAGGTAGTGAGCCCTATCTCTTGCACTTTTTTCGCGAATCAAGGCCAAAGCACCCAAACTCTTGCCAAGAAACGTCAGATTTGGCTTCATTTTGGCTTCTTCGGTCTTCTCAAGCCAGCAAACTTCCACACAATTGCCAAATTTTGGCCGAGAGGTCTGTGCTGCTTGAAAAGTTCGACCTGTGACTTCTATTTCTAAGACCGTCTAGTTTCGTCTACATCTATCTCTATTTTTCTTCAATGTGTAACACGTTTTTCTATCTTGATACTCTTAGAAATAACACTGGCTACTTTTTTCTCTAGGCCATTATGTTTCCTTGTAATGCTTTTGAACTTCATCAGTACAGCTGACTGACGTGCTTTCAAATCTAAGAGCATTTTAACGATGCTCTTTAGCTGTTCATTGTATGCTCTTTTATGGTTTGCAAATATTAACCGCCGCTTGCCTTCAAAGGACGATCCCCGTCTTCCAGCGGAAGCACGGTTATCGCTGTTCATAGCTCGTAGTTTTGAACTGCTGCCGTCCCGATGATGCTGTCATGACAGCGTGGGTCGCAGTCAGCACCTGACACACGAAGCGACATGAATAAAAGGGACATGAGGGATCTCCTTATTATGTTGAAAATTAATTCTAAACATTTTTGGAAGACCATTGGTCCCCAGCGAGTGCGAACTTTGCCCAGTGTTTCTAACGATCATGAACAGGAGCTCTCCTACGACGAAGCAGCATCCGTCTTTAATGAGTATTTTGCATCTGTCTTTACCGAGGAACTGTTTCCCTTAGCATGTGAATTAATTTGTGTTTAGCCTACTGTATTATGTGAGCCTGTCACATTTACAAAGGAAGAAATTCTGGCCAGCAAACCGACTTTCTCCAAACTCAGTACCCGGAGATGACAAAATATGTCCAGAACTTCTTAAATTAACCCCCAAAATATCTCCTCATTGTTTTTGTTTTGACTTTCAAGCAGTCAGTTGATAAATATACCTTAGGGCCGACTGGTGTTTTATGGAAGTTTTGACATTTTTTTTTTAAATCTGAAGATAAAAACAATATGTTCATATATACCAAGATTCTTAACAAGCATGCCATCTATAATTATGAAGTCTATTAGATATTCCCATGTTATTAGTTACTTTTTGTGACCATCACCTCCCCTGCAATAACGAACATCACTTTAGTAAAGGTTTTGCCTGCGAAACCCAACATCTTTTTTTTTAATTTGCAATTAATTTGCACAACAATATCCATGCTTCTAAAACTACTGATGTCATTTTCATTTATTTTGCTAAAGCCTTGCGGTACCGTACCCCACCAACGTATGCTTTATAAGCTAACTCGAATCAAGATTCATCCTGTTATCATGCAGTAGATTGCTAAGTTTCTTATTAACCTTAAGCAAACTACGTATGTTGGGTAGAGAAACTTTCCCGAATTACCAGTGACATCGGGGGTTCCACAGTGCAGCCTCCTGGGACCACTTTTATTTCTAAAATATCCTAACAACCTCCCACTGAACTTACCATCCTACATAAGACTCTTCGCGGATGACTGTGTTGATTATCGTGGCGTCACTAACCCGGATAATCAAGCACTATTACAGCAGAACCCGAACATAATTTCACTTTGGTGCCACACCTGGCAACTAAACATAATACACATGAAACTAAACATGTATCATATGCCGACCGACCATCTTTATCACTAAACGATATACACTAAACCACGCAGACATCTATAAAGCTAGGTATTACAAGTACATAGGAGTCCCATTGCCACAGAACCTCACTTGGAATGATCACAGCAATAACACCGTTTCTAGCGCATGTAAAGAACTAGGTTACATTAAACGCAATATTTTTCGCCCATCAAAGACCGCAAATTTAACCGCATACCACATATTTGTCAATTTATAACTAGAATACGCTAACATCATCAAGTGTCCTCATGAAGTATATCTTATTAGCAAGCTCGAATCGGTACAAAATAAAGCATCACGACATGTTACTAATGACTGCTCCTATGCTTCGAGAAACACAGCTATTAAAAAAATAGACTGAAGACTACTAACCCATAGCACGAAAATTGTCCGTCCTGTTTTCTTTCATGGCATTTACTATTCATCAACTTAATTTCGCAGCCTACATCTTCAGGACCCATCTTAAGTAACAAAGCGCCTTGATCACCCGCTTAAAATTCAGCCTCCCATCTCCAGAACTAGAAAAATTCAGAACTCTCCGCTCTTTATTGACATTGCCGACTGGAACGCATGGCCCACGCAGATTGTCCGCGAAACTAAAACGAAATCCCGTGAAATGTGTAATTTATAGTAGAGCACACAGTTGGGCGAGTTGGTAGATATTGAACATAGTTACTGTTGCGCACACAAGGACAGGGACAGATAAGAGGAACACGTAGACGACAGACAACCGCACGCTCACAACTCATGTATTAACGAAAGAGGAAAAGAAAGTGGTACAGAACGCGGAATCCGCTCGAGCGTTGGCCACACAGGCACGAGGAACCACAGGTCCAAGGGCTCGAGGAGAACACGTAAAATTACCCACACGAAAAGGATTTTTAGAAAGGAAATTTCCTCCTCTGTTAATGAAACAGACGGAAAGCTAACACATCGCTCACACGAAAAGGAAAAATCCTTTTCGTGTGGGTAATTTTACGTGTTCCCCTCGAGCCAACGTTACTAAAACCCTCAGTTGGGAAACTCACCCTTGAAAACTGGGCCGCTGGCGTCCACCGAGACCGAGCTAAACACGATAACAGCGCCACCCTTTAGTGATGAGTGGAAACATAAAAGTTGCTTTACATAGCTTCTGCAAGATGGCCCTGCGAGATGGCGCCACCGGCCCTTGCCCGACTCGACCTGCAGCCGTGCAGTTCCCGGAGTGGACGCTGCGGGAGAAATGGCGGCGTTGCGATCGCCATTAGCTCGGTTCTCGAGTACGGAGGAACTTTCTCGAAACGTCGAGCAGTGCGGACGCGTCTCCCTTGCGCTCCTGGATTTTCGGCGTTTCGCCGCGGAACCTGGGCCCTTGGGGGTGAGTCTTAATTCTTTTCGATCAACGAACGACATAGCGAAGCCACGTAATCGTCGTTTTACACGAAAATTCCGCAAGAAAAGCCTATTTCGGACGAAATTTCAAGTCGGGCGGCTAGGCCTAGCGCTCGGCCAAGCGCTAGGCCTAACGCTCCGTCCCTCACAAGGCGGCATGGCGGTCGCAACGAGGGAGCAGCGGAACTTAGCCACACTCATGAACTACATCAAGCGTGATGAAGAAAAGGAGCAGCAAGCCAGCTCCCCGGAAACAGACGCGGCGAAAGAGAAGCCACAATGGAAGACAGTGGGTGGAAAGAAGATCCGAGCCAAATTGTCGAGGAAGTTCCGGACCACCATAAAGGACGAGGACAGAGCATACGGAATCATCATTCGTACGAAAGGGCTGGACCTGAAGACTACCGTCATCGGTGAAATCATGGCCGCGATCACCACCGCGACCGGAGTATCGCCTCGAGACATGATCGGTACGGACCTCGTGACGAAGAACACCATGAACAACACGATCACCATCAGGACAAACGACAAGCAAAGGGCGCAGAAGTACCTGGGTATCACCACCCTCAAGTACCAGGGAGCAGAAATCGAAACCCAAGCGTACACGGCCAACCGAAAGGAGTCCGTACGGATAGTGGTCTCCAAGTGCCTCCCAATTTCTATCCCGTTCACGGACCAGGAGATCTACGAGCAACTCAAACTGGAGAACCCCAAGGTACCTATATCCGACGCGAAGAGGATGGGCCGGACCACCTCGATTCTCGTCACCCTCGACACCACGGAACTTCCTGGATTTATAGTATTCTACTGCTGTGCCAATAGGTACCACCTATACCAAGAGAAAAAGCAAGCGTGCACATCGTGCCGAGAGATGGGACACCGAGCAGACTCCTGCCCGTACGGACTCAGCCGAATTTGTCCCAACTGCGGCGAGGAGCACGACTTCCCCAGGAAAATTCCAGGCATGCGCACAGAGTATACGTGCACACCCAGATGCGTCATCTGCGGCGGCAGTCACTACACCGGAGGAAAGGAATGTAAGGACAGATACAAGCCTTTGCCCGAGCCGAGGTCTCCGAAGAAGAGCACTCCAGAACAAGATCGGGAGACGGCGAAAATAGACATGGGAAAGAAGAATTTTCCAGAACTGAGTAACGTCACTACTGCGGGAGAGGACTCGGAAGAGGAGCTGAGCTACGCTCAAACCCTCCGCAAGAAGAAAGGCGCAAGCAAGAAGAAGCAAGACTCCAATCCTAGAATTAAGGAGCTCGAAAAGAAATACGAAGACCTCGTACGCAAGCACGAGGAGAGCCTGCGAAAACAAGAAGAGCTCAGAAGACTGAACCAGCAACTCTTACGGGAGCTACAGAAGGAGAGGCACGGCTCAAACCCACTGGTTACAGAACCGCCTAATGAACAGACGACAGTCCAAGAAATGGAAATGGCACCGCCTCCGTCTCTGCCCAGTGTACGTCCGCGCAAGCGCACAGACTCGGAGAGCACCGTTAACTCTGTACAGACAAGTGACGAAACCAAGACCAGCAGGCCCGGGAAGGTTAGAAGAACAGAGGAGCTTAATCAGAACGCCATCTTGGAGGGACTAGCTAGGCTTGAGGCTATGCTCAACGAAATGAAACGGAGAATGGATAACCACGACAAGGCATTCCAGAACGTATTCGAACGGCTCGAGCGGCTCGAACTGCGCGCCAATGGACAACAGTAATAACATCGTCGTGTGGCAGTGGAATAGCGGAGGACTTTGCGCCCGGATCAACTCGCTCAAGATGTTGATCATGGACACGGAAACTCCTCCGGACATTATAGCGGTACAAGAATCTGGAGACAAATGTAACCTGCCAGGGTACGCAAGATTCGAAGCAGAAGCTCAGCCAACCGGAAAAACGATTCATACTTTCGTCAGACGAAATCTCCCAGTCAAGCAACACGAAGTAGACCTGGATGAATCGGTGAAAGCAATAGTCACGGAAATTATACCGAAGAAAAAGAAGCACAAAAGCTTATTCATCTGCAACGTTGACTCGAACCCCAAAGACACCACGAGCGCATGCGCCAAGGTCTTTGCGGAGACGAGCCGCGTAGCGGGTGAAAATCCGGCACTGGTGCTGGGCGATTTCAATGCGCACAACACCATATGGGGCTACGACAGGGACACACCCAAGGGGAGGGAAATCGCCAACCAAGCCGAGTTGCACGAAGCTTTTCTCCTAAACGAAGTTGCGGACTACACCAGGATCGGAAACAGTGCTCAGAAAGACACGAACCCGGACCTCACGTTTGGTATCAACATCGATGACTACACGTGGCTGAACACGCGTGAAAATCTCGGCAGCGATCACTACGTCATCGAGACGAGGGTCCCCCTGCCCGGATACAAGAGCGCAAAATTCCCAACGCAGAAATGCACGGACTGGGACAAGTTCAGACAGATGCGGAAAGACAGGCCGTTGCACACGATCGAAGAATGGTGCGCACAGCTAGTCGAAGATCTCGAGTCTGTTACGACCGAAGTAGAAAATCCCACCCAAGCCCGGACTATGGACAGTAGACTCCAGCATATGCTAGAAGCTTACCGCTCCATATACAGACGATGGAGGAACACCGGAAAGCGTTACCGTAAATTGAGGAAAAAAGCGGCCAAGCTCAGTAAGGAGATTGAAGAACACGCTCAGAAATTAAATCAACAACAGTGGCAGCAAATATGTGACGAACTGCAGGGAAGGCTTCACACCAAGAGTCCATGGACCTTATTCAAGCGCATGTTGGCGCCGGAAGATACCAAACTCGAGAAGCGCAAACTCCTAGCGAAACTCGTCAGAGACCTCAATGATGAAGAAATCTACGACAAACTGAGGACGCAATACTTAGAATCTCCGCCATCTAATACCGAGATTCCAGCGGAATACGAAGGGGCCTTGAACGACAAGTTGGACGCGCCCATCACCGAAAGTGAAGTCAGAAAGGCCATGGCTGGACTCAAAACGACTTCAACACCAGGCCAAGACAAGATTACGAACCGCATGCTACGAAACCTCGACGACAATTCCGTGGAGCGAATCACGAAATACTTTAACGAGCTATGGACCAGCGGAAACCTTCCAAGCAGTTTCCGACACGCCACAGTCTGTTTTATACCGAAACCGGGCAAGCCACTCATGTTGGAGAACTTGCGCCCGATTTCCCTCACATCTTGCGTGGGGAAGCTGCTGGAACGCATCATTCAAGTACGTGTTCAAGAGTACATGGAGGAGAACAACCTGTTTACGCACCAGATGTTCGGGTTTCGAAGACACCTGTCGACGCAGGACGTGTTTATACATCTCAGAGAAGAAGAAGACAATAAGAAATGGCCCGCGCTAGCAGCACTCGATCTGAAGAAAGCCTTCGATCGCATATCGCACGCGGCTATACTCAGGCAAATCTCGGAGCTGGGACTAGGGAAGCGAACGTACAACTATGTTCGCTCGTTCCTATCAGACAGGACGGCAAACATTCAGCTAGAAGGAGACACGTCCGAAACCTTCCCAGTAAATGTTGGCAGCGGAACTCCTCAAGGAGCAGTAATATCTCCGCTCCTCTTCAACATCGCTATGCTGCCAATGTCGCGGAAACATGAGCAAGTCGCGGGGCTGCAGCACGCAATATACGCTGACGACATCACGATTTGAACAGCGCACCACTCACCATACATGGGGAAAGTGATGAAAACCGGCGTAGAAATTGTCAAAGAAGAAACTGCAAAGATGGGTCTGGAGCTTGCAACTGAAAAATCGGCGCTTCTAGTCAGACCACCGTCGCAGAGAGCTCTAAGAGAAGAGATGGAATTCTACCTCAAGCTGCAAAAAATCGACGTACCGAGAGCCGAAAAAGATCGAATCCTCGGCATGACGGTAACCATCAAGAGGGAGCAGAGCAGTCTCATCGCTGACATCAAGAGAAACGCCGACAACGTAGCGAGACTCGTGAGAAGAGTATCACGAAAGAGCTACGGATTGAAGGAGAATGGAACATGCCGACTGGTCCAAGCTTTCGTCCTCAGCAGGATAATGTACGCGGCGCCGTACATGGACCTGACCGAGGCTTCGATCAAGCAACTCAATGGAATTGTGAGGAAAGCTTTCAAGATAGCACTGGGCATACCAGCATCCACGTCTACAGAAGCGATGGAACAACTAGGGATATACAACAGCTTCGAGGAAATGAGATCCGCACAGAAGCAGTCGCAAGTCCTACGGCTCTCTAGAACAGAAACGGGACGCAGGACTCTCCAGAGAATCAAGGAAGGTGAACAACACGTCCTCACAAGTAGAAATGCAATATCCCAAGAATGGAAAGATTCGGTACGAGTCCCGCCCCTCCCGAAAAACATGGCCACTGAGGGAAACAAGGACAGGAGAAAAGCCAGAGCCAAAGCGCTGGACAAGCTCCACGGCGACCGGGAACATGTTTACCACGCGGACGCAGGCCCGTGCCCTGGAACATGGAACAAGTACGTGATAGCAGTTTGCAGCACCAACTACAAGACTACGGCCTCCGTCTCTGTGGAGAATATTGACGAGGCAGAAAAAGCAGCCGTCGCTTTGGCCTTAACCATAGCGACATCCAGAACCAAACAAGCCACAATCACCTCAGACTCGAGAACGGCCATCTCGAACTTTGGTGATGGAAAGGTTGGCAAGGCAGCCCGGAAGATCCTTCAGAAGAAGACACCGCAGACAGGATCCAGATTCTCGTTAACCTGGGTGCCCGGACACTCTGGACACTCGGGGAACGAAGAGGCCCACGCACTCGTAACCCGTGCACAACAAATCCGGGCGACGAGCTGCCGAGCCACAACGGACGGAGACCACTGCTACGGGGCCTCGCCGTACGACAGAGGCCCTCGAGCGTACAATGATATTCTAAGAAGTATCCGTATGCAGCGCAAGTTCATGGGCGCCCCTCATAAGCGGCTCTCGCGAACCCAAGAATTGACGTGGAGAAGACTTCAGCTACATAACACCCTAACTCCCCGCATGTTGAGTAGAATCTGGCCGGATCTCTTCAGCGACAAGTGCGAGGAATGTGGTGGTGTCGAAGGTGGCTGGGCGCATACGTATTGGATGTGCCCGAGCAACCCGATACCAGCCACGCTCCAAAGCAGACTGGACGATCAAGACGAAGATCTTCCCTGGTGTGTGCTCCTGGCCGCAGAGGACTACGAAACACAGTTGGCAGTGATTCTAAGGACACTAGAAATAGAGCATCGGTTAAAGACCCGATTGTCGGAAAGAAGATCCCTCCCTTATTCCCCTCCCTAACGAACCCTCGTTTTGGGCATAAGCCCATTTAATAAGGTTCAATAAAGTTGTTGACTGACTGACTCTCGAGTACGGATCGGAACCACTTTTTTAAAGCAGGCTCTATGGCAGTTTCCCAACTGGGGGGTTCTAGTAACGTTGCCTCGAGCCCTTGGGACTGTGGTTCCTCGTGCCTGTGTGGCCAACGCTCGAGCGGATTCCGCGTTCTGTACCACTTTCTTTTCCTCTTTCGTTAATACATGACTTGTGAGTGTGCGCATGTCTGTCGTCTACGTGTTCCTCTTCTCTGTCCCTGTCCTTGTGTGCGCAACTGTAACTATGTGTAATTTATTTTTGTGGAGTGTGTACAGTGTTATTTGATGAGTTTTTCTTTTGTTTTATTGTTGTGTACATTATTGTAAATACTTCCGTCTCATAAAAAGTGCTATCTTGAGTACGTTTAAGGTAATAAAACAATTGAACTAAACTGAAAAAAGAGTTTCGCCCCCTGTGGCTCTTGTCGAAAGAGCCACAGGCTCTTTAAACAAACAACGATCTCAATGATGAAACGGATCCGGAAACGTTCCTCGGTGCCTGGCTATCTGTCGGTCTTGTAGATGACTCAGAATTTCTTCTGCAAAATCCTGCGGCTCGACTGGAGGATCGACGGCTTCCAGCTGAAATAAAGTTATCGCTGCCCATCGCTTGTAGTTTGGAATTTCTGCCGTCCCGACGATACTTGCCGCGAAAGCGGGGATCCCACTCAGCCCCTGATACATCAAGCAACGAGAGTAAGGGCGAAAAAGAGTATCGTGTTCTGTAGTATTCTGCGAATATTTAACAAATTCCCCCTTTGCCGCGCAACACCAATATATGTCACCTAGAGTTTCATTTGACATTGAGCCTGTGGATTGACATTTATGAGAGAAAAATCAACATGCACGTGGTGTGCCTTGGCTACATATTTCATGGGACGCAGCCACGGACACCCGATGACGTCCACGGATGAATCCCATGGACATCACAATTGCCGTAAATATAGTCAGGATATTTTCGAGAGGTCACAATGTTCAGTACGTAGACGCCTAATGAACTACGCCTTGTCTCCTGGTATCTGACACAAGTGGTGTCAGAACTATTCAGTAGGTGGTGGTAATGAAATGGGAAAGGGGGGGGGGGGCAGTTTTCCCTTTCTTCCATGCAATGTTTATTTAAATTTCGAAAATGTCTGGAGGAAAGGAATACCGATCCCTGCCCCCTCCTCCCTGCTCCCCCAACCTGTTCCGATGTCTCTATTTGGTTCTAAAGTGATGGCCCTCTGTTGGCCTCCTTTCTTCTTTCCCACAGGGAACCTTCCTGATAAACCGAGCAGCGGTGAGGACCATGCTTGCGGACAACGTCACAGACGGCTCGATCGTCAACCTGGCGAGCATCATCGCCCCTCGGGGCTTCCCAGGTCTGGCGGCGTATGCGGCGTCCAAGGGAGGCGTGGTCTCCCTGACCCGAACGCTCGCCCAGGAGCTGGCGACCCGGGGCATCCGCGTGAACGCCGTCCTTCCGGGGCCCACCGACACGCCCATGCTGGCCAGGCTTGCCCGTCGAAGTACAGGGTCTCTTTCTGGCCGTCACTCCGATGAAGCGAAAGGCGCGACCCGTCGAACAGGCCGACACCATTGCCTTCTTGTGCAGCCCAAAGAGCAGCTTCACCACAGGGGCGGCCGTCGAGGTCACGGGAGGAATAACGGGTTAAACTTACGTGGAATAAATTATTATGTGTTACAGGTGGGAAAGTTCGAAAGAAATACAAAACACAGTTTGGATTTTTAGCTTATTTTTGATAAGAGTACAAAAACGAAACGCTCACATAGAAGACAATATTGACGACACGGCTCGTCGTCTGGAGTGTTTTATGTGCGGCTCTTTCGTTTTCGTACTCTATTCTAAACACGATATATTTGTACCACAATAAACATATTGCAAAGTGTACCCTGTCGTTCGCGACGTCGAAAGGGGTGTTGGGTGTGATCAGTACAGAAATAGTTGCAGCAGACGGAGGAGGCAGAGCAGTGTGACACGCAAATCCGACTTCAGGGGCGGTGTTCTTCGCACGTTTTACTCTTTTTGACGTCTCTGGCTCGCGTTCGTGCTACCGCAACTACAGAAATTTGCCTCGTTACAACTCTAACAATTTGTTTCTCACGTATCTAACTAGTCTGGCCTATATGAACGAAGGGCTGCAAACTTATGTTTTTTTTATATTTAACAAGACAGCTAAAATGAGTTGAAAATTTATTCAGTTAATTTAAATAATTATAGATATACGAACAAAACGTTAGGGCGCAAAAAAGCTGGTGAATGTTTAACATTGTGCACAAAACCCCGAGACTGGGGGGGGGGGGGGGGGGGGAAGGGGAATGGGGGGGGGGAGGGACAACCAACACAAAGTCTCAAACACAACTGAAATTTATTTGACAGAATATTGTGGTTTTATAGGGCACAGGAGCCCGGAAAACCAAAAGGAATGATAAAGGGAGACGATGAACTTTTTTTTCCCGAACACACAAGAGAGGGAGGACATTGACCAATAGCCACACCGGTACCGTTCTAACTCAAACAAAAACAAAAAAGGGGGAGGGGGAAGATCTTTTAACCCACCTCGGTGAGGTCCTGATAACATCACAAAAGAAAGGGCTGCAAAATGGTGACCCATTAGAAGAAAGATCGAACATGGACAGAAGCGAACTATCCCCGACATTTGTCACACCCGAAACAAAGGGGCAGGGGTGAAACTCAAACCCGAACAAACAACATCCTACACAGATATAAAGGTGACCTCCAAACAATCAAATTTGTAGAAATCTTTTCAACTCCGTGTCCAAATGAAAAGACGGCCTATTTACTGCATTTCCGTGGCTAATAATAGTGAGGGACTCTTTTACCAAGCGTTTATGATTCTCTCTCTCGGTCAACGTAACCGATGTGGAATTCCATAGAGGTACACAATTATTACATTCTAACAAATGTTTTGACATTTCTGAATACGGATCTTTGTTTCTAATGCAACGTTTGAGTTCAGTTAAACGATCATTCAAACACCGCTTCGTTTGTCCAATGTGGGTTATGTTACAGTGGACAAACGAGCGGTGTTTGAATGATCGTTTAACTGAACACAAACGTTGTATTAGAAACAAAGATACATATTCAGAAATGTCAAAACATGTGTTAGAATGTAATAATTGAGTACCTCTATGGAATTCCACATCGGTTATGTTGACCGAGAGAGAGAATTATAAACTCTTGGTAAAAGAGTCCCTCAATATTATTAGCCACGGAAATGCACTAAATAGGCCGTCTTTTAATTTGGAAACGGAGTTGAAAAGATTTCTACAAATTTGATTGTTTGGAGGTCACCTTTATATTTGTGTAGGATGTTGTTTGTTCGGGTTTAAGTTTCACCCCCGCCCCTTTGTTTCGGGTTTGACAAATGTCGGGGATAGTTCGCTTTTGTCCATGTTTGATCTTTCTTCTAATGGGTCACCATTTTGCAGCCCTTTCTTTTGTGATGTTATCAGGACCTCACCGAGGTGGGTTAAAAGATCTTCCCCCTCCCCCTTTTTCGTTTTTGTTTGAGTTAGAACGGTACCGGTGTGGCTATTGGTCAATGTCCTCCCTCTCTTGTGTGTTCGGGAAAAAGAAATGCATCCTCTCCCCTTTTCATTCTTTTTGGTTTTCCGGGCACCTGTGCCCTATAAAACCATGATATTCTAGTAACACCTTTTGGCGAGCTAGTTGGTTCATGATTTGTAGAAATAAATGAACTGCGCAAAGGACGAGGACAGAGGTAGAAACGACTACGACACACAGAGCGCAAACTTCCAACTGTTTATTTGGCGCAGTCACAACTGTATATATAGCAGCAGCAATCAGTTTGCGGCGAAATAAGGTTTAAACATGGCCATTCAAAAAAGAAACTTCCTTGTCTGATAGTGAAACAGATTGTATGCTTATGCAGTCGTGACCTTTCTTTTTAATGAAGTAGGCTTCAACGAGTTTTCTTTCCGTTGCCTCATTTGCTCTTGCGAGAACACGTGTCCTTTGCAAATCAGGATGACAACCGCATTTCAAACAATGTACAGGCAGATGTCCGCAAACTGATTGCTGCTGCTATATATAGTGTTGTGTCTCGCCGCAAACTGATTGCTGCTGCTATATATACTGTTGTGTCTGCGCCAAATAAACAGTTGGAAGTCTGCGCTCCGTCTGTCGTACTCGTTTCTACCTCTGTCCTCGTCCTTTGCGCAGTTCATTTATTTCTACTAATCACGATATTCTGTCCAATAAATTTCAGCTGTGTTTGAGACTTTGCGTTGTGTTGTCCCTTTTCCACCCAGTCTCGGGGTTTTGTACATAATGCTAATTAAAGATATAAATGTTTGTTTATTATTGTGCCCTGATGCCCGTCGAGGTTGATAAAGTTTATTTCAAGGAAGATTTGGCCAATAATTGGCCAATTGCTGGAAACAGTCCTCTGGCCAGCAGCCAGAAAGAGGCCAGCAATTGTTCGATGACTGGTATTTCTCTGGCCATTGTCTAATGGCCACTAGCTATCAGACGTGGGCCACAATTCGCCGCTGAATGGCCACTCTGGCCATTGGCCAAAATAACATCACCAGTCATCGGCCAGTGCTGGTCAAAATGCGTGTTCTTTTGATAGCCTAATTTTTTGGCTACTTTTAATTCTAGAAAAAACACCCAGTATACACTGGAAAACCGAGCCTGTGGAATGCATTTTATATAATATTTGTAGTAGAAATACGTTAAATGATAGAAAGGGGCAACGTTAAAATAGGTTTGTAATCCGTCTTTTAACATTTTGGAGATGACACTACGACGGCGAAAAGCGGACTGGCGGGAAGTATAAAAAAGGATAGAAGTTTTCGGAGAAGCCCACATTTTAGGATTGCCTCCTCCTTGTGACTTTGGTGACGCCCTGACTCTCAGCGCTCCCTCCGTGCGTATAAGGGTGTTATCGCCCCTACCCAGTTCAGAGAGTGATCCGCTCTGTCAACACGCTATTAACTTGACTAAAGAACGTTATACGAGCCTGGTGCGGATCCCTTACCAAATATACCTATACAAACACGATAGAGAAATTGCAAGAATGAGATTTGTGAGTATTTTTGTCAATCATTATTCTAGCGAAGGGCTACCTTGGGTGACCGTGCGCACGGAAGGGCTCCGGGCGCGTCATCCATAAAGCATGCTTCGACATCACAGTTCGTTCTTAGGGTTGCGGTATTTCTCTGCTCTTTACCTCTCTGATGTCTGCATGGCTAACACTGCCTAGCTGGGCAGAATAATTTTAATTATACGATAACTCGCGCATAAAAGGCACTCTCTAAGGCCACGCCGTGTTTGCACCAATGCCCTTGTCGACAGTTCGGATACGCGTAAATTGAAGTATGGACTGTAGCGCTATTGTAAAACGCACGTTGAGCAAAACCACCCTACTTAAAGCATTCGAATCGCAAAACCTTTACTCACAGTAAACGTTTCTTGGCAAAGAAGCCACAAGGTACGCGCACGTCTGCCCTCTCTCATTTTGTGCAGTGATTAACGTTGCACGCGCTCTCCTCGTCTCCCTGGGAATGCCAAAAAAAGTATTCCCCGGGTTGTTCCACAATCAGTGCGAAAAATACCGATGCTACGAACATGACGATATTGTCCAAAACGGCGCTATTATTTCAGGAGGGCACGTGCGAGTGCAAGTCTAAGTTTGTTGCAGTCGTCTTAAAGCTTCTGCTTCGCTAGTGCTTGCGCTGAAGCAGAGTGTCTCTTACAAAAAATTGTGGCACTTTTCTATTCAAAAGCTGTTTGAAAAAGTCAACAGAGGATATAAAATGTCAGTAGCTTTTCTTTTTTCTTGCTGTTAAATATTGACCCGCTTTTCTATTGAAAGTCCACAGACTTTCCGCGATGCTTTTATTTTCAAAATATGTTGGAAAAAGTCAGGACCTATTGAATGTCAACAGCGTTTTAACAGAAAAGTGTTAGAAAAAGTCTGTTAACATCATGTCGTAAATTAATCTACTTTTCTATTCAAAGTCAACAGACATCGTGTGGTGCCTTCCTATTGAAAAGCTGTTTAAAAGTCTACATTGAATATTAAATGTCAACAACTTTTCAAAAGGAAAGCGTAAAAATGTATGTTGGCTTTATATAGAATATTGGCCCACCTATCATTTGAAAGTCAACAAACATTCTTTGAGGCTTTTTTTGCTGAAAAGCTTTTGACATTCAATATTTCCTGTCGACTTTTTCTGCAGCTTTTTCAACAGCAAGGCATCACAAGATGTCTTTTGACTCAGTCGAAAAAGATATTGCATGTCAACAGTTTTTCATTAGCTTTTCAGTTTAGTGAACATTGTCCCACATTTCTTGGTTACTTTGAGGAAATTCATACTGCAGATTTGCCGTTGACACTATGCCATCTACTAACACTTTTCTGCTGCCTTTCCATTGAATTTGTAGCCCTACAAAAAACTAACATCTAGACACTTTTGATTACATTAGATAATGTCAACAAATTTAAGATGGTTCTGATACGTCATTTTAGTACTTAAATATTGCTGATAGTTAAAAACCTTCCAATAGACTTCACCTAATTTTTTTAATGACAGTACTACAAGTCTACTCTTTGTGCTCCTTCGGCAGAATATTGCTCAAGCTGTTTTTTTTATCTTGGTGTCGTGCACCCTGCATTGGCTGCAGACATAGGCTGGGGGAAAAAAATGGTACACTCAGCTAGAATCAGTTTTTTTTTTGCTAATTGTAACATGAAACATATATATTAAGTTTACTAAAGCAGCAGCTAAGTAACTAGAAATATACTTAGACAAAAAAGCTGGTAATACTGAGAAATAATTGATGAGATGAAACTAAAATATCTAATTAAAAAAAAACTATGAGAAGAAGAGCAAAAAGATGACTGTTTTTAGAATTATGTTACATATTTTAGACCATTTGGGCACATAAAATCAAAAGCAGTATTTATTTATTAATTTTGAGCTACACACAAACAGTGGTTCACTCAGAGTAGAAGTATAAGAGCTCAAAGTCTAAGCAAGGTATAAGAACGAAACAAAATAAGCCATACAAGTTTCTGGACTAACTGATGATGGCATCCATCTTTTCCTGTCGATGCATTCCTTTGCAGAGATGTCTTTTTGTGAATTTCGCGCCTTGCCAATCAATGGCTTCCCCGCCTCTCCTCCACTCTGAATACAATACCGACCAAGTGCCTCGCCAGCTTGTCTAGTTGAGATGCGTAGTATTTTTTTTTTTATTTTTGACAGAAGCATTGCGAGAACCATGACTCCAATCCCAATGTTCTCCTGCAAGTTTGTTGACAAGAACAAAACAAAAAGGCAAAATTAGAGCTAGAAAAATAACAACGTGTAACACACATGAATATGTTTTTTGTCTCAATTATCCACCTTTAGTTGTTTCAGGATGTAAAGGTGGAAGCGGACTTCAGCCTTTTCTAGCAGGTTCAGAAGCAGCAAAAGTCCCAATTTGAAACAGAGAATGCACTGTGCTTTTCGCTGCCCTCGTATCGAGACAAGCTGAAACTTTTGCAACTGATCTATGACAAGCAATCGAATTTGCTTAAGGGCATCTGTGCTGGCTCATGATCCTTTGTCTGGTGGTGTGATCACCTTGTCACTCATGACAATGGGTCATAATGCGGTGGTTAGTCCCACTAGGAGTCACGAGGTTCCTGCAACGATGGGACATGTTACCATAAAATATGATTCCACGCCATTTAGTGTACCAACATCTTATGACCATGTCAAGTGACATCACATGATACCATCGCATCATTTAACTATAGCTTCCATGATCCTGTAACTACCATAGAGATAATATGGGAACACAAGCTATCGTAATTAAGTGATCACTTGACTCGTCCCACGATTAAGGTGACCGCGTTTTTGCGGCAACACAAGCACTTGGCAACCGTAGGGATATTAGCGAAAGCCACTTCACTAGTGCAGGGGTAGAACATCGGATGAGAAAGCAAGAGGTCTGTGGTCCGATCTCTAACAAAGGCTGAGAAGTTTTTGTAACACGTGGGTGTCTTGTTTTTTCACATTTCACGATGCTCCAGACTCTCACCCTAGGAAGTAAAACAGAGTAAAACAGATTGAGCCAAACATGAAGGTGAGGTTAATCTGCTTCAATTGAAGTGGACCTTGTGCTCCAGGAACAAATATTTTGCCTTAGCTGCCTCTCTTCACTCCACCTTTTAACAGGTAAGATAGATAATAAATAGAGGAAGCTTTCACTCTGAAGAAATTGATCAATCAGCAAGCAAGTGCAAGGTATCCAAGATATGATTATTTACTTTTCTTTGATTATATACAGAGCCTCAAAAAGTAGCGTGCAGTGTACTCAGCCTTTGTGTGCCTCGAAAATAAGTTATTTAATTATCTGTACTCAAATCTCGATGTATAAAATACAGAAAGAAGCCAACCATTTTAGTTTGCACGACTTGGTCCACGGCGTCTGCAGCTATAGCAGCAACAGCTGGCTCCCTGCGCTCCAATTTGTTTTGTTTTTTTACAAGGCTTTTTAGGTTTTTTGAAAGTTCGCCAGCAGCTACAAAGGAAAAATTCAGGAGTATTTATTTGGTCCAAAGTATGGCTTCTGTAAGGACCAATCGAAAAACAGGTAAACTGGAGATTTATTAATGTATATGATTCGCAATGTGCAGAATTAGTGCAAAGAACAATGCTCTACACGTAAGAGTGTGGTACACTCTTATGTGCACCACACTCTAGAATTTAATGGTTTTGTGTAAAAAAATTGAAAGACGTTTACAATCCCCTGTAACGCCGAATTACAGCGCAGCTCTTGAGGAGCAAGAGGGGAAGGTAGGGAGAGAAGTCCATGCCAATCCTCCTCTCCTGGTCGCCTCCCATTTAGGGGAAAATTTTCCACTAAATGGGAATTTTTTCTGCTAAATTTAGCAAGGAAATTTTCGCGCTAAATTTAGCGGGCAAATTTTTGCGCTGAATATAGCGTGGAACGTTTTTCCGCTAGATTTAGAGGGGAAAATTTTCCGCTAAATTTAGCAGGAAAACTTACCCATAATGCACCGCGCGGTTACGCCGACGCCGAAGCTGACAGCGACAGCGACGCCGACGGCGACGCCGCTCAAGCCGGAAACGGGCGCCTAAGAGCTGCGCTCTAAAAATGTAGTAGTATGTGCCGTGTGCCCCTGAGAGCCGTCACTTGGCCGCTCCACCACCCAGACCGCATGCCCAGAGTCCCCAGGTTATGAGCACTCGCTACTTGCCAGGCGTCAGTGAGTATGACCAAGGACGTACTTGGGCTGCGTAAACTTATCACTCTTTTTTTCTCTTTGAGGAGTCGCCCTGGCGGAATGCACTGGATCCATTCTGGACGTCGACAAGTTGGTATCTTTATACCGGCTCATATTAAAGGGCAACTCCGGTCAATATATTTAAACTTGGGATCGTAACTTTTTTTAGCTCAGTCAGTTTTCTGAATTACATGTTTTTATTTTATTTTTTTAATATGGTGTGTAATATGGTGATAATCAACTGTACTGCGACGACGACGTCACGTGTGTGCTGTGGTATGCGATGGACGCTCTTGCATGTCTTTTAGTGAGTAGTGTTCATTCTCTGCTCAGAAGACACTACCTGCAGGGACATTGCTAGCATTTGGCACGTTCATAAGATGATGCTGCGCAAAACAGAACAGCTTGATTGCATAGTTTACGCACCAGACCCACTCAGAGGCTGTGTGGGGACTCCAAATGCATTCAGCATCACATATCTTGTGCAATCATATGGGAGGTTTTCTCTTTTCTTTTGTTTTAGGGCGTTTTTGTTTTACTTTTCAGTAACACCATTGAACGGTCTCAAGTACCCCATGAGGTGTACGGAGCACCGTTTGCGAACCACTGTATTAGAGGCTCACGGAAACCGCTCATCGCCTGATGTTGCTTGACTCACGTAGGCTAACGCACTGGGCCTCTGCTAAAGAGCAGCTAATTGCATCTTTAATATCAGTTTTGGCAGAGGATGCGACTTCACCTTGACGTATGTGACGTGTTGGAATTCATTCCGTCTGAACGCCGCAGAAGGGACGCAAAGGCTGATTCACATGATGAGATTATGCTCCCCATTTTCAGTCGTGACGTTGCTCGGGCTGCAAAAACCTGGGTGGCTGTGATGCTAGACGTCGACATTGAAAATGGCAAGCAGAATCAAACCATGTAAATCAGGCATAACAAGTCGGTGATGACCACTGGTAACAATGATCAACATCTCATTGCATATACTGTTTACGCCAAGTGAACTCACAACAAGCAACCTTCAAACATAAAATTTTTTTGAGGCCCACACTTACTTCTTGTTGCAATGTTTGGTCTACTGGCCGGTGTTGCTTGAACGACTTGGAAAAAGCAGACGGCACTTTGAACGACCAGACAGCCGTTTGAAAAATCGGACAGCCGTTTGAACATAAAGACGCACTGACCGTGGTCCGCAGGTGGTTTGAACAACTTGGCAGTTTTCCTGCGTTCATGTTTGAACAAAGCAAACAATTCTGACGACCACGAGCATTCGTGAATTCAACCCAAAGTGTTTTCAAACAAACAATTAAGGTCCGTCAGTGTTTCGATTTCCCTTTTCACGCTACCTATTCACAGTTGCGGACAAACCAAGCTGGCATAAATATATGAAAGCTAATCTTCTCGAGTTTCCTTGCTTTTTTGGCACAAACCCAGTCGCGGCAATTTGACGAGAAGGCAGGTTTTAGTCTAGTTTCTTCCACAACACGAGAATGCCCATCCTGCATGCGTTACTTCCACCCACACCTCTAGACCATAAGTGTGCTCGATGCGCCGCCCCTGCTAGCGTGCGCTGCTATTTTTTGTGCGCTGCTATTTTTTCTGCTGGGCTGTGCAAAGCATTTTCAACATGCACAGTAGCCCTTTTTTGACGAATGTGCATTAATTGCGCATGACGCCATGTGGTACCATACCAGACGCAATCGCTCCGTACCATGCTCCCCTGCCCGCACACATCGCGACACTGTTAGCGCGAGCCAGACAACGGCGCCTTTTCGCATTTTATTAGGAAAGAGTGTTGGTGGGCACACAATTTTACGCCTCATATTAGAGCCATAAATGAGCTCTTTCTATAACAATGATATCTTTAATGACAACCTTTCGGTTCGACGAGAAAAACACAGAAGACCGGCGATCGCTTTTCCGCGCTAACAGTGTCGCACTCTGTACCTTCTGCGAAAAATATTGGGAACCACAGAATCGGTTCTTCTCGGCAAGCCTTGCCAAGAAGAACGAATACGACGGTACGAAATGTTTGCTGCAGAAGGTACGGGCGTCGGAGCATGGTACGGAACAACGAAGACAGATGTGACGTCAATTCAAGCCACTCAATTCTGCACATGTATAAACAGTCCAGAGACACAGCATTTTTCGCCTCGCTGATAAGTGCTGGAAAGGTTTATATAAAACTTATACCTTCAGTAAAGGAAATAAAGATCTTGCTGATGTTTTTTTTTTATTTTATGTCAGTAAACTTGCTCCTGCTACGACGTCTGCCGGGTATTTGTGCATTTTTCAAATTGGGAAACCAACTGATGAGAGTCCAATTTATATGCAGCGACACTTCCCCACAATCAGCGAATAGGGAGCGTGCGACACCCCAAAGGGGCGCACCGATCCAACTGATGTGCACGCCAAATGACTCTGCTGGGAGCCGCACCGCGGCGCCATTGTCTTGTCGCACGCTTCTCATTATCACTCCGCAGTGAATAAAATTGCGGCGTCACTCATTATGAACGCCGAAGAAGGATTTAGGCAGCGCAAAACACAATATAAGTCCTATCGTTCTTACTTTTTCAGTGTGAATGGCAGGGCTTATCATGCTCATGCGCTATACAATTCCTTGTTCAGCGTTCATATAGAGTAATGCCACAATCTCATTGGCTCTGGAGTGATAATGGGAAGCGTGCGACAAGACAGTGGCGCCGCAGTGCAGCTCTCAGCAGAGTCATTTGGCGTGCACATCAATTGGATCGGCGCGCCTCCTTGAGGTGTGGCACGCTCCCTATAGAAAACTTGCGCGTGGTCGCATGCGCATGGCACCGCACCAGTCACCATTTTTTCGTTTTATACTGCTCTGCCCGTAAATTCTGCAGGATACATTTTTCACCATTGATTCTGTTCTTTTTGGCAGGCAATGCCGAGAAGAACGAATTCGATGGTGCGAAATGTATCCTGCAGGAGGTACGGGCACAGCAGCATGGCATGGCTGACATGATATCAATTCAAGCCATGTATACGAGAGAAAAAATTACACCATCTTCCCGAGGGGAACCATGGGGTGATGCGGAGCATCGTGTTGGTTCCGAGGAAAGAGTCAGTTGCGTGCTGACGTCGAGAGATGGCGCCACCGACTGCCCTAGCGTTACCCCCTACGCGAGCCTTCGTTGCGGCTCGCGGCAGAGAAACTTGGAACGCTCGCCGCTCGCCGTTTTTTTTTTTTCACACTTGAAGGAGAGGAGACTAGAGGAGGAGAGTTGCGCGTGCGCGCGCGGTGTAAGGAGAAGCGAACGCACGAGCAGTGCACGCAGCTGGTAGAGAGAGAGAGCGGAGAGAGTAACGCGCAGCTGTTAGAGAGAGGGAAGGAGGAGAGTTGCGCGCGCGTAGTTCGAGTGCCGACTACAACACCGACGCCGCGGGACATAGACCCGAGCAAGAGATGCTCCGCATCTAAAAAGAAGACTATGTAGAAGCATAGCAGAGAAGCGGGCCCACACAAGAAAATTCAGTGACAGCTAATTCTAAGAACTACACTCTGTTTCCCCTCACTTTGATCCGTAACGAACGCTATGGACCATTCCTGTCAATCCAGCGCTGTGAAAGTATCTTGTGATTATGCGCCTCGCGCGTCACTGCCTCCTACGGAGAGCCACGGGACACTGCCCTGGCACCGTCTACACCGCCTCATTGACTTGCTTACCATAAATTACTGGCAGCGCCACAAAAGGCATTTACAGAGCACATTCAAATTCGTAATCTTTATTTATCTCCACTTGGAGAGGGGAGGCAGAGGAAAAAGCAACTCAGTGTTGCTTGACAAGCCTCTGCCCCCCCCCCCCCCCTTTACAGCACAAGAGGGAAAACACACACACACATACACACACGTGTAATATCTACAACATTATTAATATAAATACCAACAAACATCATTAGTATCAAACGTAGCGAAGAAGAAATAAGCTAAATCATAGGCAGACTTTCACACTAAGGGAACAAGGCATGAACAAACACACTTAGAGATAGTGTTAGCTATCGTTTTAGCTATTTAATCAATCCCAAAAGCGTATGCCGGTTCATTTGCAGCACCTTATGAGCTGTTTCACAGCGGGGCTTCCGAAGTAATCAGGATGCTTTACCAATTTCGCTGCGATTTCGGCGGACTCAAGGGCCCTAACTGGGTAAACGTCCCATGTTGGCTCTTTGCACCACTTTAAAAGGATATGCGTCATGATGAGATGCAGCTGGTCGCTTCGCGAGATTCGTTCAAAAATATTTACCGACAAAGGAAGACTGGAACATATAAAATGGAAGACACAAGACGCCCTAAACAACAAGAAAGTGCGCATTGATTGGACTGGATTGGATCGGCTAAATGCATGTTGGCTAGTTAAAAGAGGTGGCCAGACAATATTTCGTTCGTTTCGCTTTGTCTGTTTCTTTTTGTATGTCTGTTTAACTCCTAAGACTGACGTGCAGGAAAGAAAACACTTTTAGTCGAGGGAAGAGAGCGCGAACGGTCTGTTCTTTCAACTAAAATGATTTTTTTCTGCATCTCAGTTATAGAGATCAATGGATGTAGCACACTAGACTCATTGCTCCATTTCACATCTGACGCCGTTGGTTTATGAAAGTGATGACCTAGCTTCCTTCTAATCCAACTTAAATCAATTGTCGTAAACGCAATATGTGTAGGGTAGTGCTTCTGTGTGCAGAATATTCACCCGGTCAGTCCCCGGCCGCGTTTCAAGACTGCGAGATGTCCAAGAGACAGTAGCAGCACTACCCGTGGGATGCCAGATGTGCAGTGCCAAAAGGCACAAAATTCAGACAAAAGTGGTTAGCCACGCAGCAATAGCGGCAGGAGAACAACGGCTTAATCGACGAGGAGGTCGATGTACAGCAGGAAGTCACGAGATCTGATGAAGACGGAACTCCTGACATCGCTGATAATGACTGCGAACGAGACGCGTTCATCCGTAACAATGACTCGGGCGATGAGGCGTTCAGTACGTCGTCGGATGATAGTGAAGATGACGGCGAGGGGGATATCACATCCACGCAGCAGACACAACTGGTAATTACATTTTCATTTCTTATTGTAGCATGAACGTTCGCGCAAGTGGTGGAGCCAGGGGAAAGATAAAGATTCAGCCCCCCCCCCATCCTCTCCCCCCCCCCCTAAATAAATTAAAAATTTATGATTAAGCCACGGCCTCGCGACCCCCTCCTTTTGTAGCATGACAATGTTTTATGTATTTGTGCTCACGAAAATTATAAGAGAGTTGTTGATTAAACCGCTAAAGTAGAGATTAAATCAACTGACAGCAGAGCACTGAAGCTTACCTGTTTTCTGCTGTACTATTTTTGGAAGGGCTTAACTCAAATCTAATGTCGTGAGTATTTAAAGCTTTTATCGATGAGCCTTATCTACAGGGTGTCCCCCCAAAAAAATGCAGGGTTTGTTTCCCCAAGAACATAAAATACGCATCACTGAACACTCAATCTTTGCCCAAAAGTAGCGCTAAAGTTCCGAACCAGATGCCGTAGTTTAAGCGCGAACCAATATTTTATTACAAATTTTAAAATTATTTTCTGAAAACGTGAACCAGAAAATGGCGGCCCACGGAACTTTCGAATGCAAAGAGCTGTATGGCACCAGAAACCGAAAACGCGCGAAAATGGCCCCTTTTTTCTATTGAAATGTTCAAAAAATCACTTATAACTTTTGAGTAAAATATCGGTTCGTGCTGAAACTTGCGAATCTGGTTCGGACCTTGTTGTGTCGAAAGAGAATAAAGAAGAAGTAGTCAGTGTGAGAAGACGAAGAAGAAGATGCAATACCTATCTCAATGACGGCGTTCCTTCTTGATTTAACTCGGCTACACCGCATAATGGCGACGAGGTAAAGTGGATTTCTCTTCATTAATGCTGCAGCGCATACCATGCGAAGACAAGAATGAGTCACGCAACGCTGCCGCCGCTACCTTCTTTTCTTGAACGGCCTGGAAGACCCGCGGTTCTATGGGACCAATGGCGACGCATGTTCGAGAATTACCTCGACTGCGTCGATGAGGCTTCTCTTACGCCGAAACGAAAAAAAGGCACTGCTACTACATGCCTTAGGAACAGAAGGACAGCGAGTCTTCTTCACGTTGCCTCACGTCACTGCCGCTTTTCTTACTACACTCCCTACTGCAACGACGTCCACGGCAAGTGATGCTGCATCCACATCAAGTGTTACCATTACTACTGACGTGTATCAGGATGCTATTGCGACTCTGGAGGCACGCTACGCCGCGACGTACAACGTCATTACAGAACGCCGCAAGTTTCGCCAGCGTACACAAGCTCCTGGTGAAACTATTGATGAATTCCTCACTGCATTACGGGGACTTTCTCAGACTTGCAATTTCGGCTCGTCGTCCGACGAAGCAATACGTGACCAACTGGTAGAAAGAGCTTCCATGTCTCACGTTCATGAAAGACTCCTCCTGGAAGGTTCTGCTCTTACCCTCGAAAGAGCTTTGAAATTGGCCCGCAGTGTGGAACAGTCCAAAAAAGAAGTACAAACAACAAAGGACGCTCCTGCGGTTGTACAGCAACTTCGCAAAGCCGGAGGAAAGAACTCGAAGTTCGAAATTCCAACCAGGCGTTGACGCATCAGCCAAACATCAGAGAACATGCTACCGCTGCGGATCAGCAGATCACCTTGCAAATGCTGCAACGTGTCCAGCAAGGAACAAAACCTGTTCCAAATGCAGAAAGCAGGGTCACTTGAGCTCTGTTTGTCGCGGCACAGCGTCAGCAATGAAGGTGGTGAGTACCAGGAACTTCAGTTCGCTTGAAGAAAGAGAAGAAACTGATCCTGTCACGAAAGTCTTGGAAGTTGCAGAAGTTCGCAATACCGGAATCTACGTGACAATGCAGGTAGAACAGCAAAATGTCAAATTACTACTTGACACTGGTTCTGCAGTTTCTATCCTTTCTCACGACATCTACCAGAAGAAATTTTCTAGTCAGCATCCACTCCAACCAGCTGCAGTACACCTACAAAACTACTCAAGGCAACGCATCCCACTACTTGGATGTTTTGTGACAACAGTCACCTAACAAGGTTCTTCAGCCCAACTTGTGCTTTACGTCGTGACACAAGGAACAACCCTGATGGGACTGGATGGACTTTCTGCAGTGCGACTTCACATTGAGGGATCTACACTGCAGTGCATGGAAACCTCAGCACCGATTTCCACAGATTTAAAAACTATCATGGACTCTACCTATGCTCACCTGTTTACTTCAGGTATAGGTCTTGCAAAAGGGTACGAGCACCAAGTTAAGGTGAAGAAAGAAGTCGCTCCTGTGGCGGTTAAACTCCGTCGATTGCCGCTGACGGTTCGAGATGAAGTGTCTAAGGAACTTCAGAGGTTACTAGACATGGACATAATAGAACCAATCAACGCATCTGAGTGGGTATCACCCATTGTTGTTGCAAGAAAGAAGGACGGAAAACTACGACTCTGCGTGGATCTCCGTGCTCCAAACAAAGCGATCGTCGTCGACTGCTTTCCACTACCAAACACGGAAGAACAGCTGAATGCCTTGAATGGAGCCAAGGTATTCTCCAAGCTGGATTTAACATCAGCTTACCATCAAGTCCTTTTATCACCTGAGAGCCGCGACCTTACCGCCTTTATCACCCATGATGGCCTCTACCGCTTCAAGAGAGTGTGCTTTGGTCTGGCGTCAGCGCCCTCAGCTTTCCAAAAATTGATGTCAGACATCTTCGTCGGATGTTCGGGAGTTCTTTGCTATCTAGACGACATCATCATTTTCGGTGTTGACGCAGACGACCATGCAAAGAACCTGCTGAGGGTTCTACAGCTCATTTCAGACACTGGTCTGAAGCTAAATGACAAGTGTGTCTTCGGAGTGACGGAATTGACTTTCGTTGGACATACCGTCACTCCACAAGGTGTCACTCCTCTACAAGCAAACGTCAAGGCCATACAAGAGGCACCTGCGCCAAAGGACCATCATTCCTTGCGCTCTTTTCTGGGACTTGCTGGCTACTACGCTAGGTTCCTTCGCAACTACGCAGACAAAGTAGAGCCACTAAGAGACTTACTGCGTGGTGAGAAAGCGTTCGTTTGGACAAACGAAGCTCAGCTGTGCTTCGAAAGAATCAAGCTGCTAATCGCCCACTGCAGAGCACTTTCTATGTTCCGCCCAGAATTGCCAGTCCTCGTTACGACGGACGCATCTGCATACGGCATTGGCGCAGTCCTCCAACAAGCAAACGGATCCGAACTGCGAATTATTGCGTTTGCTTCAAGGACACTTTCACCAGCAGAACGTAAATATTCTGCTGGGGAACGAGAAGCCCTTGCGTGCATTTGGGCGCTAGAACATTGGCATGTCTACCTTTGGGGACCACCTTTCACCCTCTTCACAGATCATCAGGCGCTAACCGCATTACTGAGCTCACAAGGCACGGGTCACCGGCAGCTCAGAAGTGCTCGACGGACAGCACGCCTCCTAAACTACAACTTTACTGTGCGCTACAAGAGGGGCGAGGACAACGTCATCGCAGATGCTCTTTCCCGAATGCCATTACCTGCAGTGTCACCTGACACATCGGCCGAGGAAGTTATTTCCGTCATAGAACAACAGCCTATCTTCAAGGACGAGATGCAGACTGCTACATCCAAAGATCCTGTGCTACAAAAAGTTCTGCACTTCCTTGCTACGACATGGCCATCAAAGGTCCAGCTGGGTAACGATTTCCTACCATACCATCAAGTGAGATCCGAGCTGCCAGAGGTCGATGGATTCCTTCTGCGGGGAGAACGG
This sequence comes from Ixodes persulcatus, assembly GCA_013358835.2. Taxonomy (NCBI): domain Eukaryota; kingdom Metazoa; phylum Arthropoda; class Arachnida; order Ixodida; family Ixodidae; genus Ixodes; species Ixodes persulcatus. The sequence goes on from JABSTQ010009376.1 coordinate 510,989, forward strand.
ATTGTAGTTCCCCAGGCAATGACTTCCAAGATCATCGCCCTGGCACATGATTCACATCTAGGAATCGTCCATACCAAACAACGATTGAGGCAGTGGTACTGGTGGCCAGCCATGGATGCCGCTGTAGAACGTGCGGTTCATGGTTGCTTAACTTGCCAGACTGCTGACAAGTCTGCAAAGACTTTTGCTGCTCCTTTGCATCCAATACCACTTCCCGCACATCCTTGGGACAAGCTTGGTATTGACATTGTGGGTCCAATTGAGAAAGCCTCACAACATCATCGCTTCATCATCACAGTCATGGACTATTACAGTCGCTGGCCTGAAATTGCTTTTGCCAGTACGGTAACATCAAACTCAGTGCCCAGCTTCCTACTGACTCTTTTCAGCCGTGAAGGTTATCCGACTGAGATTATCTCGGATCACGGAAGCCAATTTACATCGGAAGAGTTTGAAGGTTTTCTACGGGAGCGTGGCATTCGTCACAACTTCTCATCGGTTTACTATCCACAGTCTAACGGAATGATAGAAAGATTTAACAGAGTTTTGAAAGGTTTTATTCAGCTGGCAGTTCTCGAAGAACGAAACCTCGAGGAGGCACTTACCGAATACATCGGTGTTTACCGTGCAACGCCACACTCAGCTATGGGTGTGTCACCAGCATTTCTGTTGCACAATCGGCACCCCAGAACGAAGCTGAACATCGTCGGAGGGCCATCAGAAAACTTCTTCACGGACCCGACAAGCGCGATGAGTGAGCTGAAAGAGCGAATCCAGAAGCGACAGTGCGCCTCACAAGAATACGCGGACGACAAGCGGGGTGCACGTATACCGGCCTTTCAGCCAGGCGACTTTGTCCGTGTGAAACTTGCGGGACATCATGCGAAAGGAAACATGCGTTATTCAAAACCAACGAAAATACTAGATCGTCGGGGACCTAACGCATTCCTACTCGACGATGGAAAGGTCAGGAACGCAAGCAAGCTTTCTAAAGTTCCATGGGAGGTCTTGCCACAGCTTACCTCAGAGAAGGACAACGGGATATCACCTGCGATCTCGTGGAACCCGTCACAGGGTGCACTCCAGCCACACGATTCTCTTCCGGCGGGAGAACAACAGGGAATGACATCGCAGCCAAATGTTCCAGACACCGACCGACAAGAACCGCAACCACTTCGTCGGAGTTGCCGACGGCGACAACATCCGGGAAGATTTCGGGACTATGTGACATGAACAGTGCCATTGGCGAACTGGGATTTTGGTTAAGTGATTAATTTCATTTCTTTTATTACTACTTCTTTTTGCCTTTTTGATATGACATATGCATATCCTTTTGAAAAAGGGGGGAAATGTTGTGTCGAAAGAGAATAAAGAAGAAGTAGTCAGTGTGAGAAGACGAAGAAGAAGATGCAATACCTATCTCAATGACGGCGTTCCTTCTTGATTTAACTCGGCTACACCACAGACCTCTATAGCCACCTTTCGGCAGAGAATGAGCGTTCGGCCATGCATATTTATTTTTGCGGTGAAGAAAAACCTGTATAAACAACATGCTCCAAATGATGTCTGCCTTCTTGGATAGTGTTTGTAGGAAGTATTCGCCTGTGGCTTATTTGCGGGTTGCACGTGTTGCCTTCTGGTTTAGTCACAAGCTTTTGGCCCTTGATAGCGGACGGCCGTACTATGCCGCAAATTTTTTCTGGTTTTGGTTACACTGGAATTCGCAGTGCCACAATGGTGTTGTAGCAAGTCGAAGTCGAAGAAGAAAAAAGACGAGAGAAAGCTAGCAGAATCCCATTTCTTTGGGATTCAGAGAGTCGGAACACCCGAGTGCGAGAAAGCACGGTCGCTCTCCGTGAGAAGGCAAAGCGAATGGCTTGCACGCATCAACCAGAAATATGTCGACGAGGACGTGGAAAAGTACCGAGTGTGTTCAATTCACTTCTCGGGTAAGTGTCGGCACCGTTTGCTTAGGTCCTGTATGAGCAACAAGATTTCCACTAAACTTCGCTCGTCGCCCGTCGCCGCTGCCCAACGCGACGTGCATTGCTTGCATGTGGTTTCGAAGGAACAAGCGACAGCGGGTCTTGTCGCTTCGCTTGGAATCAATAAAAAAGAGCCATAATGAAGCGCAATAATAGTGTGATTCTTTTTGCCTGAGCAGTGGCAACTAAAGGGCGACAGAAACAAACTCGTAAAAGAGGATTTATTTCGATGCCGGTTTTCCGCCGCTCCTGCGATAAGCTCCCATTCGAGATTCATGAGCACGTTTCTTTGTCACGGTTGAACTTTCGCCGCAACTAAGCCTAAAGTATGAATCGCATATGAGCGATTCTTCCAGACGAAGCGACGCAACAGGAACTGTCGAAACCACAAGCAAGCGGCGCACGTCGTGATGAGCAGCAGCGACGGGCGACGGGCGAAGATATGAGGAAATCTTGCCGCTGATGTCTGACGAAAGCAAACGGTTGCAACACTTAGCCGGGACAAAGTGCCTTAGTCTGTAATTGTCGACGTCTTCGTCGACGTCCTTCTGGTTGATGCGCGCAAGCCATTCGCATTCCCTTCTCACGGAGAGCGACCGTGCTTTCTTCCACTCGTGTGCTCGGAACCTTGGAGAAACGGAAATCCGCTAGCTTGCTCTCCTCTTTTTTCTTTGACTGCGACTTGAAGCGGCAGGTGACCTTCACGCACGACACCTTACTGGTGGTGCGAATTCCGGTGTTACCGAAACCAGAGAAAGATTCGCGGCGTAGTGCGGCTGCTCCTGGTTAAGCCTCGCGGCTGTCTGCTGTCGCGGAAACCCAAAGATGGCAATGTACCCAAAATGCACCGCGTGCAACCCACACCTAAGCCGCAGGAGAATGCTCTCTATAGTGATTTTTTAAACTGATTCTTACATGAATCGATTAGTGGTGGAACCAAATCGAATGTGAAGAAAGAACTGTTTTATATAGTTTCTAAATAGTGAGTTAGCTGTTTCCATAGAGGAAATTGTCCACACGGTTTCAGTGGCATCGCTAGAGTCAGCGGCACCCAAGGTGGTAGCCCATTTTGGTATTACATATTCGATTTGACATTCAACTTTATGACAACTATTTGACACTATTCAATTAAAATAAGACTTGAGCTGAAATCACACTATTCACACACCCTTAATGATTATAGACGGATATCACTAAGCGTTCCACGGATGCACCGTACAGCTTACATTTTTTTCGTGACCTCAGATGTAAACTCAGATAGGGGTTGAAAATGAACTACCAAAGATATCTAAAAAATCATGCTTCGATCGCAAACAAAAAAAAATTGTAGAGGTGTGGGAACGTGTAAAATTTCAATTCAAATCTAATTTTAATTTAATAGTGCCAAATAGTGACCTGACAGTTTAATGTCGAATCGAATATGAGTACCAAACAATTATTCTTAATTTTTACCAGGCTAAAAAGACTGCAGAGATTTGAAAAGAGCCCTAGCTGGCAATAGACAAACCAGGGTTAGTAATATTAATATTTTAAAAAAACGTCTGAGGACACCCAAGCACTTCTTCGCTTTCTTAGTTCGTCTGCGGCGTAGCGGCGTGGACGGCCACGTTTCAGTACTGCCGAGGTTGCGGCCAACAGCCGAGTGCGCTATCTCGTGAGCCGCGCTGAACTCGGCTCTACAGCCTCCTCCGAGTTCGCCCCAACGGGCTCTGCGGCCAGACGGCCAGGCTCGCACTGCTGCACCTGGTTGGGCCTCCGCGTGCGCTGCGCCGCCATAGAAAGGGCTTCTCTGGTTGCGGCTTTTGGAACCACGCCGCACGAGAGCCAATGGGAGCATCGTTCCTTGATGACGTACACCAGCCAATGGGAGCATAATTCATCAGAAATCGGCCACACTTTGCTCCTTTTGAAGAGGTGAACTTATCTGCCGTTTTGCGTGGCTTTTTGCGCGGCTTCAAAGCTGGGATGCCTTGGAGCGCGGCTTCATTTCGCTCCTTGGGGGCAGGGAAATTTAGGTGCTGTTTGGCGCAGCTGATGACGTCAGCTCGCTCCATGGGATATCAGGTAGAGTGAGGCATTGTAGAAAGATTGAAAAATAAAGTCCTTCGATCGGTACCGCCAGTATAAGCAGAACCGATTAGAGCCAGTTTGATATAAACGAATTGGATCCAAGGATCAAGTGTGCGGGCTTCTGAATCCGATTCCCTCCGACCCTGTTCCCGGATGAATATGACACAGCAATACTTCGCTCTCGGCAAAAGGGTTTATTCACTCACTCATTGCCGGTGGGGGGTTTCGGGATCGGGGAACGGTCATCAGCGAGGCCGGGGGGAAGTCCGCTGCCCCGAAGCTGCTCCAAGTCCCAGCGGTAGTCCAAACCGCGTCATGGGGACGTCGTCGTCCAGGGTAGCCGTCCGGTCCGTTAGTCGAGTCCGCCACTCGACGTAGGACCCGCACTCCCCGCGCCAGCGTCCGTGTCCCGTCGATCTCCACGCCAGCGTCCTCGTCTCCTGTCGCCGCTGCACGCTGTCCGCCGTCCAAGCTGCCGTGCAAGAGAGAGCCGCTGTCCAAGAGAGAGCCTTCCTTTGTCCGGCTTCCCCTTTTTAAGCCTTCACCCCTTTGTCTTGGGAAGCCAGTCGCGTGACGTCAGTTGGCTTAGGGGAGTGGTTCAGCCGGACCTTGAGCTGCGCGAGGTCACCGCCGCTCCCCCGAGGCGAGACGTATCTCGGAGGTTTGGCGCGCTAAGCTTCTGCCGGAAATTGGGGCCCGAAGGGTCGGCGCGGGGGAGGGCATGCAGCCAGATCTCCACAAGTGGTAATTTCACCAAAAAGCGAATAGGGAACTGAAGCAAGAAACAAACTGGGCCTCGCCAAAAGAACGACCCAAAAAGCACCGACTGTGAAGAAGGGCCCCAAGACTCCGCCCCATGCCTGACGCCGCACCGGAGCCGAAGGGGCAATGAGTGTGTTGCACAGTGGGTTCGACGAGACCGCAAGGAAACCATAATTGAACCGAGCAGTAACGCCGCAGTGATCTTTGCTGTCCCACGATTCTACATCGAAGGAGTAAGGGATGGCCACTCCCATCATCGTGGGGACACTGCCATATATGTGACAGGTAATGCTTTCGCATTAATTATCGTTACTAGCTTGGGAGAACTGCGGCATTGCAAAAAGGCAACTGCCTGTATCATGGAGTCTCGCAATGCCACCTGTAGTGATTGTGATTATGTAATGATATTATATGCAAGGTAAAAGTGATATAATTAAAATGTTATATCTACAAGTGGAGGTCGACGCAGTCTTCCCAACATCGCAAACACCGTTGCTCGAAGGTTTGGAAAAGGTTCAAGCGAGTTGGCCAGCGAGCTGAGTGTACCTACAGCAGGCTGTTCAATCAATGTCTGAGATGGAAAAGCACCGGCGATTTGGTAGTATCATCGCTCGCTTCAAAGAAGGGAGTGGGCGAAAGGACGTAAGCCAGTCTTGGTAGGTGACTGCCACCCCTAGTGCATACGTGTCCAGGGCTTATACATAGTATCACATTCACCCGGTGTAGCATCTTGTTATCGACATCGTTCCTTTGCTGACCAGATGAAGCTTGCAGCGAAGCCCACCAATGATTTCCCCAGTTATGAAGAGCCTTCACCGTAGAGAGTCTAGCATGAATAACCCAGCCTTGTGTACAGCGTGCTGGATGAATGAACACATAGGGCTGAACCATTTGAATCGGGGGACATCTTGCTACACCTAAAATCTAGGCACCTTACTCGACGTTGCGGGGAGCGACGGGTTAGGGTTAGCGGAATAGGCCGGTTCAATATTCGCTGCAATTTTTATTATTATTTGTCGTCATATTATGGTTATAATAACTTACACTTGATTAATCATAGGCGGACCTGACTTCAGGTGATGCACAATGGTTGAATTCAAAATGGCGACGTGCGCGGTTGATGGGTTCTCGCACAGTGCATCCAAGAAGCTGGGAGCACGACTGCTGCGCTCCAGGAACAAGAAATAAATTACATTTTGTTGAAATGCTTAGTTAGTTAAAGCTTGTTAATACATTCCTGCCTTAGATCCATCCCAGGCCACTGAGGACAATTTCACCATATGTAGAGCATTGCTGAATAAATAATTTTTTTTTGCTGCAGTACGATATCCACTGTATAGAATTGTAAAAAAAACTAAAATACTACGAATCTGAAAGTTGAATAGAAATATTTGGACGAGTATTGCTCGCTTCGAATTTAAGCTTGAATATTTTCACACTACTAGAAAAAGTTAGGCAGGGTCGTCTTGCATCCCCTTCTTCCTTTCTCATTCAACATTTTAGCGCTGAACATGTGAAACCTCCAAGTTGGTTAACTTTGCAACTTTACAGAAAGAAGCGCGTTGTGTGTCTGCCCTTTACCCATGCGTGTCTTCTCTATACTCTACAAGTATTGTATTTCATGCACTTTGATTTAACAAACATTATTACTTTTCAGGACAAGAAACTCTACCCAGGATCCTGGATAAACCAAGGAGAGAGCCTGCTCTTCATGATGGGTCACATCCTCCGGTATCGCTCCAGCAAGAACGCTACAGAATCCCTCCTCAGCGTGATTGAGTCACACTTACGCGAGGATGTGACTTTTCCTTTGACGAAGCATATTTTTTATACACATTTTTTGCAAATAGTACAGTTACATGGTGTAACGGGAGCGTGCTCCACCAGCGCAAGAGACCTTTTTTACTTTTTTTGTGTGCTGTGTTTACTTCTTTCTCCTCGTTCGAAGTTAGTCCTAATAAAAACAGCGATGTGACGCTATGGAGGCTACGTCTCGTCCCTTCTCGCCGGGCATTACGTTTACCCCCATTGCGCGCCGCGACCCTGCATATACTTAATAACCAACAGGTTACGGGCCCAGGACGACGCTATGCCGGTGCGCAGTGCGGTGAGCGACATTAATGTCCTCTGAGGAGCGACTCAACTACGACGAAGACACCGACGAGAAACCATGCCGCTGGTGTGGAACTGGAAACGCGGATAACGAGCTCGGCTGTGCTGCAAAAGAAGAAGCGAACTAAGCAAACACTGCGTCGACGGTTTGTGAAAGACGTCGCCAAACCAGTACGTGTGTTCCTGCTTCGCTGGGTGCCGCAAGACGTTCAACGGGAACCCAACGCAAGTTCATCGCGGTAAGCCTACTTCGAACCGCTCTCGACGAAGCAAAGCAATACGATGGCGTCGCTGGACGAATTCAAGATACCAAAACTCTCAAGCGAAAATTACCATGCGTGGGCGATTCGAGCCAGAACGGCACTCGTCCAGAAAGGCTGTTGGGTAGCCATCAAGCCTGGCTATAGTGAAAGAGAAATGACGAACGACGAGCGGAAGATAAATAACAAGGCTTTGACAATCATGTTCCTAGTAGTGGAAGACACCTACCTGGACGACATTGGGGAATGTTCGACAGCTCGTGAGGCCTGAAATACATTGGAAGAGATACATTCAAAGTGTGGCCTACTGCATGCTCTTCAGTTGATGAGAGACTTTTTCAACACCAAAATGAAGCCAGACGAAACTATGAAGGATTACCTGGGTCGAATAATGAATCTACACAGGAAGCTTTCAACGGCAGGATACGCCTTCACCGACAGGGAAGTGGCACTGGTGATGCTGATGGGCTTGCCCGAAGCAAATGAACCACTCATCCTAAATCTTGAGCAAGACGAAGGAACGCTCAAAACAAAAAAAAGTGAAAGCAAGGCTGCTGGTGGAAGAAAAGCGCCAAGTGAAACGTGAAGAAGACACACTAAATGAGAGTGAAGGAAAACAAGGCCCTCATGACGAAGAACAAGCCCACTATCTAGAGCAGTCAGCTCCACAGACATAACGGGCAATAACAGTTTTCAAGGAAAGAAGCAACTGGCAGTGGTACGAGGTCCTCTGAACCGAAACGACGAGTTCGGTGTTTTGCGTGCGGAAAATTTGGACACATCGCCAGAGAATGCAAGGAGGGTCCTGATGACGAAGGATGCGGCTCACAGAGAAGAAGAGATTCAAGTGGACCGAAGAAGGCTCTCTGTGCCAGAGGTGAGAGTTCGTCAAGGTCACACATCTGGTACCTTGACAGTGGAGCAACTGACCACATGACATCAAACAGAGCAAAATTCACTAGCTTCCAATCCTGCTACTCGTCTGTTGAGGCTGCAAACAAGGAAGTCATGGAGGTTCTCGGGAGAGGACAAGTGGAGATTGAACTCGCCAAAGACAACGGTGGCATTCCCATTGAGCTTAGAGATGTCCTGTACGTACCCAGCTTGGACGGTAACCTCTTGTCAGTTGGGAAGATTGAGGAACGTGGACTGAACGTGACTTTCAGCAACGGGACGGCTAAAGTGAGTGAAGCCAACGGTGACCTGATTCTCACAGCAAAGCGTGATGGTAAATTGTACACTGTGAGTGAGTCGTGTGCAACGTTGAAGTTAACAAAGGCGACAGACGTTGCCTTGTGGCATCGACGCCTCGGTCATCTCCACCATGAAGCTGTCGACAAACTTTGCCAAAGTGGGAGAAGCAGTGAAGACGCGAAGTGCTCGAGGTGTGCACTCGGCAAATCGAAGAGAAACAGCTTTCCGAAGACTGGTGGAACGAGGGCTAAGGCCACATTAGACCTGGTTCACTCGGATGTTGTTGGAAAGATCACATCTGTTTCGAAGGGAGGTTCGAACTATTTTGTAACGTTCATTGATGACTACTCCAGATACACTGTAGTGTACCCAATGAAGACGAAAAATGAAGTGCTGGACAGATTCGACCAATACAGACAAATGGTCGAGAACCTCCACAAAACGAAAGTGAAGATGTTACGCGTTGACAACGGAGGTTAATACATCAGCCGAGAATTCACCCAATACCTTGCTAAGCATGGTATCTTGCGACAGCTGACGGTGCCCAGAACGCCTCAGCAAAATGGGGTGGCTGAGAGGATGAACCGAACATTGCTGGACACAACGAGGTGCCTACGGATTGAATCGGGCATCACAAATTAACTATGGGCTGATGTTGTGGTGACAGCATCACACATTCGCAACAAGTGTCCATCGAAAGCACTCGACGGAGTGGCTCCCGAAGCCATGTGGCTTGGCAGAGAGGTCAAGTTGAGCCACCTAAGAGTGTTCGGATGCAAGGTATGAATGGTTGACAACAAGCGCAGGAAGACAAAGCTCGACCCGAAGGCAGTGGAGTGCATGCTGGTGGGTTACCCAAAGGGAGTAAAAGGGTATAAACTCTGGGACTGGCGCAACAATAAGTTGCTGTAGACCTGATCACAGTCACTGTTTATGAAGAGTTCCAACCAGTGGAAGAGAGTAGTGACGATGGTACCACCTACTGTGACGAAGACGAGATCTCGGAAGAGGAAGATTATCCTACTCCTCAAGTGGCAGAGACCACCAACGTGTTAAGACGTTCGGAGAGGCTGGCAGTGAAGAAGCAACTTCCGAAACCCTCTCGTACGTGTTGTCTGACGAGACAAAGCAGCTTAGAAGATCCTGAAACTGTGGAGGAAGCACTCTCAATGCCTGATGCGCAGGAATGAAGAAAAGCCATACAAGAGGAGCTAGACAACCTGAAGAAAAATAACACATGGGAAATGGTTCCAAGACCAAAGGACCAACAAGTCATCAAATGCAAGTGGGTATTCAAGAAGAAGTTCGAACAAAATGGTGACCTAGAGGGTTACAAGGCTCGTCTTGTTGCCTGTGGTCATTCTCACATAGAAGGAGTTGACTTCAAGGAGACCTTCTCGCCGGTGGTGAAGCTCAAGTCTATCCGAACACTGTTAGCAGTAGCAGTTGAAAAAGACTGGAAGATTCATCAAGTTGATATCACTGCTGCATATTTAAATGGTACCTTGAAGGAGACCGTGTACATGGAACAACCTGGGAAGTACGAGCACCGCAAGGACGACGTATATCTCTTGAAGAAGAGCCTGTATAAACTACGTCAATCCGGACGGGAGTGGAACCTGGAACTGGACAAGTTTCTGAAGGCGGAAGGGTTTTCTCGGTCCAAGGCGGATCCATGCGTGTATTTTAAGCAGGGGGGGAACATCATTGCAGGTGTCTACGTGGATGACCTCCTTATTCTCGCAAAGGACGAAGAGGCGACCAAGGGCTTCAAGAGAAGCATTGGACGTACATTCAACACCAAGGACCTCGGAAAGGTTAGTCACATCTTGTCAATCAGAGTTGTGCGACATGAAGGTGGAGCACTCACATTGGACCAAACAGCGTACGCCGAAGAAAGCTTGGAGTCATTTGAGATGACAAATGCTAAAGGGGCGGCATCACCGCTCGATCCTGGAATGAAGTTTCAGAGATCTGCTTCTGCCAATGAAGGCAGGGAGTTGAAGCCCAAGTACCGACGAGCGGTTGGAGCGCATCTTTACTTAGCGGTAGGCACAAGGCCAGACTTTGCATTTGCAACCACTTGTATGAGCCAATTCAGTGAGCATCCCACCTTGCAGATGTGGAACGGCATAAAGCACATTTTGAGGTATGTGCAACAGACAAAGGACAATACCCTCACATACACAAACACAGGAGATTGGGCAAAGATACAAATAACAGGCGGTCATTTAGTGGGTACATTTTCATGCTGGCTGGAGCTGCCACTTCGTGGAGCAGCAAGAAACAGAAGTCCACTGCATTATCCAGCATGGAAGCCGAATACCTTTCAATGTGCAAAGCGGCAAAGGAGATACTGTGGCTCCAACACTTTCTCAACGAAATAGGTGCCCAGGAGCTCGTCCTTGAGCCACAAGTTTTGCAAATTCACAACCAAGGAGCTATCGCTCTTGCAAGCAAGCAAGTGACGTCGGAGCGCAGCAAACATATTGACCTGCGTCATTTCTTCTTAAGAGAGAAGATTGAAGAAGGAAGAATAAGACCACTGTATGTGAAGTCATCAAACAACTGTGCCGACGCCCTGACCAAGGCACTCAATGGAAGAAGAACTCGTGAACTTTGTGAACACTGGGGTCTTTTGGTGTGTAATGGGCGTAGTGGCAAAGTCAAAGTCAAATTGGACGTTTTAGTGATTTGTACAGCGTAAGGTTGGTCTGCCAGTAGGGGCGACACTGGTTTACACTGTAGATGAGCAATTTTGCCAGTGCAGTACGACTGCTAACCTGGGGTCTTTAACGTGCTCACGCAGTAGTGATACACGACCGCACGCCGGTACGATGCTCATCCAGATCGAAACGGGCAGGGGTGGGGCTCGAACCCAGGATCCCTGGGTTCTGCAGCGCGAGCTTTCGCTCCACGCGCGTCGAGCTGGGTGTGCGCTTCAGCCCACTCGGCCACCGATCCCCCCAGGGCGTAGTGGCACATGAAGGGGGGGTGTTGGCAAGTGTCATGCACCACCACCAGATGGAGCGTACGAGACCTTTTTTTTTGAGTTCCTGTATAGGCTCCCTACGGGAGCCAGTGTTTCGCGTTTGATTCCACGTGCCGCGTGCCGCCCTCGCCGCTATTCGCCGAGATTCGATCACGTGAGGAGCCGTATCAAGTGTCGTGCAGCAAAGTAGACGTGGCACGCGCCCCGGGGACGTTCCCCGGCTTTTGAGAGCGCCGCGCGCCTCGAACGCGCGGCGCTGCTATTCGCCGGATTCAGTCACGTGAGGAGCTGAATCCACATGCCATGCATGAACGCGCAACTCTGGCTCCCGTAGGGAGCCTATACAGGAACTCTACGTTTTTGTGTGCTGTGTTTTCTTCTTTCTCCTTGTTCGAAGTTAGTCCTAATAAAAACAGCGAAGCGACGCTATGGGAAGCGAGCATGCCGGCCGCGTCGCGGCGGTCGCCTATTGTTTGCCGCATGAATTGTTGTGGCTTTCTTAGAGCGAAATAGCTACCTTGGAAATTACAGCGCTAACCCGCTACAACGCACAACCAACGCAGCGACTGGCAGAAGTTCCCCGATGCAACGGACCCGTTTGCCGCTAGGGGCGCCCTGGTCGGGGCTTGAATTAGATCCGCACCTTTTCTATGCCGGCCGCGTCGCGGCGGTCGCCTATTGTTTGCCGCATCATTGTTGTGGCTTTCTTAGTGCGGAATAGCTACCTTGGAAATTACAGCGCTAACCCGCTACAACGCACAACCAACGCAGCGACTGGCAGAAGTTCCCCGATGGAACGGACCCGTTTGCCGCTAGGGGAACCTGGTCGGGGCCTGAATTAGATGTGCACGGTTCCTATGGAGGCTACGTCTCGTCCTTCCTCGCCGGGCATTACGTATATTCCCATTGCGCGGCGCGACCCTGCATATACTTAATAACCAACATGAACCAAGCTCGTGCCCGGGCAGATCGCAGAGGCGCCATAATAAAAGGCTAGCCCTAGTTGACCTCCCGCTGTGCGAACCTTCTTCTCGCGCTGATACATGGTTTCAGAGGTTCCCCGCATCCTTCGCTGACTTCGCGACCAAGCCATGGACGGATTTCGACCTCCGGAGGGACTCTTGCTGACGGGCAACCTCGCCCAGAATTGGCGTAAGTTCCAACAGCTATTGGAATTGTACCTCGGAGCCACAGAGCCAGTAAAACCGTGCTCCGAGAAGCAGAAGGCCGCAATTCTTTTACAGGTCGCGGGTCCAGAGGCGTTGGAAGTTTTAGGGGCGAAGCTCCTTAGGGGCTAGCCATGTCCGTATGTCCGTCCGCCGTAGGCCCGGCGTCGGGTGCTCGTGCTTCTGCTCGTGAGATCACGTGCTCACGAGCACGTGAGCACATGCTCACGTGCTCGTGTAGGGCAAAAAAAAATTGGAAAAAAACAGATAAAAAAAATTATGAAAAAAGAAAAAGAAGAAAAAAAAAGAGTAGGGGGTTCTGAGATGCCATCCCATCTGTCTGCTTAAAAAAAGAAAAAGAAGAAAACCACACATTCTCCTACTGACATGAATGAAAAGGCTCAAAGAAAAAGAAGAAAAAAAAGAGTAGGGGGTTCTGAGATACCATCCCATGTCTGCTTAAAAAAAGAAAAATAAGAAAACCACACATTCTCCTACTGACATGAATGAAAAGACTCGGCATGCTGCGGCTCGGCGTCTACGCAGACAAGCACCACCAGAGCTTCGCCCCAAGCAACATCATTCACCACGTGGAGATTTTAATACTTTCCAATGTTCAACCGAAGAACGCGAAAGCTACGCTACGTTACTGCACGCCGCGCTGCAACGACACTTACGAAATATATATAATTCGCTCGTGCAAGCAGAACGAAGACGAAGCGTTCGAATGTTTCTTCAGAGACCTACAGCTCAAAGTACAGTCGTGCAACTTTAAAACTTTGGCCGAATCAATGGTTCAAGACCAAATTGTTTATGGGACAGCTGACGTGAAGCTGAGAGAAAGACTGCTACGCGAAGACCCGTTGACGCTCGAGAAAGCAGTACAACTTTGTAAGGCGGCAGAAATAGCAGTCAAGCACACTCTTAAAAAAAAGGGTACTGTATTACCCTCCTTAAAGGGGTAACCGACTTGCACACAGGGCAACCCCTTTTGGAGGTATCGGTACCCCCTGCAACGAGGGTGCAAACTTACCCCCTGGGTTAGGGTGCAGCATTGCCTCCTTTTGGAGGTAACCTTAGTTCCTTTTAGTGTTAAAAGTGCATCCTTTCGGGGTCAGCCTTTACCTCCTTTAGGGGGGAATTTCAACTCTTTTAAGAGGTAAGACGACGTAATTAAGGGCGCTGCATTTACCTCCTTTTGGAGGGAACTATGATCAATTTTGGGGTTTAAATTCACACGATGAGGAGAACAGCTCAGAAATCGCGAACTACGAAGAACAAAAACAACAGAAAAGTGCTGTCCTGTCGTGTTTGTTCTTCGTAGTCCAGGCTTTCCGAGCTGTTTTCCCCATCATGTATAACAGCAACCAACTGGCCCAGTTCACCACCTTATTACAGGTTAAATGCACACTTGATGGAATTACTTTTACCCCCTAAAGAAAGGTACTATGGCCCTTTGTGGGTGTGATAGTACGTGCTTCAAGGGTGGGCCTTATAATAGATGAAGACGGCCTAGTTCTGAAAGTAAATCACAATGTTTTATTGTTGCTGTCACAACCAAAATGGCATAACAATCAATGACATGACTAGACATCTTATAAAAGTTCTAAGATGAAACCACTAAGCGCAATAAAGGCATCTGGAACAACACTTTCAGGGCTCTAGTCGTCGCTAAAGATGAACTAGAGGCAGAATGCAATCAGGACTGCCTCAGCAGGCGACGCGGCTTCGAGGTCTCCCTCCACTGCCACATAGCTGGGCGCCTCAGGATTAATTAGGCTTGAGCTGACAGCCTCCGGGTAGATTGCACTGCCTGCCTGGAACCAAAAAAATGTGGAAATCATGTGGTATGAATTTGAAACATATCATCCCAAATTTGAAGAAACTGTGAAGAAATATTAGATTTTTCTAAGACGCATTTGGAGCATTTGATGGGCCACTGATTCCAGCATTATAAAGCATCGACCATACTTACCAGACGTGACCAGTTTAACTGTTGACTAACTACCACTGACTACAATTATCACATGGCGGGTGGTAATCGTAGATTAGTAAGCACTTTGTATTCACCGGTCATGTTTAAATTTGTCACCCCGATTTACTTAGGTGACTAACAGATCTTAGTCAAAGGGGTACAACTAGTGTAGCAGGTTAGTATATACAAATGCTGATTCTTGGGAGAGTTGGCATTATACGTGAAAAAACATGATTGCGCTTTAAGACAAGGACAGAGGAAGAACATACACCACAGAGCGCTACACCACATTAGCTACTCAGCACCACAGCAGATCCCTATGACCGCCAACCCTAACTGCCGAACTTCGGCAAATATGCAAATATTTTTGCCGAAGTGCTCTGCTAGATGAAAATTGAATTTATGTTTTATTTAGACATGAGAAGAACAGCACACAAGGACGAAAACACAGAAAAAGAACACACCGAAAAAGACACACTCAAGCGCCTTGTGTGTCTTACTCCAATTTATTTACTCGAAGTATACACACAATGTTTTCTCGGAAATGAACAAACAGCACACACACAAAGTAATTATAAAGATCAAGAGCCCCATTTCAAGTGCACAAATGGGAACAAGAAATTCAAAATAAAATATCGCACTACGCTTACCTGCAGTAAACAGTGTTAAGAACTGTCACGAGATGCGTCCAAGGTAGCAAGCATCCATTACCCTCGACGAAATCACCCTGCAACGTTGCCGCAGGATGAAAGAAATATATTCAATCAACTTCAAATAATGCAAACTTGAGCCATATCTAACTCGCCTACTGAATGATTACTTTTAAAAAAACCTGATCACACGCAAAAAAAAAAAAAGCCAGGACAACACTATTATTGCTAGTCTCTCTGCCGGCAACAACTTAATGACTTTATTCCTTAATATACTACTTTTAATGTTTGCGAAGCGCATGAATAATTTCTAACTGCCGAATGTCGAACTTCGGCAAATATGTAAATATTCTTGCCAAAGTAATTCGCCAGATTAAAATTGAATGTATGTCTTATTTAGACATGAGAAGAACAGCACACAAGGACGACAACACAAAAAAGAGCACCGAAAAAGACACAGTCAAGCGCCTTGTGTGTCTTGCTCTAATTCATTTACTCGAAGTATACCCTCAATTTTCTCTCGGAAATCTAATTCATTTACTCGAAGTATACCCTCAATTTTCTCTCGGAAATGAACGAACAGCACACACACAAAATCAACATAAAAGTCAAGAGCCCCATTTCCAGTGCGAAAAATGGGAACAAGAAAATCAAAATAAAATATCGGAATTCGCTTACCTGCAGTAAGCAGTGTTAAGAGCTGTCACAAGATGAGTCCAAGGTAGCAGGCATCCAGTACCCTCGACGAAATCACCCTGCAACGTTGCCGCAGGACGAAAGAAATATATTCAATCAACTTCAAATAATGCAAACTTGAGTTATATCCATAACTCGCCTACTGAATGATCAGAGTTTTAGAAATGCCTGATCACACGCAAAGAAAATGCCAAGACAATATAATTGCTAGCCTCGCTGCCTGTAACAGCTTCATGACCTTATTCCGTAATATACTACTATTAATGTTGTGCGAAGCGCACGAATAATTAACTCAGACATTTATATTCGGTATTTCAAGGTAATGTGACATTTTACCAAACTATTAAACCTCGTTAAATTAAAAAAAAAACAAAAAAAAACGTTGATATTAAAAATCAGCGTTTAACCCTGTCTTGTCCAAATATCAACGACGTTGAGAATAAATCGCGCCGGTTGGCCGGTGCCGCCAATGAATGCCTGCGGAAAAAAAAAAAACACCTTATGAAAATTTTAAACATTTGATCAGATCCTCAATTTAACGTCCGACGCGCCACGCCAACGGCCCCAAAACGAGAAAACCTCATACCCCCTCAAGCCTTAAACGTAGGCGACCCCCCATCCAAAAGGCGCCTTCGCCCGGCCGCCCCGCTCGCCGAACCGCCGCTTTCCCACTTCCTCTACCCGCACACACATACACCGGGAAAAGCTGCTGGCTACGCCACTGGTTAGCGTATGTCAACCTTCTAAATATGCGCTAGTGCAAGCGACAGTCATTCCTCTTCTTGCTCTTTATGAACTTCGATGGTCTAAACCGTGTCTGCGTTCGCGCCACATACTAATTTTATCGAACGCTCGACGCCTTCAAACGTGCCAACATGTCCGCCAACCCTTTGTCTAAGGAAGACGGGGGTCGCCTTCCCGGGCGGTCATAACCGACGCCAACTGCCGACCGCGCAGAACATTTCCTTACCTGCATACGGTGCACACGACATGGATGTTCGACTGAAGTCAATGCAGCTCTCTCGGTGACCTCGTAAGAAGAGACTGAGCCGAACAGAACAATAAAGAACGTTCCTGCGCCGGGACACCTCCGTCGAACGTTCGAGAAGGAAGACCGTTATGCCGTCGCGACCAGGCGCGTCGACGGGGAAGGCTTCGACCACAGTTTATCATATACAGTTTGCCCACTGTAGAATAAGCCTGTGGTAATCGGGAGACATGGTGTTGAGAGTATTTTTGCATGCAGCGCCCCTCACCACATATCGCGAACTAAACCACTTTTTATGCTTCTGTTTTGTTGTTTTGCTTTCAAAGATGGCGGCCCCCATGGTATTTTGGTTTCCGTTCCTCGCGTTCTCGCGTTGCATATTGCTTTAGTTTGAAGCGCCCTTCACAGGTGACAGGACACCATTTCCAGGCGATCACATTCAGACAAGGAAGCATTTTTTCACGTAGGGGACTGTTTATTGGATCTCTACATGGTATAATTCAATCAAAAAGAGTCACAAACATAGCACATAATACAGCCGTAGAACAAAGTTTGCACGAAGGCCGGTCAATTTACAAACATAAAACAAAGCCGACGACACTTTTTTTTTTTTTTGCGGAGTATTGGCATGTTATTTGTGAATGGCAGCTTTTAGGGCAAGTGTGAAACGCGATGATCGAACATGATCGAACATTTTGACAGGTCACAAGGACATCAAGAGGCATGAAAAATAGAGCACATCAAATCATATTTGTACTGCACAAGTAAACAATACAAACTCAAAACTGCATGCGCACAGCATTATCTACAGCAATTAAGAAATTCTACAGAATTGAAAGCGTCTGACTGTTCTCCCTGTCTTAAGTTCTGTTGCTTAAATAAAGCACAGGCTTTTTAGAGCGCTCGGAGCACTTTTACTGATCAAGTAAATGGCGCATATGACGAGTCGTACAAGGTTTCTTAATAAAATTCTCTTTTTTAGTTTTGTGCGGACTAATACCATGAACAGAGCAGAACATGTGAGAGTTTAAACTGCAACATCCCCATGTGCTCTTTTTTTTTTTTAGCTGATGTGAACAATAATTTTTTTCCGAACACCGATTGACAAGGAGACGTGGTGCCGTTTTCAACGCAGCAATTCACCGAGGAATTATTTTTTTTTTCTAACACGTTTTGAACTAGGGTTTTTACCTACCAGAACGATCACATATGTTTGCACTAGTTGGGTGCCCTTATTTCAAGGGCACTACTTGAGAACACTAAAAATGAACGCGATCAGTAAATTCTAAATCGAAACTTGCGACGCCGGAGTACGCTCAGCGATTTCTTCAGTTTCGTTTGGGCTGCATCAGTTTCGAGCCTCTCTCTACATGTGCAAAGCCGCGGTTACTTTGTTGTTCATGATTACAAATAGAAAGACGATTCGGCACTAGCTTGATTGATGCAAGGAGGAAAATCAGCACCTCACAAAACTGAATATACACACGTTTATAATTCACCACTATACGAGTCTGTGTAACGGCGAGTTCCTCAGCGATATTTGCCACGGAAACGTCAACTTTCAAAGAAGCGAAGTATAAAATATAACACAATGCTATTTGCAATAACAAAAATTTGAATATACAACTTACCAGTTTCTCAGCGGGTGCTTTATTATCAGCTTCGAATGCTTCGAATTTAAACGCCAAAAACGCAAGTGTACTCCGCAATCTCCGCAGCAGCCTGGCAGCACCCCGTCGCCCGGCGCCATGATGGCCTCTACTCCTCTCATTGGTCGTAACCCTGGGTAACCGTGTAACGGTTTTCGGTCAAGCATTCTTTTATTCCTTCCCCAAAAAAATTGGGTCTCTTATGTTTTAAAAATTAGCATCACTGGTGTAATTCCTTTGTTTTATAACGATTACTTTTACACGGCGTTCTGTAAAAAGAAATCAGAAACATAAAAAGTGTTTAGTTTGCGATATGTGGTGAGGGGCGCTGCCTAACACCCGATTACCGGAAGGGGCCTTGAGTGGGACCACTGTATGCTTATTCACTGGGGCTTCGACGCTCCCGGGCGGCCGAGCAGGCGCTCGGCCGCCCGGGAGCGCGAAGAATCACGTGTCATACGAGGAGACCAATTAGCAAACTCGTTTGCGCTTGCCTCAGCCAATCGCAGCGCCTAGGCTTTGGCAGTGCAAAACAGGTGCACCCTCTGGGAGGTAATACGTGCCTCCTAGGTGCCCCTTCGCGGCGAACTTCATCTGGTAGCACCGCATTCTTAGTGTCTGCTGCGCATGAGGAGGTAACAAGCGGCGCGCTTTACCCCTGGCCGGGAGGAGGGTGGTAAAGGCGGTCTGTTACCTACTTTTGGTCCCCTTTTTTCTAAGAGTGCAGAGGTAAACCTGGGACAGTCCGGGATAGAGCGTGGAAGTCATGTCGAAGCAATATGTGACAATTCCAAAGAATCGCTGACCCCTGTTTAGTACAGAGTGTTGTGCAGATGCCAACTCCGGCAACTAAAAAAGAGGTTCAGCGAATCTTTGGAATTGTCACATATTTCAGCAAGTACAAACCTTGCTGCACGGAGAAGACGAAGCTGCTCCGAAGTCTTATGAGGGACGACACGCCTTCGTCTGGGAGCCACACCGCGCACAAGAATGGCATGACCTCAAAGTGGTGCTAACAAAGGCGCCACTGCTGGCGATCTACGATCCCACACGGGATACCAAAGTGTCTACAGACGCATCAAGGTATGGCCTTGGCGCAGCACTGTTTCCACTACATGGTGCAAACTGGCGGCCAGTTGCTTACGGCTCTAGAGTGCTCACCGAATGTGAGTCAAGGTACTCTCAAATAGAAAAGGAGACGCTTGGAACTGTTTACGGGTGTGAGAAGTTCCATCACTTCATCTACGGCAGGACAATAACTCTAGAAACAGACCATCAGCCACCAATCTCCATCTCTAAGAAATCTCTTGGCGACATGCCGCCCCGTCTTCAACGTTTTTTTATCCGACTAATGAAGTATGACTATTGCTTCCAGTTCGTCCCTGGCAAACAGCTCGTCCTGGCGGATGCGCTCTCACGGGCACCGTTGCCAGGCAGTCCAAAGGGGACACCGCACAATGACGTGGAGGTTCACGCAATCTCCGTCCTCTCCAGCTTGGTGAGTGAGGCAACGTCCACGAGGCTCAGACGACGATGACAGGAGGCTGTACCGGGTGGCCGCGGCGCTACGTTCTGGCCCTGGACATTAATGCATCGGGGGTGGCAGCCATCTGCCTCGACTGGGCCGCCCCATGGAGCCGCTGCCTTCACCGAAGCGAGCGGCCGCACCGTCAACCGCCAGGGCTTTGCCATTGAGAACGTGCATCGAATGGCCCGCCGAGGGTCGCCTTTGCTCGTTGGCCTGCTAGCCTGAACCACCACCGAACCTCCAAGACTCGCACGGCGGTTCAGAAGAACAGGTCGTCCACATCATGCATGCCGTCTTCATCACCACCGGGCCGCCGGGGCTTTCTTGCCCCAACGCACGGTGAAGCCTACGGACACCGCCCTAGAGAGCTTGCCAAGAGGCTTCTACCAGCTGGACGGAGGACCCTCATCACCCGCAACATCGGCCCGCACCATTGCCCATGGGCTCCGTTTCAGCATTGTCGGCACCTCTCTGTCATTCATACGTCTTCGTCCTCCCCTTGTAGATATCATCTCATAATCATCACTAAATGTGGCACCGCGGGCGTCCATGGTACGGGCTGTCGCCTTTCCGCGGTGCCACGGCTCTCCTGAGCCAATAAAGATTACTATTAGTATTACTAGGAAACCGCGAGCGATGCTGTGTTGGGCACTGTGGTCAAATCTGTTCAAAGCAACTGGCCGGTGGTAGGAGACTTTAAGGCATATTCTTCTGAGTTGTCAGTGATTGACGGCATGCTCTTCAAAGGTGTTAAGGTAGTGATACCGAAGAGTCTCCGCCTAGAGGTGCTAAAGAGGCTTCATGAAGGTAACTTGGGCAGCAACAAGTGTAAAGCCAAAGCGCGGCTTTTGATGTTTTGGCCGGGCATGACATCTGAGATTGAGGACATGATTAGAAAGTGCGCCACAGGCAAGCAGTTCGTGTATCAGCAGCCAGCAGAGCCCCTATTAATGAGGCACACTCCATGCATCTCAGGCATGGTCCCGAGCTGGTGCTGATTTGTGCGAGTATGCTGGGAAAACGGACCTCATTATGTTTGACGCGTACTCCAATTATCCCGAAGTGGAGCCTCTAGACAACACCACCACAGCAGCGGTAGTGTACAAGCTCGCGGGAATTTTCGCGAGACATGGGATTCCGCTAGAGTTATGCAGCAACAATGGCCCCCAGTTCTCCTCAAAGGAGTTCCGGGATTTTGCTAGACGGTACGATTTTCAGCATGTCACATCCAGTCCGTATTTTTCACAATCAAACGGTCTGGCGGAGAAGGGCGTACAGATAATCAAGAGAATTTTAAGAAAATCCTGTCACTCAAACGGAGATTTCTACCTAGGTCTCCTCAACTATAGATCATCACCCTTGGAGGATGGAAGATAGCCCAGTGAGCTGCTAATGGTACGACGCATTAGGTCGCTGGTCCCTGACTTCACAATGGAGCCCGCAGACCACGTGAAGAAGCGTCAGCAGCTACGCTCAACGAGGCACCTACCACCACTCCAGTCAGGGGACGTTGTCCGCATAAGGGACAGAAAGGGGTGGCCAACCAAGGCCAAAGTTCGAAAAATGGTGGCACCAAGGTCCTACAGGGTCGTAACAAAGGACGGGAGAGAGCTGCGTCGCAACCGGCAACACCTCATCGCAGCGCCCGAAGTCTTCGTCCCTGACCCTCAGCCCGACGACAACGACGCACCCATGGTGACCTCGGCCCAGCTATCTAGGAACTTCAGGGCACATCTTGCTCACGAAGCCCACCCACAGCAATTAGTGCAACCCCAGTCGCTACACGGGTCATTGAAGTCCCGGCACTAACGCGAGCCTCGACATGGATGCGGCGTCTTCCTCAGCGGCTTCGCTACGATGCCAATTTCAATCAACTCTCCTAGTGTGTGCTGTTTGCTAATTCCTTCAATCTTCCTATGTGTTAAGACGTGGTGTTTGTTACTTCGACTTCGCCCGTGTGTGTTAAAAAAAAAGAATGAAAAAAGAAGGTGTAACGGGAGCGTGCTCCACCAGTGAACCAAGCTCGTGCCGGGCAAGCTCGTGCCCGGGCAGATCGCAGAGGCGCCATAATAATAGGCTAGCCCTATTTGACCTCCCGCTGTGCGAAGCTTCTTCTCGCGCTGATACACAAGGCACCATTGCTACTGCCCAGAATGCATGCATTACATTAGTGAAATGTCAGAATCTGAGAGTCCGGTGACATGATGATGATTGAGGTTTTATGGTGCACAAGCACCTTAGGTCATATTGCGCCAGACAAAGAGTTCGGTGACATGCCTTAAATGTAGGATTGGTCTTGAACTGACCAAACTTACAAAACCTGGATCGTAGTTCATCATGCTTGATTTTGAACCTCAACTCAAGGATATTCTAAAGAGTCCCAGCCTGGCCAACCGGTTGTTTGCACCCCAGCGTTCTGTAGATGTGACAGACATCACAAATACCAAAGCTTACAATAAGCTGCCATTGTCGAAGGGCGACATCTCTAGGACTTGGAGCACAGATGGTGTTCCCCTTCACGAGCCCTCTGCTTTCGCCATATGGCCACTACAGCTCACAGTGAATGAATTGCCCCAAAATGAAAGAACAAAAAACCTACTTCTGGCTGGTCTTTGATTCGGTACCAAAAATCAGATATGAACTGCTTCTTGGGTTCATTCGTCCACCAAATGAACTACCTGTCTCTTTCAACTGCTACTGCTAAAAGTGTTCGGATAGACTTGAGCTTCACCACCGGCGAGAAGGTCTCCTTGAAGTCAACTCCTTCTACTTGAGAATAACCACAGGCAACAAGTCGAGCCTTGTAACGCTCGAGGTCACCATTTTGGTCGAAATTCTTCTTGAATACCCACTTGCATTTGATGACTTGTTGGTCCTTTGGTCTTGGAACCACTTCCCATGTGTCATTTTTCTTCAGGTTGTCTAGCTCCTCTAGTATGGCTTTTCTCCATTCCTGCGCATCAGGCATTGAGAGTGCTTCCTCCACTGTTTGAGGATCTTCTGAGCTGCTTTGTCTCGTCAGACAACAGGTACGAGAGGGTTTCGGAAGTTGCTTCTTCACTGCCAGCCTCTCCGAACGTCTTAACACATTGGTGGTCACTGTCACTTGAGTAGGAATATCTTCCTCTTCCGAGATCTCGTCTTCGTCACAGTAGGTGGTACCATCACCACTACTCTCTTCCACTGGTTGGATCTCTTCATCAACAGTGACTGTGATCAGGTCTACAGCACAGTCTCAGCCTTCTTCAGTGAGTCGACCTACAGCCTCAGTCTTGCATGGGAAGCTGTTTTCGTAGAAGGTCACGTCACGACTGACGAAGAACTTATCGTTGCGCCAGTCACAGAGTTTATACTCTTTACTCCCTTTGGGTAACGCACCAGCACGCACTCCACTGCCTTTGGGTCGAGCTTTGTCTTCCGGCACTTCTTGTCGACCATTCATACCTTGCATCCGAACACTCTTAGGTGGCTCAACTTGACCTCTCTGCCAAGCCACATGGCTTCGGGAGCCGCTCCGTCGAGTGCTTTCGATGGACACTTGTTGCGAATGTGTGATGCAGTCACCACAACATCAGCCCATAGTTCTTTTGTGATGCCCGATTTAATCAGTAGGCACCTCCTTGTGTCCACCAATGTTCGGTTCATCCTCTCAGCTACCCCATTTGGCTGAGGCGTTCTGGGCACCGTCAGCTGTCGCAAGATACTATGCTTAGCAAGGTATTGGGTGAATTCCCGGCTGATGTATTCACCTCCGTTGTCACTGCGTAGCATCTTCACTTTCGTTTTGTGAAGGTTCTCGACCATTTGTCTGTATTGGTCGAATCTGTCCAGCACTTTATTTTTTGTCTTAATTGGGTACACTACAGTGTATCTGGAGTAGTCATCAATGAACGTTACAAAGTAGTTTGACCCTCCCTTCGAAACAGGTGTGATCTTTCCAACAACATCCGAGTGAACCAGGTCTAATGGGGCCTTAGCCCTCGTTCCACCAGTCTTCGGAAAGCTGTTTCTCTTCGATTTGCCGAGTGCACATGTCGAGCACTTCGCGTCTTCACTGCTTCTCCCACTTTGGCAAAGTTTTTCGACAGCTTCATGGTGGAGATGACCGAGGCGTCGATGCCACAAGGCAACGTCTGTCGCCTTTGCTAACTTCAACGTTGCACACGACTCACTCACAGTGTACAATTTACCATCACGCTTTGCTGTGAGAATCAGGTCACCATTGGCTTTACTCACTTTAGCCGTTCCGTTGCTGAAAGTCACGTTAAGTCCACGTTCCTCAATATTCCCAACTGACAAGAGGTTACCGTCCAAGCTGGGTACGTACAGGACATCTCTAAGCTCGATGGGAATGCCACCGTTGTCTTTCGAGAGTTCAATTTCCACTTGTCCTCTCCCGAGAACCTCCATGACTTCCTTGTTTGCAGCGTCAACAGACGAGTAGCAGGCACTGGAAGCTGGTGAATTTGGCTCTGTTTGATGTCATGTGGTCAGTTGCTCCTACTGTCAAGGTACCAGATGTGTGACCTTGACGAACTCTCACCTCTGGCACAGAGAGCCTTCTTCGGTCCACTTGAATCTCTTCTTCTCTGTGAGCCGCATCCTTCGTCATCAGGACCCTCCTTGCATTCTCTGGCTCTGTGTCCAAATTTTCCGCACGCAAAACACCGAACTCGTCGTTTCGGTTCAGAGGACCTCGTACCACTGCCAGTTGCTTCTTTCCTTGAAAACTGTTCTTGCCCGTTATGTCTGTGGAGCTGACTGCTCTGGGTAGTGGGCTTGTTCTTCGTCATGAGGGCCTTGTTTTCTTCACTCTCATTTAGTTCGTCTTCTTCACGTTTGACTTGGCGCTTTTCTTCCACCAGCAGCCTTGCTTTCACTTTTTCTTCGTCGTGAGCGTTCCTTCGTCTTGCTCAAGATTTAGGATAAGTGGTTCATACGCTTCTGGCAAGCCTATCAGCATCACCAGTGCCACTTCCCTGTCGGTGAAGGCGTATCCTCTCGTTGAAAGCTTCCTGTGTAGATTCATTATTTGACCCAGGTAATCCTTCATGGTTTCGTCTGGCTTCATTTTGGTGTTGAAAAAGTCTCTCATCAACTGAAGAGCATGCAGTAGGCCACACTTTGAATGTATCTCTTCCAATGTATTTCAGGCCTCACGAGCTGTCGAACATTCCCCAATGTCGTCCAGGTAGGTGTCTTCCACTACTAGGAACATGAATGTCAAAGCCTTGTTGTTTATCTTCCGCTCGTCATTCGTCATTTCTCTTCCACTATAGCCAGGCTCGATGGCTTCCCAACAGCCTTTCTGGACGAGTGCCGCTCTGGCTCGAATCGCCCACGCATGGTAATTTTCGCTCTAGAGTTTTGGTATCTTGAATTCGTCCAGCGACGCCATCGTATCGCTTTGCTTCGTCGAGAGCGGTTCGAAGAAGGCTTACCGCGATGAATTTGCCTTGGGTTCCCGTTGAACGTCTTGCGGCACCCAGCGAAGCAGGAACACACGTACTGGTTTGGCGACGTCTTTCACAAACCGTCGACGCAGTGTTTGCTTAGTTCGCTTCTTCTTTTGCAGCACAGCCGAGCTCGTTATCCGCGTTTCCAGTTCGACACCAGCGGCATGGTTTATCGTCGGCGTCTTCGTCGTAGTTGAGTCGCTCCTCAGAGGACATTAATGTCGCTCACCGCACTGCGCACCGGCATAGCGTCGTCCTGGGCCCATAACCTGTTGGTTATTAAGTATATGCAGGGTCGCGGCGCGCAATGGGAATAAACGTAATGCCTGGCGAGGAGGGACGAGACGTAGCCTCCATAGCGTCCCATCGCTGTTTTATTAGGACTAACTTCGAATGAGGGAGAAAACACAGCACACTAAAAAAGGTCTCGCGAGGTGAATCTGGTGGTGGTGCATGACACTTGCTAACAATATGTCCACGTTCTCGGACAAACCGAAAGCAGAAAAACTGACTTTCAAACCTTTCACGACTCTTTTGGTACAGCCCCAGTCGCGGCGTTTTAACGAGAAGGCATGTTTTTGTCTGGTTTCTTTCAAAACAACGCAGAAATGCATACTCGCATGAGAACTTTCGCCCACAGCTCCAGACCGGAAGTGCGCTCGATGCGCCAGCACCTTGCTGTGACGTCAAAGAGCTGAGGTTGTGTATCGCACATAACAGAATGCGGTGGTAGCAGTGTCAATGCCAAGAGCTCGTGCCGGGAGACGCGCTTTCACACACTCCGGAGCAAAACAGCAACAAAAACGTCCGGAACGAAATGGTCACATGTCAAATTTGTTCAGAACGCCTTTGTTCACGCACCTCACGGTGCGTGTACGACGCTGATTCCCAACGTCTTCTCCATGACGTGTCACAGCCATCGCTGTGACTGTACTCTGGATTAACAAATGGTTACTCAATTCTTTTTAAGTGCATACAGGGAAAACCCAACGCTTCGCCGCCGGGCGGAGTCAAATGAGAAATGGGGAGTCAACGATAAGCGAAGATATTCGTCCTTTTTTTTATTCTTCTCTTTATTTAGATATAGGTCCAAATTTCAGGTTTAGATATCCGTCCTTAGCTCACTGTAGCTGCAAAATCTATTCTCCTAAAGCCGCTATCCTGTGAAATGTGGCGCCATTTATTGTTGTAGAAATGCTAGAGACGCGTGCCACGCGCCTCTTCTGGGAAGAACATGGCGTCAGAAATCGAGCTCAGTCTATCTATGCTGGAACGCAAACTAAATGATGTAGAAAACTGCATCGGGCACTGATTGGCTATTCTCTCGGGTCACTTGACATGACGTTGATATGTAGTTTTTCCCTATGCAGTTCGAGCTATGCTCGTAAAATGATGCAGTTGGCGGTGACGTCAAAATGTCGTCACGGTGCACTTTGACGATGCAGTTAACTGAGTGGTCGAGACGAAGCCAGAGATCAATCTGCATCGTAAAAGATGGCGACCCTAACATATGCATCTCTACTGTGGGGTTCGCCAGCGGATTGAGTTTTTAGAGATCACCGGGATGCTTTCGAAACGAGCGATGCGAGGTTTGTGGGCGAATACCGGCTGACCAAGAAGTGATTCGCTGGCTGTGTGACCAGCTTCGCGGAAAGCTCCACCGTCGTCGTGAAGGGCCCCGTTTAGTTCACTGTACCCGTGTGCTGGCGGTCGAACAACAAGTCCTCGCAGCTCTACGCTTTTACGCCGCTGGCGGCTTCCAGGGAACCGTCGGGACCGACGAAAAGTTTGGTGTTCACCAGTGCTCTGTGAGCCGCGTACTTGGTGATGTCACCAACACTATCATCGATTGCCTAGGATCGAAGTGGCTGTGTTTCCAACAAACTCAAGCAGAGAAGGCGCTCACAAAAAGGAAGTTCTTCGAGCGATGCAAGTTCAGCGGCGTGATAGATAAATATTCCAAACACTCTTACACGATTCAACACGATTGTGTTTTCATTTGAGTGCACCCCATATAAGCGATTTGGCTGAGCGAAAAGCTAAGCAAGCAACTGTAACAGGCTTAAGTTGAGCTAGTTCGTTCATACTTCAGGTATAGAGAGAGAGGGATATATATATATACTTTATTTTAAAGCAACTACTTCAGGTAAGGCCAGCTGAACTAGAATAAACCTACACATAAAGAAAAGATCATACACATCGTGGGACTAACGACTGCTTTTCTCTTTCCTCCTCTTCTACTACGAACCCAACTTGAGGGAAATATTCTCTTTTCTTCTTTTTTGCTTCCTACTTCAGCGAAACTTAACCCCCGAAGGAACATTTTTTCTTTCTCGTGCAGCATGAGAGAAGTTGCACTAACGCAGTCAAACATAGTCAAAAAGTAAAATTTGTCGTTAGTTCTTTATACAGCAAGAGGTTAGTCTGCCTGAACATGGCAACATTGTTACCCACTGTATATAAGCAATTTAGCCAGCGCAGTACGACTGCTAGCCCGGGGTCTTTAAAGTGCACCACGCAGTACTGATACACGACCACACACACGCCGGTACGATGCTCATTCAGATCGAAACTGGCATGGGGGGGGGGGGGGGGGATTGAACCCAGGATCCCTGGGTTCTGCAGCGCGAGCTTTCGCTCCACGTGCTCCGAGCTGGTGTGCGCAAGCGCACTCGGCGATTCTCCGAAATTCCCTGTAGGGAGAAGAAAAACGATGTAGTTTCAACTCAATCGCCACAGTTCGGCGACGTCAGCGGCCACGTCACGGTGCAGTTCTCTTCCGATGTAGTTTGATGGCGATGGAGATAGGCTCCTCCCACCGGCGATGTCACGATGCAGTTTCTCCACCGCTTTTTCCAGCATAGACAGACAGTTCTGCGCTGTACCGCCATGATCTTCCCAAGGGCTGGACGTTGCACATGCCTCGTGCATCGGCGCAGCTTGCGCTACTTTTGAAATATGAAGGGGCTTTATATTCTCCTAATGACCCCGTCATGTTTTAAAAGTAGCGCAAGGTGCGTCGATGTAAGCGGCACGTACAACTTGCAGCCCTTGTGAAGATCACGGTGGAACAGCGCAGCACTGAGCTCGATTTCAGACGCCATATTCTCCCCATAAGTGGCGCGCGGCAAGTGTCTCGAGCATTTCTACAATGATAAATGGCGCCACGTTTTCCAGGATAGAGGGGCTTTATATTCTCCGGAGCACTATTCGCCGTTGCAGCGAGTGTTTAAAATAAATTAATGGCGAGATATTCTTGTTAGAGTTGGAACTGGATTTCAAGGCGGAGATACTTGTCACCCACCTGACAGATTTCGGGTATACCGGGGGGTAGGTCCAACAAATAGATGACTTCAACGGTGGGGATAATAAAGGTAAATTACTTTTTTTTCTGACGTGGCGTTCCGTAAAATGGGTTCAAAGCAGCTAAAACAGTCACATTTCTGGATTTCATTGAAATTCTCCATCACTCTCAGGGGAAAATCCAAGGATCGTACTACTATACTGATATGCTCTGGACTAACGTTCCACGTAAGAAAGCTCTGCTCTAAACTGGGTAAATCTGTAGGAATTATGAACAAACACAGACATGTTCTACCGAAAAGCGTAAAAAGGGTTTTATATAACTCATTATTTTATTCACATTTGTGCTATTGCAATCTCGTCTGGGGAAATACGTCTGATTCAAATTTAAATATGATACATTTATTACAAAAAAGGTGATACGATTAATAGCAGATGTTTCTTATATTCATCACACCGAATCATTGTTTCAATTATATAAGATCCTTAACATACAGCAAATTTATAACTACCGTTTAACAATAGCTTACAGAAATGCGACATACGGCCGTTCCAGTACAATTCTTCAACTATCTGAATTAAAAGAAACAGAGAATTATTACCCGTCTAGACATCACCAACCTTGGAAAATTCCGAAATGCAGGACAAATCATGGAAAACAAACAATACGTTATGCTTTACCTTTTTTGTTGAATGAATATTGTGATCAAAATAAAGATGTAGTGAAAATGTCAAACAGCAGTATACTCAATTTGTATTTTAATACTTAAAGGAGAGATGCAACGATTTTTGTATTTTGCGAAAATACCGCTTAGAACGGATCCCTGACCTTAATGACCTGTGAAATACCCGTTCGT
Source organism: Ixodes persulcatus (assembly GCA_013358835.2). Lineage (NCBI taxonomy): Eukaryota > Metazoa > Arthropoda > Arachnida > Ixodida > Ixodidae > Ixodes > Ixodes persulcatus. The sequence goes on from JABSTQ010009376.1 coordinate 540,632, forward strand.
TTTTCACCACACGCTATCGAAGTCGCAGAAAAAAATTAAGAAAAACGAGCAGAGTTCACCCTCTCAACTCGCAGCCAAAACAAGCGGCCACGTGATCTGGAGCCTATTATACGCCGCCAATGTTGATCATAGCCATGCGCTGGGTTTGGCAAGGCACAGGACACACGCTGAGTTCCAGACATTGTTATGGTTCGGCTGTTGTCGTCATTGCAGCGATTGGACACAGGACACTACCCGAATTCTTCTCGAGCTATAGATTATCACGAGCCCAAATCGAGTGCCCACGCAATGCTCGGGTCCAATCTATGAGCCGCATTCAAATATCGTCACTGGGCGGTATTGCTACCGCCCAGCTACGTCATCAGGTTTTGCGAAGGAGAGATTGAATGAAAACGCTCGGTTTTGTCCCCGAAATTACAGCGCAACAAAGGAGTTTCTTGGTCAGTGGCGTTGCGTGCGAGTATCCTTGAGTCCCATTAGTGCCTGTAAGCTCGTGTAAAGTGAAAAACATTCCAATTGAATATCGTTGCACCGCCCCCTTAAGAATGCATCCCTTATGTGCGCACTATATTTGCATTGTTTATTTCTGAACGCATTTTATTTGTTTTTGTGCTCCGTCATAGCTGCTGAGGGGGGGGGGGGGGGGGGGGTCCGGAGCTCGTCAAGCTGCATTTCTGCAGCTTTTTCTCCGGCCTCCCATTCACCACATGTATCTGTGGTGAGAATAAAGTTTGTATTGTATTGTATTGTGTTGTATTGTATCTCCAGAACGAACCTTAAAAATAAGTTATACTCTGGTGCATTCCTGAAACTTAGGTTTGTGTATCGACATTTGCCCATTGAGTGAACAGCGGGTGAATCCACGTTAAGGCAATATTGAAATTAAAAATACTTAAACGATAAAAGTGACAAAATAAGCTTTAGTACGTACTAGCGGTATCTCCGATCTTAAGACCCTTACGGGAAGCCTAGATGTCTTGATATTGTCGTAATTGTATAAATAAATTGGACAGCGACGTTTCGATAGATATATTTTCAATTTGCTCAACGAAATGGCGAAACCAGTACCCAATGGACCTTTTGTAGAAATACGCGGTGCGCATGCGCGGAGTATTTCATGCGCCTGGGTTTGAGAGTATCTAGTTCCAAACAATCCGCCATCTTGCATTTCTCGCCTTTGAGCGGTTTCGTTGTGTCGACCTCGGGGCGGAAGATTACGCACGATGGGGACAAAGGTGAGCTTGGGGGAGCCGTATCTAGGTCACATCACCTCAATGGGTGAACAGGATGTAGCTGACGTTTTGGGCGTGGAACGGGTGGGAGAGGCCTTGGGCGCGCGTTGTTTTCCAGTCACCTAGTCTCGAACCGATTCGCGTGTCTAGGTGGCAGCACATATTCGCCAAGAGGTCCATTCCGTAAGCCAGATCATTTGTTGTTGTTGCTGTTTTCAAGAGCTTGCAGGTTACGACGACTCGCAGCATGGGTAATTTACTTGACACCGCCAAGATCGATTTCGTCCTTTTGCTACAGTGTACTAGAATATGGAAGGTATGCACTGGACGCCATAATTGAGGGCGATGATTAGAGCGCATGCTCAGAACGAGCTCACATTACTAGGCTGCTGAGGTCGACAATCTTCATGGTGAGAAATGTACGTTGCATAAGAACTGCGAAAGCTCGCTGTCAGCAGGCGCTCATCCGTTGCGCACACAGCTATGGCCGCCAATGAATACTCCCCATAGGGTAGTGTTGGGACCGGAGCGGTTCGCGTGAGGAGTGTGGTGTAGATCGCCATAGGTGTCGACACCACCGGCGCATAGGCAGTAGGGCCAGTATGGTAGTGATTGTGCGCGTGCACCGTGCGCACGCACATGTGCGTCCGCACGTGCGGACTGCAGCGACTTTTTGCATGCCATGTCGACTGCAGCGCCGCGATTCTTGTCTACACGCGCAGCCTCACAAGCTCCCATTACCATGCCGCGCTGGTCCACACACTACCCCGTATTCTTACATACTGTAATTTTGCTGGAGATTTGTCTGCCCGAGATTACAGTCTGCTGCACCGCACAAACAAATTGGACCAATGAGAGGCGACGCATGTAGGACATGGTGATGCCATGGCAGCGGGGTGTGTCTCGCTACCGCGCGACAAGCTTTCACTTTCAATTTTAGAGAGACCCCGACCAATTCCACGACTTACGCAGCCAATGTTGCGGCTAGAACGTGCCACATAAGCTCGCTTCTCCGCAAGTCGCTAGGCTACTCCGAAGATTCCCACACCCTCAATAAAACCCCTCAATGTGTTTGTTTTTTTCTGGGAAGCGCCATCTAATCATCAAATACGCCAAAGCACGAGACGGTGCCTCGTGCGACGCTTCCAAACAAATTGCGGCACAGCACTATAAGGAGTATTCACTAGACGCCATATTTGTGGGTGATGTTTAGAGCGCATGCTCAGAACGAACTCACATTACTAGGTTGCTAAGACCGCCGATCTTGACGGTGTGGAATGCACGTTGCAAAAGAACTGTGGAAGCTCGCCATGAGCACGCGCTCAGCAGTCGCGCACACGGCTATGGCCGCCTGTGAATACTCCCTATACACCTTTTTCGTTTAGCCTCGCACCCAGCCACGTTGTGCCCATATCCGGTATGCGTTTCAAAAAAAAAGCAAGAGATTACAACCCCGAACAAGTAAAAAAGTGTAGAAGGGTCAAAACAAGAACAACTGACGGTTGCAATTAAAATGTTAACACGTTCTACTGACGAGGCGAGAAGAAAGCGATGTTTTCACGCATACCGGAAGTTCCAGAATTGAAGATGGCGGCGCACACGTAGAAAGGGTGTATAGACGTTTGCAAGCATGGCGTCCCGGCTGGTGCCCCATCCGTGCAAGCACGAGCAGCATGCACGTGGCAGAGCCTTGGCACGTGCATGGCAGAGCCTTGGCACGTGCATGCCACGTGCACGAGCAGCATGCACGTGGCAGAGCCGTGCTTGCTCACACGAGGAAGAGCATGGCGGCCGCCAGATGCCTTGTTTGCAATCGTCTATATAAAGTATAGAGTTCCTGTATAGGCTCCCTACGGGAGCCAGAGCTACGCGTCTGTTTTCCACGTTCCGCCGCGCCGTTATTCGCCGAGATCAGATCGCGTGATGAGCCGGATGAAGCGCCGTGCAGGAAAGCAGAAGTTGCGCGCGCCCCGCCGAACGTTTCCCTGCTTTTGTGTGTGAGCGTTGTAAAGTAGATGAACGGGAGGAGAGGGCCAATAGTGTATGCGCACCAGGCGCGATGGGAGGGCGCCGCGCGCCTCGAACGCGCGGCGCTGCTATTCGCCGAATTAAGTCACGTGACGAGCTGGATCAACATGCCATGCTGGAAAGACGGCGCTACGGCAGAGCCGTATATTAGGAGAGTTTGGACAATAGGCGGAGCAAAGGCCGCCGCCAGTGCCGAATATTCCCCCGCGCTTAGAGCGTAAACTAAATTTGTGACGCAGCGTCGACCAATCAGGAGACCTCTACTTCATCTCACAAATGTCTGCAGTGAAGACAAAGGCACAGGCGCGTGAGCCTAGCTCAGCGAAACGCTTTTGTTTGTACGAGACCTCGTGCATAGGAGGCACTTTCCAAAGCCACGCGCTCGTGCCCATGCCTTTGTCTGCACTGCTAGAACAGCGTCCTGAGACTGGCTGAAAGAAAGCAGTGCGAAGGGTGGGGTGCGCGAGCGTCTTGAGACGCGGAGTTCCACTCGGCACGGCTCAAATTATACTTCGTTTCACTTGATCTGCGAGCGAAGCCAAAGCAAGAAGCGCGAGACCAGCGCTTTTTGCATTTCTCCCACGCTCGCGCGCTCGAGCAAAGCCTGAACGCACGGAGCTTCCGTGCTCGCGCTTCCAGTTTTGCCTTCGCGCGCACATAAGGTGAAACGAAGTATAGACCTTTTCTTTAACGGCGCCGCCATCTTGAGAATTGCGGCGCCGACGACGCCGTCTAGCGGTTTAGAAAAAGAAATACCGGCTAGTTCTGGCAGCACCGCTATCTGGGTAGGCAACGGTGTGGGTATGGGGGGAACTTGGCTAGACTTGGCTATGGTGGGCTGCAATAACTTGGTTGGAGCTTGTCCGGTTGAATCCAGCTGGCTACTTACAGGCCATCAACTTGCCTCCTCGAGAGAACGACGACGAAGACGGTGGAGTGTTTTGATTGAGTTTCCACAGCGAAGGAATATATGAGCAGTTTAATGTAGCCTATGCAGGTAAGCTCTCGGCATTTGATAGCTCCATCTTGAGTGGTGGCATGTAGACTTTTTCATAATTTTTACATACCATGGGGCTTGCAGTGATAACCTAATTGGACCACCTGCACCGGGAATTAAAATCGGTCCTCTTGTGGTAGACGAAGTGGTCGTGAGCTTAAACGTGACGTTGAGTCTGATACGAATCTCTCGCGATTCAAGCTCGCAATCGACTGACTTCATAAATAAGGATTCTTGGGGAAAATGTGAAGCTCGATAACCATGCAGCCACACTGGCGCTGCAGCTTCTTGTGCTCATGGCCCACTTTCTGCTATTGTTCTTATGCTTTTTAAAATTATTTATCCATCCGACGACCACGCAGTGGTAGCCAGACAACCGTAGATTTTCGGAAATCGCAGCACGGTAAAAGGGAGCACTCGGAACTACCTCATACACGGCGTCCGTTTTTAAGCCTTTTCGCCCATACCCTTGGCGGTTGCATACCCTGTGTCAGCGGGCAATCCAAAAATGCACCAGGTCGAGGGTACGTCAGTTACTGGCTGGTTTGAGGTTATGCGAAAAAGGTCTACAGTCGTGTCACAAACTTAGAGCACACGACCACCGCTAGGGGCTGTTTCGCAGCCTGTGGTTGGCCCCGAGATGCTCGCCTATTCAAACCAATGTATGGCCAAACTCTCTCAATAAACGGCTCTGCGCTACGGGGATGAACGCGCAACTCTGGCTCCCGTAGGGAGCCTATACAGGAAACTCTATATAGAGGGGTTACGGAGCGGCCCCTGAAGGGAAACTGCGGTGCGTCTCTCGCTCATGGCCTCGTGGTGTGTATATCTCGCGTTCACCTACAGTGGTTGTCGGAACTTGTAATGCGAATTCGGGTGGTCAATCGGTAGCGAGCCCTTGGCGGTGGCACCGGCGACCAAAAAAGCGCCAGCGGCGCACCACGCGACTCTCTCCACCCGAATACAAAGCACCTGCAACTGCTGTTTTTATTTGCCTTGGTCGCTTTGTTAACTTCTTCGTTGATTAGTGTATGGTACGAAGAGCACGCTGTACACGCCAACAATATAAATTACTGCTCTTTGAGATGTGTGTAAACACAAGCGGCTTCACAAAAGTTTTCAAAATATTAACATTACACAGTCTGTGCAGCTGACAGGATCTTCAATTATAAAATTAATGAAAGAGCACACGAATAAATATGTGGTGCTGCCCGCACGCGCGTCAACTGTCAATAAATTTTGTTTGGATTTTCAAGGAACTGTTTCTATTTTACAAGGATCCCAAAAAGGCTTGCCAGCGTCGCTTTCCATATTCTGTTTATTGTTAATATCTTTTTTTTGGAATCCTCAGTCTCCTCATTGCGCCCACCCCTCTTGAAATTGTAATGCGTAACCAAGTACTAGACTGCATCACTATGCATACATTTGTTTTTTCAGTGCCGTAATAAAGTGTTATTACACAATTGTAAAACAAAGTGATGTATGATGCAGCCCGTGTCTCAGAGCAAACTGACCTTGCGCAGGCTGGACGAACTAGAGCAAAAATGTTGGTTTTCTTTGAAATATAAACTATCTTTAATTTCGTCGTTTTCGATATCTTGTCTTGGAGCAAAAAACGGTGTCTGTCTCGATGGCTTCATTTGCCACACAAACACGCGATTTGCCGCTTTCAAGGAGCATTGTTTCGTTTGGTTTCCTTTCCCGACTTGGATGGTACGGCACCGGATACAGTCTGGCAGGCAGGCTGTCCGACCTCTTTGGGCTCGGGCAAAGGTTGTGCCAGTATATAAATTGCCGGCACATGCCTCAGAAGCGCCACCCGAACAGCTTGCCCCCACCAGCCTTTCACCACGCGAACGCCCTTACCGAAGATATGGCAAAATAATTTGCCGGGAAATGAGCAGCCGAATTAGCCATAAGAAAAGCCAAGCGTAAAAGGTTTTCAAGGACTTTAGCTCACAGCGGTGATTTGGCTTCCTTGGCTTCTATGGGTCCCTTGACATCAATGGTTCATTTTCTGGCCCATCTTATGTTTGCAAAAAATCATGCGCTCCGGCGTATCTCAGCGTGAAAGTTCAGGACATATTACATTTAATTATCTATCTGAGTAGATATACCACGCTTTTCACATTTGGTACGTACGTGAACCAAGGCGGGCGTTGATGATGATCCCGTGACAACCGGGAATGTGGTCATCCAACTCAGCTGTTTTATTCTACGGCGTCACGTAGTCCAAAAGAAAAGAAGACGAAAGTTCAGCCGAGTTAGTGCTATACGGGGCTTGCACGTAACGTCCTTGCAGGATGCCGGTGTGCATACTACTTATTTTTGCAAATGAAGAAAGTCGATAGTAGACTGTTTACGTAGCGAAATATGCATGATCAGCAGCAAGGCCCCCACAAGAGCAGCTGATGTGACGTCAGTGCAGGCCATACAAACACTGCTCTCATGCTTTCGGCTTCGCTTGCACTTGCTGAAATAGAGACTTGGGGACATAGACGCTTTAGGCACGCGCCGGATTACAGCCGTCATTGCTGACTTTCTCTTGTCTTACCTAAAGTAACTGGATTGCGGAACGTAGTGCCGAACTCCCTGTATGGTCTCCATTTCGGCCCATAAGATGAGCAGTGTCTCCTTGACCTCTTCAATATTGAAGAGCTGATCTAAATTTGCTGATGACAGGTCGCTTTATAAAGACGGTTCTTGTATACCGACATTTGCTGTTCACGCACTGGGGAAAACAAGCGTTCATCTTCCTACGCTTGCACCGATGCCACATGCGGTGGCACTGCAACGTAATTCTCCACCCTTAAAATCTTGAAATACTCATGAAAAACAATGTAACCGTAAAAAAGCCGTAGAGACGGGCATGATTGATACGTTATTTGCATACACAGTACCAAAGACGCTTATATTGGCGAGGAACGCCTTCAGCACGAGGATGCTCAAAGGTGATCTTGGTGCGACTGGATTAGAACGACCCCCTCGACGCTTGGAAGAATTGAAGGAGCAGAAATGGCGATTGCCATGGCAATGGAGACCAATTACCCAATCGCCTTGCTAGAATTTGGTCGTCTGTATGTTAGTATTTGTTTGTTTTCGGCTAGCAAGCAGGGAAGGCAATGGCGCTCTTTTCCCAGGACCCAGTGACTAGTCTTAACGCTGAGCTCCATGGAGCGAACTATATGCGACGAATAAGTGGCGAACTTCGCCTGACGGCACGCTCGATTTGCGCGCGACGTAGCAGTTACTGTGCTGATGCCACGCGCAGAGCAAAAGCCACTGGGCAATATTCGGAGTTTTTTTTGTTTCAGTGGGTCGGAGATACCGAGCTACTGAAACGAGCGTTGACGAGCCTTCACAAAGGCCAATTCTTTGAAGGAGGACATAGCAGAATGTAAGATGGCAGTAACCTGACCTGCTATGGTAATGATGAAGTGAGATAAGAAGAATAAGAAGAAACGAAAACAGAAAATATATATTATGACGGCTAGCACGCACAGTTGCCGAGACTTGCACACGCTAGTGTAATCAGGAAACAAACCAAAAATGGGCCACAGAATAGCCTAGATGTATAATGTGGACGCTACAAGCCATTATAGTCAATCCAGCTTGGGGTGGATGTGACTGCCTGCTTTTGTCTTGCCGAATCACGGCTGGAGCTCTAGGTTACGTGGTGCTGGATTGGCTGTGATAGCTACTCTGGAATAGCTTGCCTGAAAGTGAAAGAAGAACACGCGGAAGCGCTAACAAAGGCATTGCGCGTTGCCATGGCATCACTAAGTTCTACATCCATCGTCTCAAAATCATTTTCTAGAGTGCGATGAAATATCGCAGTTCTCCAGCAAAGCCGTTGGACAAAGCCAATGATCTCTATTGTAGTAGGCTGGATCGTGGATCGGGGCTTGTCTTGCTAGGGTCGAGTGGCACCACCAGTAGCCATCACTTGACACCAGCTAATGCATTGGACTCTATGGGAAAACAAGAAAAAGTGTCATTTCCCCCGCTTCTAAGCTGCTGTCGGCACTGAAATCTTTTGGCTGCTGTTCAGGAAGCCAACCAAACAGCTTGAGCACAAACGTTGAAACTCACAACCCTCACAGTTCTAATAAATTATTATTTTGCGGTCGAGTTTGACTGCTCTGGGCGAAAAATATAGTGCAGCTCAATGAAACAAGAGTCACCTAGAGTTACGGCGGAGTCTGTGGTGGTTTCGATGAGTTGGGTTTAGCAGATGACAAGCTTGAAGGCTTTGCTTCACGGAACTAGCTTACTTGCGGTAAGCCGCTGTCGAGGTAGAACTTCTTTGTCATTCATCAACTTCTGGGCTCCACTAAGGACGGTCTTATTGACGGCAACGTCCTTTGTTCACTCCACTACGAGAGAAAACTTGCCAGCTCAGCCGTGGGTGCTCCGGCACGTTTGATTCTTTTAGTCGGCGTTCGGACGCTTGACAAATACCTATAGACCTTTTCATTTTAGTAGTTGCCTCACCGGCGGATAGAGAGCGCTGACACAATCGGCGCCACTAGGTTGCTTCAAGTTGGTTGGTTTCCGTTTCAACGTGAAATCGGCTATGTTGCTGTTGTACATTGTTTTTGCTTACTTTTGTGATACGATTATTTTCTTTGTAGCACACAAACAATGAAACAGTGCTATTGAACCTCTCTGAGGACTACGAGAGGTGTATTTTATTTTAGCCGAAACTGCGGGCTTTTTGACCAACTCCTTCGGTGTATCTGATTGTGGTCGGTTGTGAAACGCCTGACTGATGTATAGGGAAGATTACCATCGTCTGCGACCGTGCTTGATGACACCAGGTTCTAGAACAACGAACTAATGAAGAGACTGAATGTAAAAAAGCATATAGACAGTTTGATTAGCAATGTGCTGAATCGGCCAGAACAGATGAACTCGCGAGTTTACTACTCACTGTTTGGTTTTCGGGGCACCCAACATTTAGTGAACTTCGCAGACTAAAAAGGTATAGTGTGGTGACGCAGATAACTGATATAACCAAGTAGTATCATCTCGGCCTTTTTTTAAACTCAGTACTCGACTATGTTTTGACAGGCCGAGTGGGAAATTTCTTAATTATCAACCCTTCTAAAGTACTCATAAGCATCATTTCGCAATATTGGCCTTAGGAAATGAATTATTTTTATATGAACATTTGCTTACTCAAGATATAAGTGACAGTCTCGTCAAATTAAATCTGGCATTTGCCTTCCGTAAAATTGGCCAAATAAAATTGAATGGCGCAGGAGGAGAAATACCTCGGAAAGTTTGGCTGAAATCTAGCGCTGGCACCACTTCACGGACCTGTGTGAACAAATATTTATTTGTTTGAACAGATTCACTTTGTAAATTTTGGCGTCGCCAGCCACAAACAGTAAACCTCTATTCGCCATCGACAATCCTGGACACAAGTGATTGTTATGCAAACGGCTCTTTTTCTTCTTTTTTCTTTTCGGCGTCAATTATTGCGGACTCCAGATACAGGCAAAAAATAAAACAGCGTACGCAAAAAAAAAGGCGTTGTCGTTATTGCGCATGCGCCGAACCCAAACCGAGTTTTCGATTTGCAAATAGAAACGATGTTATTTCTTTGTGCACGCTATTCTAAAACTCGCCACTGTTAAGTTTCTATGGTAGTTTCTTACGTGGGAAGACTCCACCTTTGTGCTAATATTAATTAAGTAAATGGCACTTGTTATCTAAACATAATCAATGAATCTCTTAAATGACTGTCGAGATTAGAGCGAGCACGGTATACTATTTTTAAAGCTTCATAGGTAAACCGACCAACCGAATGTTTACGTTACAAAAAAAAAAAAAGATTGAGGACCTCAAACACAAGTATGTGTGATATTATGAACAAACAAATCGCCTGATGTTGACGTACCATTACTTTCAGCCTCAGATAAAGTACAAGTTAACCGGTCGTTGTCTATCCCCTCCGCGAGTTTCCTCACATAATCAAAAGAAACTGTTTTTGATATATTATGAATACAAAGAACTATACTTTCAGGAAATACAGATAGGCTCCTTGCGCTCATTAGTCTTGACGCCTTCCGATCCTAAATGCGCGATATAAATATACGCGCTTCCTACTGAGAATGTTCCGTCACTATTAGTAAACAAACCTCTGTTTCATAAGGACCTTTGAACCCTCGTAATGTCGTAGTCGTCGAGTAGACGTATTGGACTACAGTTTCCGAAGTAAGACAAGTAAGCGCGGTGAAACTCGAAGAAAAACACGAATACAACGCATCCGCCAAGGCGCGGAGGGGAGAGCGGAGCAGCAAGTTGAAGCAACCTAATGGCTGCCGCGTCACGTGATTTCAAGATGGCAGCGCCCATGCGGAGGAGGATGAAAAGGTCTATTCGATCTCCAAACATCCGATATAACGATCGCACCACATCTTAAAGTACTCGCCTTCAAGCACACACTAGAAGCTTCAATTTTCCTACTTTTGTTTGTTTCTCCCTTAGACTTGCGTGTATTGCCTGGTATCAAGTAATGGCCGCCGGTGGCGCCACCGAGGGGCTTCCGATCCGCGATCCAGCCTACTTCAATTAGCGGCGAGAAGTTTTGGTGGCGCCCTCCTGTGGTTCCCCCTTGTGACGTCATTACCTCGCAAACAACAAGTTCGATGGTGTTTGTTATTAGCATGGTGGAAGCTTGAAATCATTGCGCTCTCAAACGAACACTGCCAACACCGTCAAAATGAAAGATCTTTCATTCGTCTTATTTCCGTCGATGATAAATCCCCTTTCCGACGTCATAGTCAGCGTTCGGCCAATCGTGGAAGGCCGACCACAGCGACGCTTTCGGTCGCACACGGGGCTATAGTCGGATGCAACCTAAGAACAATCTTTTAGCTCCACCCACAAGCGCATTGCGCCCATCTGAAGTGCCTCCGCCGTCGAGAAAGTAGTTCGCTAGCAACGTTGCTTTTTCTTCCTCCAATAAACGTGTCTTAAACTACTACAATATTTATTTAATTCATTCAGGACGTTTAAATAAGTAAGAATACGTTTTTGTCAACGAAATAGCTGTTTAGTAAAGAAAGAAAGTCATGTCCAATGTACCGTCTTCCCAATTCATTTTCTGTCCAAGATACTATCTAACATACCGTCTTCCAGCGCCTTCGATTGAGGGAAAGCGGCGAAAACGAAACCAACCTTTCTCTCGCCAAAATTATAAATAACAAAGCACTTATAGTTCCTGCAAATAATAAATATTTAGTGATTTACTTAGTTTTGTGGGCTTTGCGCACGAAATGTGTGCCTTTATTTTGTTGGATGAATAGAAAACAAGAATAATTATACCTTTCGGGTTTTGACAAATCGGCACCCTCCCAAGTCATCGACACCACCACCGCGCCCCGCTAGAGGGCCTTCATACAAACGCGCGCTTTTGCTTGAGTGGTGACATCTCAGCCATTTTTACGCCCATTCGTTTTTTTATGCATTTTGAAGTACGCGCAATCCGGTGTCAATCAGCTCGAGCACGTAGCTTTGGCTAATGCATAGATGCCATTTTAGCGCCCAGGTCACGCAACGAGTGCGCGAGAGCGTCACGCGCTGAACATTCAGTGCAACAATGGATGTCTTCACCCTGAGACAGACAGACATGTAGGCACCCTACGCCCCGCTCTCTTTGTCTTCCGTCATGGATCCCACTGAGGTGCACGGCAATCTCAGCTCACCCGCGGAGAGAGAGAGAGAGAAAACGTTTATTGAAACAACAGGAACGGGGTAGGGGAGAAAAGAGTTAGGAGCTGTGGGCGGCCATCCTATCCGGTAGGCCGCGTGCCGCGGCTGCCATCCTCGCCCGAGAGATCAGGGCCTCCTGGTCTTCGAGCTGGCAGCTCTGCAACACGCACTCCCACTGCTCAAGGGTAGGGGATTTGGGTGGTGGAGGGTTGGTGGGGCACGTCCAGACGAGATGAGCTGTGGTGTTCACAGCGAATTGAAGCAGCGGTGCCGGTACTATGTTGAGTAGCAACGTGGGGCAGAGGCGACAGAAATCCAACGAAGCAGACGACGTCCGGCGTAGCTTCTCACCTCTCAGCAGTGCTAAGCCTCGCGCCCGCTTCGAAATTTTCGTTGGCGATAGCGTCACTGGAATCTCACGTTGTCGCGCAAAAACTGCTGCAAACGCAAGCCGATACCATTAAGATTTCGTGGCGTAACCTAGGGCACGTAAAACACGGTGCAAAAAAGCAGAATAATTGTCACGAGAAACTAGCGTCGCGTTGCTAAGGCCAGCAGCCATGTTGAGCTTTTTTTTTTTTCAAAAGGATCGCGATTGGTCCACGGAATCGTGACGTCATGAAAACGATTGGCTGGCGTTTCTCGGCGTAGGAATACATTTTCCTCTGAGAGGCATTTCCGGTTTTTTCTTAGCTTGCAATCAACTATAATAGAGATCAGTAGAAAAAGGTGATCTCGGCGCACCCGGTTTCAAGCTGACGGCCCGAGCCGCGCGCCGTTTCCTTGACACCACATTGTGCATGTGGCTATGAAACCGATGTAATCAGGCTATGGCCAAATCTAGCCAAAATGTTCAGCGTCCGTGCGCCCGCGCAGCTTGAGCGCGGCTAAAATTTGTACACATGCAATCTTCATTTTACTAAAATGACATCGAAAGCAAGCTGGTGGAACACATGAATCACTCTGCTCGTATAGTTGGCTGCCGTTGCTCACTGCGTCGGTTGTGAAAGTGAAAGGGAGGCGAGTGGCTTTGAGGCATTGCGCCTTGCCACGGCATCACTATGTCGTATCATCGTATCAGACAAGCTTGTAAAAGAATTCGTATTCTTCAATGGTACGTCATCACACTTCAATGGCGCCAACTCACTAATTGGTCCCGAGCCCGACGCTGAAAGTACTTTGACGCGTTCGACCTCACTGTGATAACATCAAAATTTTAATGTGCAAGTTTTAATTTTTTTTTTGTTGGGATTATCCAGACCCGTCCTCAAGACGGCAAGCGAATATGGCACTTATCCGGCTAGACCGAACTCTCCCGTGCCCGGAGTCAAGCTACGGCGAGTGCCGTGCAACATTTGCTAGGCACAAATATAGCACAACTTTCCTTGGCTGTGAAGCCAACGCTACAGGCGCCCATGCAATCCAGCAGTTTTGAGCGCCGCTCAAAGCAGTACACGTGCGCTCTTTACGTTCTTCAGAAATGCCCCGCGCTTCAGCATGCTCGTTCATATTGCACCCGTATAAAATTGTGATATAAAATAAGAATTACAACAAAACAAAAACAAAGAAAACCGTTCCAGGCGTTTTGATAGAACACAAAATGTGGTGCACGATGCTTTTATGTATTTTTGCACTCTATTAGCGCTGGTGAGCAGATGCTAAAAGATGCTTATACAGCGCTTCTATTTTTAGAAAAGCACAACCTAGACTGCTATGTTTTTTGTTGTTTCAAAATCAAAGCACCCGCCATACGCAGAACGCTGAGAATCGTACCGGCCAGAGTGTCTTTGTTTACAAAATACTGGGCTGTAAAGATCGCACTGCTCAGCAAGCGAGCTTCACAGCTTACCACTCACATTTCCATAGATTCTGAAAGAGAGCAAATCACGTGCCGCATGCACAAGCCAACTTTACTTTGTTACAAGCGCTGAAAATGGCACCGCGGTCAGGAGCTTTTTTCCCCCTACTCCCGTGACTCGTACCGTAATCTGACGCTACTTATCACAGGCTCAGATCTAAAGGCTGAACACGGTGGAGAAAACATTAACAGTGAAATTTGATCGTCAGAAATGTATTACAACCTGCCGGCGCTTATTCGTCGGAAACCAAATTTCATGCGACAAACAAGCGATGAACGCCGCCAAGGCTAACTCATGATGGTAAGGCGTCAATTGCGTGAGCTACTTTATCTTTACACAAATCACGCACTTGCAAACGTTGAAAACCCGAGTGCACTACTAACGCATACAGCCATCAGGAAGCAGGTGTTATTAAAAAATTCCGAGGACACCTCAGCACTTCCTATGAGTTGTGAATCCGAAAGCATTAACGGCGCCGAGACGAGCAGAAGCCACCGCAGGGCAGGCAGGGGGTGTGGCAATGCGCCGGGCAGACCGCCTCGCAGTCTATTAACAGACTTGACAACGATGGTGAATTTCGCCTACACGCCGCGCACTCCCACAAGCAACGCGCAAACTTTTCCTATCGCACACGGCGCTGCGGCGGTGACATAACGCTCCCTCACTGCGCAGGCGCGGCGAAGCGACCGCAGCGCTGGCAGGGAGTGCGGCAGCGCGCCGGGCAGACCGCCTCGCCGTCTATTTACAGAATTGACAACGATGGTGGATTTCGCCTACACGCCGCGCATTCCCACAAGCAACGCGCAAACTTTTCCTTTCGCAAACGGCGCTGCGGCGGTGACATAACGCTCCCTCACTGCGCAGGCGCTGCGAAGCGACCGCAGCGCTGGCAGGGAGTGCGGCAGTGCCTCGGGCAGAAAGCCTCGCCGTCTATTAAAGGGAAACTCCGCTGCATTTTTGGTTTTGAAAAAAACAATGCAGTCCTCTTCAGCATCGCCTAGGAAGACCACACGTCAAATATTACGACGCAGTTCTGTCTAAATGTTTCTTAAACGGTCCGGCAAACTTTGCAACTCGCCAAGTTGCCGAAATCGGCTGACTCGAGCGGGCGAATTTAGGCGCAACCAACAGCGCAGTCAAGGCTACGGCATGGGCGGAGCCAACATTGAGCTAAACATCATCTTCATGGCCCCCTTTTGCTTGTTTTTACCTCTCCGATCGAGCGTAGCGCATGACGTCAGCAACGTTGCCTCTCTGCGCTCAGCGGTGGCCACGTGATTGGCGTACGCGCCTGCGCAGCGCGCTTCTTGGGAGCAGACCGGCCACCCGCCGTGGTCCCGCCGTTACCGCCGTCTTTCGCGTCACAACCACTGTCGTCGTCTCACCGTTTGTGATTATTGTCTCTCGGAGTTTCGTCCACACTATGGAAACCACGTGCGCAGACTTATGCCGCAGTTGTGCAGACGTCGTCGAATGCCGTAGACACCAAAACGTGGCGAAGAGTGCGGTGCAGAGCAGACGACACTCGCGCCTGCCACACGCCCGCCCCCATCCCGCCCGTCGTGGGGCCGAGGATCACGTGACATCTAGTACCACGTGATGGCCTTGTACTTGGCGGCCCGAGGCCAATGTTGTCGGACGGAGCCGAAGTTTCGGTTTCGATATCCGCTCGCGTTTAAAATTAGATTTAAAAATAAATATCCCATTTTTCGCGAAGCAAACGACGTAGTGTCTTTTACTAGGGCTTTTTGATTCGAAATCACACATTATCCCGAAATCTTCGAAATTGAGCGGAGTTGCCCTTTAACAGACTTGACAACGATGGTGGATTTCGCCTACACGCAGCGCATTCCCACAAGCAACGCGCAACCTTTTCCTATCGCACACGGCGCTGCGGCGGTGACATAACGCTCCCTCACAGCGCAGGCGCGGCGAAGCGACCGCAGCGCCGGCAGGGGGTGCGGCAGTGCGCCGGGCAGACCGCCTCGCCGTCTATTAACAGACTTGACAACGATGGTGGATTTCGCCTACACGCAGCGCATTCCCACAAGCAACGCGCAACCTTTTCCTATCGCACACGGCGCTGCGGCGGTGACATAACGCTCCCTCACTGCGCAGGCGCGGCGAAGCGACCGCAGCGCTGGCAGGGAGTGCGGCAGTGCGCCGGGCAGACCGCCTCGCCGTGTATTAACAGACTTGACAACGATGGTGGATTTCGCCTACACGCAGCGCATTCCCACAAGCAACGCGCAACCTTTTCCTATCGCACACGGCGCTGCGGCGGTGACATAACGCTCCCTCACTGCGCAGGCGCGGCGAAGCGACCGCAGCGCCGGCAGGGAGTGCGGCAGTGCGCCGGGCAGACCGCCTCGCCGTGTATTAACAGACTTGACAACGATGGTGGATTTCGCCTACACGCAGCGCATTCCCACAAGCAACGCGCAACCTTTTCCTATCGCACACGGCGCTGCGGCGGTGACATAACGCTCCCTCACTGCGCAGGCGCGGCGAAGCGACCGCAGCGCCTTCAGGGAGTGCGGCAGTGCGCCGGGCAGACCGCCTCGCCGTCTATTAACAGACTTGACAACGATGGTGGATTTCGCCTACACGCAGCGCATTCCCACAAGCAACGCGCAACCTTTTCCTATCGCACACGGCGCTGCGGCGGTGACATAACGCTCCCTCACTGCGCAGGCGCGGCGAAGCGACCGCAGCGCTGGCAGGGAGTGCGGCAGTGCGCCGGGCAGACCGCCTCGCCGTCTATTAACAGACTTGACAACGATGGTGGATTTCGCCTACACGCAGCGCATTCCCACAAGCAACGCGCAACCTTTTCCTATCGCACACGGCGCTGCGGCGGTGACATAACGCTCCCTCACTGCGCAGGCGCGGCGAAGCGACCGCAGCGCCGGCAGGGAGTGCGGCAGTGCGCCGGGCAGACCGCCTCGCCGTCTATTAACAGACTTGACAACGATGGTGGATTTCGCCTACACGCAGCGCATTCCCACAAGCAACGCGCAACCTTTTCCTATCGCACACGGCGCTGCGGCGGTGACATAACGCTCCCTCACTGCGCAGGCGCGGCGAAGCGACCGCAGCGCCGGCAGGGAGTGCGGCAGTGCGCCGGGCAGACCGCCTCGCCGTCTATTAACAGACTTGACAACGATGGTGGATTTCGCCTACACGCAGCGCATTCCCACAAGCAACGCGCAACCTTTTCCTATCGCACACGGCGCTGCGGCGGTGACATAACGCTCCCTCACTGCGCAGGCGCGGCGAAGCGACCGCAGCGCCGGCAGGGAGTGCGGCAGTGCGCCGGGCAGACCGCCTCGCCGTCTATTAACAGACTTGACAACGATGGTGGATTTCGCCTACACGCAGCGCATTCCCACAAGCAACGCGCAACCTTTTCCTATCGCACACGGCGCTGCGGCGGTGACATAACGCTCCCTCACTGCGCAGGCGCGGCGAAGCGACCGCAGCGCCGGCAGGGAGTGCGGCAGTGCGCCGGGCAGACCGCCTCGCCGTCTATTAACAGACTTGACAACGATGGTGGATTTCGCCTACACGCAGCGCATTCCCACAAGCAACGCGCAACCTTTTCCTATCGCACACGGCGCTGCGGCGGTGACATAACGCTCCCTCACTGCGCAGGCGCGGCGAAGCGACCGCAGCGCCGGCAGGGAGTGCGGCAGTGCGCCGGGCAGACCGCCTCGCCGTGTATTAACAGACTTGACAACGATGGTGGATTTCGCCTACACGCAGCGCATTCCCACAAGCAACGCGCAACCTTTTCCTATCGCACACGGCGCTGCGGCGGTGACATAACGCTCCCTCACTGCGCAGGCGCGGCGAAGCGACCGCAGCGCCTGTCAGGGAGTGCGGCAGTGCGCCGGGCAGACCGCCTCGCCGTCTATTAACAGACTTGACAACGATGGTGGATTTCGCCTACACGCAGCGCATTCCCACAAGCAACGCGCAACCTTTTCCTATCGCACACGGCGCTGCGGCGGTGACATAACGCTCCCTCACTGCGCAGGCGCGGCGAAGCGACCGCAGCGCTGGCAGGGAGTGCGGCAGTGCGCCGGGCAGACCGCCTCGCCGTCTATTAACAGACTTGACAACGATGGTGGATTTCGCCTACACGCAGCGCATTCCCACAAGCAACGCGCAACCTTTTCCTATCGCACACGGCGCTGCGGCGGTGACATAACGCTCCCTCACTGCGCAGGCGCGGCGAAGCGACCGCAGCGCCGGCAGGGAGTGCGGCAGTGCGCCGGGCAGACCGCCTCGCCGTCTATTAACAGACTTGACAACGATGGTGGATTTCGCCTACACGCAGCGCATTCCCACAAGCAACGCGCAACCTTTTCCTATCGCACACGGCGCTGCGGCGGTGACATAACGCTCCCTCACTGCGCAGGCGCGGCGAAGCGACCGCAGCGCCGGCAGGGAGTGCGGCAGTGCGCCGGGCAGACCGCCTCGCCGTCTATTAACAGACTTGACAACGATGGTGGATTTCGCCTACACGCAGCGCATTCCCACAAGCAACGCGCAACCTTTTCCTATCGCACACGGCGCTGCGGCGGTGACATAACGCTCCCTCACTGCGCAGGCGCGGCGAAGCGACCGCAGCGCCGGCAGGGAGTGCGGCAGTGCGCCGGGCAGACCGCCTCGCCGTCTATTAACAGACTTGACAACGATGGTGGATTTCGCCTACACGCAGCGCATTCCCACAAGCAACGCGCAACCTTTTCCTATCGCACACGGCGCTGCGGCGGTGACATAACGCTCCCTCACTGCGCAGGCGCGGCGAAGCGACCGCAGCGCCGGCAGGGAGTGCGGCAGTGCGCCGGGCAGACCGCCTCGCCGTCTATTAACAGACTTGACAACGATGGTGGATTTCGCCTACACGCAGCGCATTCCCACAAGCAACGCGCAACCTTTTCCTATCGCACACGGCGCTGCGGCGGTGACATAACGCTCCCTCACTGCGCAGGCGCGGCGAAGCGACCGCAGCGCCGGCAGGGAGTGCGGCAGTGCGCCGGGCAGACCGCCTCGCCGTCTATTAACAGACTTGACAACGATGGTGGATTTCGCCTACACGCAGCGCATTCCCACAAGCAACGCGCAACCTTTTCCTATCGCACACGGCGCTGCGGCGGTGACATAACGCTCCCTCACTGCGCAGGCGCGGCGAAGCGACCGCAGCGCCGGCAGGGAGTGCGGCAGTGCGCCGGGCAGACCGCCTCGCCGTCTATTAACAGACTTGACAACGATGGTGGATTTCGCCTACACGCAGCGCATTCCCACAAGCAACGCGCAACCTTTTCCTATCGCACACGGCGCTGCGGCGGTGACATAACGCTCCCTCACTGCGCAGGCGCGGCGAAGCGACCGCAGCGCGGCCAGGGAGTGCGGCAGTGCGCCAGGCAGACCGCCTCGCCGTCTATTAACAGACTTGACAACGATGTGGATTTCGCCTACACTCAGCGCATTCCCACAAGCAACGCGCACCTTTCCTATTGCACACGGCGCTGCGGCGGTGACATAACGCTTCCTCACTGCGCAGGGCGCGGCGAAGCGACCGCAGCGCTGGCAGGGATGTGCGGCAGTGCGCCGGGCCGACCGCCTCGCCGGTCTATTAACAGACTTGACAACGATGTGGATTACGCCTACACCAGCGCATTCCCACAAGCAACGCGCAACCTTTTCCTATCGCACACGGCGCTGCGGCGGTGACATAACGCTCCCTCCACTGCGCAGGCGCGGCGAAGCGACCGCAGTGCCGGCAGGGTTGCGGCAGTGCAGTCGGTGCAGACCGCCTCGCCGTGTATTAACAGACTTGACAACGATGGTGGATGTTTTCCCTACACGCAGCTGCATTCCCACAACAAC